>CM035413.1:9034661-9132161 GCA_020310875.1 Ceratopteris richardii | reverse complement strand
TTTCAATCTTTCATGCAATATGCACATGAAGTTTATTTAAATTCAATTTAATAATGATAACATATTAAATTATAAAGTTAAACTATCAACCAGTTAAGTCAACAAAACATTAATCTAGATTTCATCCATTTATAAACTTTACAAAGATTAGTATGAAACAGTCATTTTCATTCACTCAAATGCAGGTTTCTTCATATACATGCATTTACATATGAGCAATAAAACATGTCAAAGAAATTTACTAAATCTACTCGTACAGACATCTGCCTTGTTTGCCCAGTTTTATTTATTAGATGTGATTTCCACAACTAGCCTTCTTCATCTTTTTGGCTTCATACAAGTATGATGTAAATCTTCATGTAGATAATGAGTGTAAATACCTTTTTGGGGTGAAAGAAGGTATAACTTCATACATCAAATATATTTTTCTTCTTTTCTTTTCTTTTTCTTTTTATCTTTTTCCTGTGTTACATTGGCAACTTCTTTGTTTTGAAGGGGAAAGGTTTAACCCCTTAATCCGAGCTAAGGTTATAGACGCATGTATAAGAAAGACCTAGGATTTCACAGACAAGGATCATGCATTTATATGCTCCTACACATATACAATTACTTCCATTATCTGAAATGAACTACAAATCCTTCTATCCATAACAAATCCCACTCAATCTATAAATTTAGAAATATAAATCATGCTTGTTTTCCTAGTATGGCTAAATGGATTCCCTTCATATTTTATTAAGCCTCATCCCATATTTTATGATTTAAAGTTATTATGAATGCAAATGGTATGCATATGTAAAACACATAAAATTTTAAAACATAGATAAATACAACCTGAATTTAACTGTATCATCAATCTTCTTCAACTTCATTTTAAATTTGCCATAAACCTATAATTTGATCATCTTCAAAAGTCCTGTTAAAATCATCAACATCTAGTCATACAAGTGAAATTAGTTTGTATATCTAAACTTTTATCAAAATATTCTTGAATTCCTCTTTTTCATAAGTTCAAGTGCAAAGGTAAATGGACATGGTAATCACAAATTTTCCTTTCTATTGTAACGACTAATTTAAGATCACAAGCACTCTCATATGCAATACAATTCCAAAACATGTTGCCAAATTGATCACACCAAAAACATCTTTTAGGTTGATGGAATCTTCTATGTGAAGCTGTAAGTGTTAATCTTCTATGGTCAATTGAATTGTTTTTATCAAGAAGATTAGCAGACATATGCTTGACTCTTACTTGATGTTCATGTTCACACTTGCATGATTGAACTTCTTTTGTTTGATTAAACAAAATCTCAAACTTATTTTTCAAACTTAAAACTTCATGATGAATCATTTCTTTTACCATTTTGCATAATGTTTTATTATCTTAAAAAAAATCATCTAAGTTTTGAGTTAAAGACAATACTTTTTCAATTTTGGATTGGATAAATATGTTCATCTCATTAAATTTTTCATCATATTCTAAGAATTTCTTTTCCATCAATGCTTTCATACTAGAATCTATTTCTTGTGTGGAGTGTTTTGACATTAATTCTTTTTTACCCATTATTTACTTATATAATAAATGTAAAGTGAAATATGAATATCTAGAATTGCTTGAGGAAGAGGTTCAAAGAAGTCCTTATGTGATTTTTGATATATTTATTGTTATTAAATCAAATTCTAAATACATCTTTTGCTATGTATGAGTGTAAACGTTTCATTCTTCAATGTTCGATGAGAGGGGTGATGCGAGGAGGATCACCTACTTGCCATTCTTCGTGGAGGTTGAGCCAGATCAACAGATCAGCCCTCAACACCGAGAAGATTGCAAGTTTTCACGAGATATCCACAGCTCCCAAGGATGAAGACGCTCCCGCAACAATTATTGAATCGTAGATATGCATATGTAATGGAAAATTTAAACTGAAGTCCTGAGTCCCGAGTTGCATCGTCGCTATTTCACGTCGGGTTCACCAATGTCGGGTCGTGGAGCTGCTCCGATGATGGATCAAGTCATCCGCCAGATGGGTCGGCACGCGTTGGGTGTCTTGAGCGGACTTAAGTACTTGAAGAAAAAGAGTTTTTGATAACACAATCAATTTTAATTACCTATCTTTTAATGAAAAACTAAAGTCAATTTAAGAAAACTTTAATAATTTATGTATCTAAGGACCATAAGAACGTGTAGCCCTATATTTAGCAACGACATCTTGGTAAGACTATAAAACTAATGACTCTTCATATAAATGTTCTTTAATAGTTTCTTCTACTTCATTTTCAGTTGGATTAGGGTGATCAGGTCTATTTAAAGTTGGCGGAAAATTCTCATTAGTTTGATATTCAGGGAATTCTGGCGGTACTATGGAAAATAGAGTTATAAATTTAGTTAAGCAATGGTTATAGGAGAAATTAATGTCTCTTCAGTAATCCTATTTTTAATTATTTCTTCTATAGTGTTTTCTTTAAAACTATTTTTTTTAGATATGTTCGTAGTTTCATTTCTTTTGGTCTCATCAGAAAACGTAGAAGACAAAAAATAATAAATAAAATATGATGAAAGTGAATAAATATCAATGCTACAAAAATCAAGACGCATCTTGTAGCCACGTCATAATATGCCTCGAAGTGGGTCTCCTCGATGTCAGGCATGCAGTTTATGCATCTTAGTATACATTAGTGCTCCACGCATATATGGAACATCAACCAAAGATTGAGGTTGAAGCCCTAACCGGCGTGGGCGGCATTTGTCACCCTCCAATCAATGCTCTCTAGCTCTGTATGGAGCATAGGAGCCTGCAGTCGACTTGATGGCTGATCATTATATTTTTGTATAATGTTTCTAGGACTCTCTCTCTCTCTCTCTCTCTCACACACACACACACACACACACACACACACACACACACACACACACACACACACACACACACACTTACACTTTAATGACATTCTTGCTATCATGGTATTTGCTAGCTTCTCTAACAAGGATTTTAAAGTACATTAGGTTAGGCTCTTTATTTACACCACTCATCATGTCTATGAATCGCAGGGTTACTTGATTGGAAATGGTGTGACAGATGAAGCCTTTGATGGAGATGCATTGGTACCATTTGTCCATGGAATGGGTCTCATATCTAATCAATTGTATGAGGTGAATATCTTTTAATATGATTTTTAGTCTTTTTTTTTTCTTTTTCAAATTCAGGTCTGTTTAGAGTCACATGAGATATATTATTTATTTGAAAACAATTAGAAGCATTTTCTTTTGGGTTTTGTGTCAGGAGACAGTAAGTTCTTGTAATGGGAGCTACTCGAATCCAACAGATTCTGCTTGCATTGCAAAGCTCGATAAAATTGACGAAGTATTTTTCTATTCCACTAATCCCCTTTCAGGTGCACTCATGTAAGTTTTTCTTCAAAGTTTGATGAATGGTATGGAGTTATCTGTAGAGTCTATATACAGCTTTGGTGAAGGAGCACATACGAAGAGCACTGACGTCCTATAATGTTTTCTGAAGTTTTCTACATTATTGAATGCAATTAATGAAATGATTCTTACTGTTTGACAGGAGATCGACGTATTGAATATATATGATATCCTTGAGCCATGCTACCATGATATGTCTCTTCAGGCGGTGATGGATATTGACAATTTGCCTAAAAGCTTTAGGAGACTTGGAGACACAAAACGTACACTCCCCACTAGGCGACGAATGTTTGGGCGGGCTTGGCCACTAAGGTCACCTGTACGGGCTGGATTAGTTCCTTCATGGCCTTCACTTGGGCTAACTGTGCCTTGTTTGGTCAGTTACTTGTCACTATCCTCCAGGCCTTCATACATGAAAACATTTCAGTTACTTATCATACTAGTGATCCTGATGTTCATCGCTTGAAGTATGATTGTTTTATAGCTAACCTAGTACAAATTGGGCTTTTGGTTATATTTTGGAAGTGGGGAGCCTAGACTGAAAATGTTGCAGTTTGACATCTGAATATAAATGTAATTTTCTTTACTTTATAGGACTTCGAAATTGCAAACAGGTGGTTGAATCATCCAGCAGTTCGAGAAGCTATACATGCCCAACCAGTGAGCACTCTTTCCCTTAAGAATATTGCTAGCAATAGCAAATATAAAAGATTTTACTCTTAATAACTTAAGTTTTGAGAATTCAAAATCTGTATTTGGTGTCAGGAGCTTGTGATATTTTAAAGGTCTGATGCATGTTGTTTGAAATCTGACAGTCAAAAGTCAAATGGCTATTTCTATTTTATACAATGATCTTAAAAAGATATTTGTGTGGATGGATCCAGGTCAGTGCTATTGGAATTTGGACTGTTTGCAAAGATCTATCCTATTATCATGATGCTGGAAGTATGTTGCCCTATCACAAGAAGCTTCTTGAAAGTGGCTATCGTGTTCTAATATACAGGTATTCATGCGTATATCACCAGTAACTGCTTGATAGTGGCTATTATACATTAATATACAGGTATTCATGCAGGATACATGCATCCTACTTCTATGAATCTGTACTCTCATGATACCATCCTGTATGAGAATACGATGAAACCATACAACAAACGCATACGGCTACGGAAGTATGAAAAAAGTATGATTGAAAATACCATACGTAACCAAGAACTAGAGGTGGGAAGAAGATTAGAGATAAGTATTGCAAGTGTAGTGCAATATGCAAGAAACAGATATAACGTAATGTGATGTATTGTACTGTACTGGATTTTACAGTACATTATAATGTACCTCATTACATTACAATACATTATAACGTATGTATCATGTAATAGTGTATGTATAATTTATACATATATTATGCATGCACATTATTACATACAGTACATTACATAATATATAGTGTCCCTTGTCTACTACATTATTACATTATACATACCGTACAATGCACTAGATAATACAGTAATAGAATCATAGTAAAAAATATATATATTGTATAGACTCACAATATACAATATGTATATTATGTATGCAGTATTATTCCATAAATATTCCTATTTACAAAGGAGAATAGAAAACATAGTGCTGGAGTGTAAAAAGCGATTTCAATGTTGGAGTAGGGAAAATGATTTCAAAGGTCTGCTCATACCATATGAATACACATAAAACTATGAATACGGAAAAATATTTCATATGAATACGGAAAAAACTATGGTCTTATCATTGCCATTAGTCAACAAATTTGTCATTAGTTAACTTATTGCCATTGCTATGTTCAGGCACATAGCAACAATAAGTAGTAGAGAAAATCCCTTACTATTGAGCTATCCCTTGAGGCCATCAGCATATGATGCAGTCATACTTCTGTTAGTAGCCAATCCTCTAGCTTTATTGAAGCACTCCCAAGCATGAAGCTGAAGCTCACTACTTCACAAATATGAGGTGTAATCAAGCAGTGGCTTTGCTTATCTATTGCCCGTTTTCATTGTTTGGACTTTCTCTTCCATCTAGACTCTTTATGCATACATGATGGACCATCACAACATGTCACTTGGGCTGGACAGCCATCATATATAACATGGGTGAGGTGAGCATATTTGACCACTCTACATGCATCATGGGCGACCAAACTCATCATGCACAAGTGTAAGATGGGCAACGAATTTATCGTGGGCAAGTATGAGATGTGCGACCAAATTTATCATCGGCAAGTATGAGATGGGTAACAAAATTTATCGTTGGCAAGTATGAGATGGGTGACTAAATCTACCATGGGCAAATATGAGATGGGTGACCTCCACTTGATGGGCGACTAGATCTACGTAGACTACCATAACATGGGCAATTTTATACCTTGGCAACCTTATTCATGGATGACCTTATACATGGTCGACCATATTATACATGGGCAAGGATATGTCTTGGCCAAGCATCGCAAGACACGTAGTGTTTTTTCCCCTTCAGTTTGAGTGCTTTGCTGCCACCCTCCAAGGTGTTTTTACAGACCCCCACATCAAGTCATTGCACTTTGCATGTGGTATGAATAAAGACTTCTACAATTGATGCATTATTAAAGGAAAAGAAAACAAATTTGTTGAGTAAATGAAATTCGATGGGTATATTCAATGGTGGTTCTTTTCATTGTTGGGAGTTATGTGTAGTAGGGTACCACCATACCTGCATCATGGGCAAACTTTGATGGGCAATCAACCTTGTGATGGATGGGTGAGAAATTTATCATTGGCAAGTATGAGATGGGCAATTGAATTTATAATGGGCAAGTATGAGATGGGAGACTAAATTTGTAGGCATTATGAGATGGACAAGCAAATTTATCATGGGAAAGTATGAGATGGGCAACCAAATTTATCATGGATAGTATGAGATGGGTGATGTCTATTTGATGGGTGAGTACATCGAGGTCAACCACCATACCTTAATCACCTTATTCATGGAGGAGCTTATACATGGTCGACCACATTATAAATGGGCAAGCTTATGTCGAGGGAGAGCATATTTTATGGGTGAACAATTTACATGGTTGACCCCCAAGAGATCATGGTAAGTATAGATATAAGCATTGACTTAGAATGAAGAAGATCATTGTACACATGGTATGCTATTGAGAATGATATAGAGATAAGGGAAAAGGATGTGTTGGAATTTCCTTCCTTGATGATGTCTCCCATCATAGATATGAAAATTACGATAAGGATACCACATTGTCAAATAATGTGCCCTTGCTTGTGATACAAAAGGGATATTGTTAGGAATGTGAGCAACCTTCCACAACCGAGCTCATCTTGTGGAGATAATTTCAGAAATATGCATATCAAAGCTCGGGCAAAGGTTAGTGAATTGGTGAACATTGTTAAAATTTGCCGAAATTTTTATTACATACTCTTGAAGAGCTCGATGAGAGCTATCCAATCATATATAATGTTGCGGTGTTTGACAACAAATTCTAGGCCAAAACAAAAACCCTTATTTTGGGTCGAAGTGTGAAAAGCATATTTTAAGGGTCAAAAGCACATGACATGTGGCATATTTCTGTGGACAAGACTCAAAAGCAATTTATAAAGCAACACATTATTAAAAAGTTTTAAACACACATTGAAAAAAGCTCATCTCGAAAGTTTTCTTTTTACCACAAAAAAGATCCTCTCATTAGTTAAGAAAGAACACCCAAAGGGCTACAATTCCAATTGGGTATCATGATGCAAATCTAAGGAGGACAATAGGGGGAAACTCATCCCATAAATCCATCCAAAACTAAAATAAACTTAACTCCTAAGGGAGGCGATGTTGTGGGGGGGGGGGGGGGGGGGGGGGGGGGAAGAGCCAAGCAGGTGGTTGGTAGCTCCAATGGATCATATCACCTTGTTCGGTAAAGAATGGCCTTTCTTCCAAAGCTGGAGAAAGGCAAGCCGCCGCCGAGACGTGCCATCAGAACCTCCATGAAGACAGTCAAGCTACCCCTGCAAAATATGAATCAGCTCGAGCCAGAAGTCCGGAATAGTCTCAATGAGAGGGATCATGCATCACTCGAAGATGTGTCAGCATCTGGCTCTCCAAATAAACCACATGGTAAGGCTGCTGATCAGCTCCCAATAGGGGTCATCCACACCACTCCACAGAGGAGTGCTGAGGGTCCAAGGTGGTGCCAATCCTCCCATCCTGAATCAAAAAAATCGTACTCGCCGCCTCGTGCCCATAGCTGAGGGTGGGGCCAGTAAGTGAGCCCCAAGCAACTGCCCCCAAGTGATGGTCAGAGGGCCCTCCTGCCAAGTGAGAAGACGCAAGATCAGCCGCCAAATCTGCTGTGCCAACTGACAGTCATGTCGAAATTCTCACTCCGAATTCCAGAAATTGGTTTATATAAGAACATGAAAGGTAGATCATAATCATCACTTGTATACATACCCATCAACTCTAGGCTTGATCAGTTTCAAGCTACATTGAAGTTTGTATTTTTAGTGATTTTTGTGGAGTTATTGTAGGCTCCTTTGATATATCTTGTATCTATCTCTTGTCTTTATATTGTATCTTACTTTATCTCTATGTTAACTGTGGGCTTTTTTCATATTAGATCTGCTTAATGAGAAAGTGAAATTGTGCATGCATTTGCTTAAATTATAATAGTAGAGATATGGCATCCACATCCATGGTAACCGTTTGGCAGAAATTTAATTACATTCATGAAGAGCTGAGTGAAAGCTATCCAATAATATACAAGACTATCATGTTTGGCGACAGATTCTAGGTCAAAATAAAAAACCCTAATTTCTGGACAGTGTGGAAAGCAAATTTTAAGGGTCAAAAGCATAGAACATGTGGAAGATTTTAGTGGGCCACGCTTAAAAGCAATCAATAAAGCAATAGATTAATTATATAAAAAAAAAGAATCTCATTCTGAAAGTTGCAATGCGAATATCAGAAACTAAGCCAAGCAGGTGGTTGGTAGCTCCAATGGATCATATCACCTTGTTCGCTACCCCTGCAAAATATGAATCAGCTCGAGCCAGAAGTCCGGAATAGTCTCAATGAGAGGGATCATGCATCACTCGAAGATGTGTCAGCATCTGGCTCTCCAAATAAACCACATGGTAAGGCTGCTGATCAGCTCCCAATAGGGGTCATCCACACCACTCCACAGAGGAGTGCTGAGGGTCCAAGGTGGTGCCAATCCTCCCATCCTGAATCAAAAAAATCGTACTCGCCGCCTCGTGCCCATAGCTGAGGGTGGGGCCAGTAAGTGAGCCCCAAGCAACTGCCCCCAAGTGATGGTCAGAGGGCCCTCCTGCCAAGTGAGAAGACGCAAGATCAGCCGCCAAATCTGCTGTGCCAACTGACAGTCATGTCGAAATTCTCACTCCGAATTCCAGAAATTGGTTTATATAAGAACATGAAAGGTAGATCATAATCATCACTTGTATACATACCCATCAACTCTAGGCTTGATCAGTTTCAAGCTACATTGAAGTTTGTATTTTTAGTGATTTTTGTGGAGTTATTGTAGGCTCCTTTGATATATCTTGTATCTATCTCTTGTCTTTATATTGTATCTTACTTTATCTCTATGTTAACTGTGGGCTTTTTTCATATTAGATCTGCTTAATGAGAAAGTGAAATTGTGCATGCATTTGCTTAAATTATAATAGTAGAGATATGGCATCCACATCCATGGTAACCGTTTGGCAGAAATTTAATTACATTCATGAAGAGCTGAGTGAAAGCTATCCAATAATATACAAGACTATCATGTTTGGCGACAGATTCTAGGTCAAAATAAAAAACCCTAATTTCTGGACAGTGTGGAAAGCAAATTTTAAGGGTCAAAAGCATAGAACATGTGGAAGATTTTAGTGGGCCACGCTTAAAAGCAATCAATAAAGCAATAGATTAATTATATAAAAAAAAAGAATCTCATTCTGAAAGTTGCAATGCGAATATCAGAAACTAAGCCAAGCAGGTGGTTGGTAGCTCCAATGGATCATATCACCTTGTTCGGTAAAGAATGGCCTTTCTTCCAAAGCTGGAGAAAGGCAAGCCGCCGCCGAGACGTGCCATCAGAACCTCCATGAAGACAGTCAAGCTACCCCTGCAAAATATGAATCAGCTCGAGCCAGAAGTCCGGAATAGTCTCAATGAGAGGGATCATGCATCACTCGAAGATGTGTCAGCATCTGGCTCTCCAAATAAACCACATGGTAAGGCTGCTGATCAGCTCCCAATAGGGGTCATCCACACCACTCCACAGAGGAGTGCTGAGGGTCCAAGGTGGTGCCAATCCTCCCATCCTGAATCAAAAAAATCGTACTCGCCGCCTCGTGCCCATAGCTGAGGGTGGGGCCAGTAAGTGAGCCCCAAGCAACTGCCCCCAAGTGATGGTCAGAGGGCCCTCCTGCCAAGTGAGAAGACGCAAGATCAGCCGCCAAATCTGCTGTGCCAACTGACAGTCATGTCGAAATTCTCACTCCGAATTCCAGAAATTGGTTTATATAAGAACATGAAAGGTAGATCATAATCATCACTTGTATACATACCCATCAACTCTAGGCTTGATCAGTTTCAAGCTACATTGAAGTTTGTATTTTTAGTGATTTTTGTGGAGTTATTGTAGGCTCCTTTGATATATCTTGTATCTATCTCTTGTCTTTATATTGTATCTTACTTTATCTCTATGTTAACTGTGGGCTTTTTTCATATTAGATCTGCTTAATGAGAAAGTGAAATTGTGCATGCATTTGCTTAAATTATAATAGTAGAGATATGGCATCCACATCCATGGTAACCGTTTGGCAGAAATTTAATTACATTCATGAAGAGCTGAGTGAAAGCTATCCAATAATATACAAGACTATCATGTTTGGCGACAGATTCTAGGTCAAAATAAAAAACCCTAATTTCTGGACAGTGTGGAAAGCAAATTTTAAGGGTCAAAAGCATAGAACATGTGGAAGATTTTAGTGGGCCACGCTTAAAAGCAATCAATAAAGCAATAGATTAATTATATAAAAAAAAAGAATCTCATTCTGAAAGTTGCAATGCGAATATCAGAAACTAAGCCAAGCAGGTGGTTGGTAGCTCCAATGGATCATATCACCTTGTTCGGTAAAGAATGGCCTTTCTTCCAAAGCTGGAGAAAGGCAAGCCGCCGCCGAGACGTGCCATCAGAACCTCCATGAAGACAGTCAAGCTACCCCTGCAAAATATGAATCAGCTCGAGCCAGAAGTCCGGAATAGTCTCAATGAGAGGGATCATGCATCACTCGAAGATGTGTCAGCATCTGGCTCTCCAAATAAACCACATGGTAAGGCTGCTGATCAGCTCCCAATAGGGGTCATCCACACCACTCCACAGAGGAGTGCTGAGGGTCCAAGGTGGTGCCAATCCTCCCATCCTGAATCAAAAAAATCGTACTCGCCGCCTCGTGCCCATAGCTGAGGGTGGGGCCAGTAAGTGAGCCCCAAGCAACTGCCCCCAAGTGATGGTCAGAGGGCCCTCCTGCCAAGTGAGAAGACGCAAGATCAGCCGCCAAATCTGCTGTGCCAACTGACAGTCATGTCGAAATTCTCACTCCGAATTCCAGAAATTGGTTTATATAAGAACATGAAAGGTAGATCATAATCATCACTTGTATACATACCCATCAACTCTAGGCTTGATCAGTTTCAAGCTACATTGAAGTTTGTATTTTTAGTGATTTTTGTGGAGTTATTGTAGGCTCCTTTGATATATCTTGTATCTATCTCTTGTCTTTATATTGTATCTTACTTTATCTCTATGTTAACTGTGGGCTTTTTTCATATTAGATCTGCTTAATGAGAAAGTGAAATTGTGCATGCATTTGCTTAAATTATAATAGTAGAGATATGGCATCCACATCCATGGTAACCGTTTGGCAGAAATTTAATTACATTCATGAAGAGCTGAGTGAAAGCTATCCAATAATATACAAGACTATCATGTTTGGCGACAGATTCTAGGTCAAAATAAAAAACCCTAATTTCTGGACAGTGTGGAAAGCAAATTTTAAGGGTCAAAAGCATAGAACATGTGGAAGATTTTAGTGGGCCACGCTTAAAAGCAATCAATAAAGCAATAGATTAATTATATAAAAAAAAAGAATCTCATTCTGAAAGTTGCAATGCGAATATCAGAAACTAGCTTTTTGGGCTTTTTATGTCAGATTCTTGCAGCAGGCAGCATAGGCTATATAAGAACATGTAAGTTAGATCATAATCATCACTTGTATAAATACCCATCAGCTCTAGGCTTGATCAGCTTGGAGCTACATTGTAAGGCTGGTTTAAGATAGGGGCTCCGGAACTAAGAGCCAAGACGAGGTAATTCCAGGTGGAACAAGACGGCAATGGAACAGTCCTCCCAGATATCCATTCACATAGATGGCAGAACAAAAATATCAAATCTCCATTGGGAATCTGAGCTGGCAAAGGAAATTGCATTGGGGCGAAGGGGGGAGGGTCGGAACAATGGGCAAATGTTCCATGACGTGGCGATGTAAATCATTTGGGTCTCCGTGCTGTGTGAATGTGAGTCTCCACATGGCAACACGTGATTTGACTGCCTGCAGCATGAGAGAGGGACTCCACTCTGTCTGAAATGGGCCCAAGTTTGTATTTTTATCGATTTTTGTGGAGCTATTCTAGACTCCTTTGCCATATCTTGTGTCTATCTCTTGTCTCTATATTATTTCTTTTTCTCTCTTTACTTTTCTCGTGATCCATTTGCCTATCCAAGCAGATGTCCTTTCATGTAGGATATCTCACATGGGTACAACTCAGTTGTCATCTACTTATTGGGATATCATACACAGCTTTTGATGCTTGAGTAGGTGATTGCCATATCTTGTGTCTATCTCTTGAGAGAGAGAGAGAGAGAGAGAGAGAGAGAGAGAGAGAGAGAGAGAGAGAGAGAGAGAGAGAGAGAGAGAGAGAGAGAGAGAGAGAGAGAGAGAGAGAGAGAGAGAGAGAGAGAGAGAGAGAGAGGAATGATGTATTTACGTTTGCTGAAGACCAAAATGATGTATTTACCTTAGGGGAGCGACCTGAAATACAGTATAATGGTACTTTTTGGCCTGCCTAAAATGTACATGCTTGTGTGTCACGGGTGACCTGAACGGATTGGCACCCTTGTGATTATCCCATTCGTACATGCTTATGTGTCATGGGTGACCCTTGTGATTGTCCCATTCGGGTCACCGAAATGTTCCTTTTCAACAAAATTATTAAATTAAATTTCCTGGATATGAACGCCATGCATGTAGATCGCCGCACGCATTGAGTCTTCATGTCATGTCATGTGCCCAAAAACTATTTTCAAGTGACCAGAAAAAGCTTTTTCCGGTCACCGAACTCAAATATCCATGTGCCAAAGTAGAGAGAGAGAGAGAGAGAGAGAGAGAGAGAGAGAGAGAGAGAGAGAGAGAGAGAGAGAGAGAGAGAGAGAGAGAGAGAGAGAGAGAGAGAGAGAGAGAGAGAGAGAGAGAGAGAGAGAGAGAGAGAGTGTGTTGTTTAGTGGTGATCATGACATGTGTGTCCCCTTCACTGGATCGGAAGCTTGGACTCTCAGCCTTGGTTATGAAATTGCAATAGACTGGCATCCATGGTTCACAAACGATCAAGTTTCGGGGTATGGAAATTCAGTGATTAATCGGATTATCTGCATGTACTGAAATTAGTAAGCATTTGTTTGTGGCATGATTCGATCTATTGTGGTATTTGGTTTTGAACAGGTATGCCATCTCATATGCCAAAAATTTGACTTTCGCCACCATCAAGGTAACAGTCTTTCGTTCCATAGTACTGGGATCCCATATAAATATCTAGTGATGGCAGAGTTCAGACTCTCTCTCTCTCTCTCTCTCTCTCTCTCTATCTATCTGAGATATACACAGTCCTTACAGTTTGGTACTCTTCAAGCTTTAACACACTCATCCTTCATCTTCAGATGATCAGTATAAACCTCGATGTAGTCGACACAAATCCTGTGATTTACGTGACTTTACTCATAAGATCAACAGAAGCATGGAAATTAATCAAAACAAGGATAATTTGCTGCTAAAACATGTTCTTCCAAATGCAAAATATGAATTGAAAAATCCAAAATAGATGCAAAAAGACGTGGATTTAAAACTACGAAAGAGAATGTTGGAAAAAGAGTACACTTTCCTATCCATGCTTGCCGATGCAACATGTACGCGTGTGCGACTACGTACAAGAATTCAGACCTCGACATTGACTCCCAATTTTTGTTGTTGTGCTTAAAAACACAGGGTGCAGGGCATACGGTTCCGGAATACAAGCCCGAAGAATCTCTCAACTTTTTCTCAAAATGGTTGTCAGGATCAGACATTTAAGCTGTGATCTCTGAACGTCGACGGTCGACAAGTCGCAGTTTCTCCGACTCCAAGTTCCCACATCTCCATGCCACATACAATGAACACATCTAAAAACTCTTTATAGGCTGTTTGACGTCTGAAAGACGGATGAAATTAGAAGCATGGCAATGAACTTCCTCACTAAATGCCTGCGAACCAAAGCCCTTGCAGCGACAACGTGACAATGATTCTATCTAATCGGATGCTTGCATATCACTGTCGTGTCGTGTAGATAAAATTCGAAGGTCATTCATGAGTCTTAGGTCGAATGAAGACCAAGATCAGCTTATTTTCAGATTTTGTTTGTGACAAACCTATAATCTGTATGAAAGGAGTAGGTCACCAGGGATAATGATGGGATGAGCCAATGCCTTCAAAGGATATTTTAAGCATCATACATAATATAGTTCATTAACACATGGAAAAGGGTCATATATATGTGAATGAGCATCATATATACTTAATGATCGGATGAGGCAATGCCTTCAAAGGATATTTTAAGCATCATACATAATATAATTCATTAACACATGGAAAAGGGTCATATATATGTGAATAAGTAATTCCGAGTTCAATGCGTATGTGAATTAGACACTTGTAGAAGTTCTCTTGTTCATGGTTTATGTGTGTGCTTGCAATGGTTTTTTGAAAATTGCTATTGAAGAGTGTATGACCAAATTCGTTTCTATGCAGTTTCTCTATGGATGGCCTCCACGAGAAATAGTTTTTGGAACGTCTCATTTGAGCTCATTTCAACCTTTTCCAAAGTTGTAACTACACTCTAGATGTAACCTCCTCATTATCTAAAGCTTTTGATGCATGCATTCATAGTTGTGTTGTTAAATCAACCATATGGTGTAATTTATCGACATGCATTAGATCAATCGGTTGGGCCCTTAGCCTCTCAAGATTGGGGGCAAGGGTTCAACCCCTACAAGCTATGACCTGATACCTATCACCATTTGGATGGTGAGCTATCAAACCAGCCTTCTGGGGGAACACTCAGCCTTGAGGCTACCGAGTTGAAACCAATCATCTTGCTTGGTCTTAGGGCCTTTGCTTCCCAGTGTCTACCTTAGTGGACCTTAAGCTTCTGTATCCTAATAGTTATTAGGTGTCTAGCCTCCTTTTTTTTTTTGGGAGGGAGTCCATGGGTTTTATGCTCACATTTCATTTTACTTCCAATTAATTCAAGCTAATTTGAAATAGTAGATCTCAATGATTGAACTTGCTTTGAAAAAAATAATATGTCATAACATGCATTTTTTTCTCAAGCAAAAAACGTTTTACATTGGATCTAAGAGATATTCACAAATGTACCCGAAATAAAATAAGTTGCTCTTTATCTAGCTTGAATAATTGACTATTTTCCAAGTAACTTGCATAAAAGAGATAGAACTTGATTCCATGGTATAGAGCCTATTGCAACTCTTCGGATCACACTTGTTTGGATTATTTTTGAAGGACTTAAGAAGTTCAAAGCACAATACTTAAATATTCACATTTGATATCAACCCAAATATGGGGTTTTTTCCAACAATTGAGATGAACTCTCAATGTAACATGACACGTTTAAGTTAGAGAAATTCATGCAATCCCATGATTGAAACATCCATACACATGTTGTCACCCTTTGTGATGAACTTATACATGTAACCATTATTAATCTTTTTCAAGGATAGTTGGCAATAATCCCAAGTTGTAGAGGAATAAAATCCCAAGTATAGAGGACAAAAAACCCAAGGTGTAATCACTTTTTCAAATAAAAAAGAGTAGAATTTGATGCATGTTGGGCACATATATTTCATCTCCTTCTTCATTTGGAGCTTTCATGGTGTCCCGAGAGTGTCCCAATCCCAGCTATACCTATGGTAAGTGTCTTTTCATGCTCTAGTCATGTGTTTCTTGTCATTTAGGAACGTGTTTTTTTTCATGCTCTAATATTGTGTTTCTTGTCATTTGTGTGTGTGTATATGTGCGGGCTAAACTTTCTCCAAGTGTTGTTTTGTTAACTCCATCCTTTCTAGGAGGTGTGTCTCTATACACTTGAATAGCATAACATTACTTGAATTGGCATTTTGAGTTGATCTACACCACTAGAAGCTAGTCGTGCTTTGTGCTAGCAAGTGTAAAAGAACCTTTGGCATCATTGTTGGGGACCATGCTCTTATTTTAGGTATCCATATGAGCTTGAAGCTTGTGAGAGGTGGTGGGAGCTTTTTTGAAGGTATTGGTGAACACTTTCTTGGATTCAATGAGTTCTTCTATACTTTGAGTTTTTGTTATATCATCTTCTTCACTTGTAGCAGTAGACACATGCATGGAGGATAGTGTTGCAAATTTTGTATTCATTTTTGTACAAGAAAATGGAGGGTTAGCTAGATTTAGAGTAGGAGATAGCTCTTCTTTCTAATTATTTCATTTGAGAACTAAAAAAAAAAGAAGCCCCTATAAGTCAAAATTGATCAATCAAAGCGTGAAGATAATGCTTTTTTGAGATATTGCAATCTTCCTTAGATTCTATGACAGTGTTTCTTGAGCCATCGAATGAGAGTTAGAACATTTGAATTGTGATCGGTGAGCCTAATGAATCACTACTCAAGCTTGAGCTTAAGGCTTGGATGTGGGATAGACATGATAGAGCAAAGAAAGATGTCCCAAGTTCACTCTACAAGGGGGATCAACAAGAAACATTATGTCGAGCAATGGACAGGTAAGAGCATTGTGATAGTGATTGTGTTCTACTAGATTGAGGTTATGGATGCCTTGAGAAAGAGATTGAAGGAGGTGTTTAATCCACTAATTATAACCTAGGGAAATCTTAGATGGGAATGCAAGCCAAGATACAATTAGTATGGAAAAAGCTAAAGAGCCTATGCTAGTATTATGCAAATTACATAGCCAAGGTGGGACTTCTAGGTTTTGGAGGTGCACAGAGGTGAGTCACTTATTATAAGGACATATATGAGCTACAAGATACTAATTCCAAACCCTTAGATGAAGATAAGTAGGATAAGAAATCTTTTTTCGACGTTCCATATCATCTTAAGAAGTATGTAGCAGAAGATCCATATTGAGATTCCAAAGAGAGAAGCAATCCCTAGGTGGTCATATGATAACAAGGAGACTACTAAGAAAGTAGTTATTGCCCATAAGAATGGTGAAGATCGATGCACCCAAATTGCTAATGATTTCTCTAAAGAAGAGGAAATCGAGTTGATTAACCTTCTTCGTGAATATAAAGACTTCATTGCATGGTCTGTAAGAAAAAGAAAAAATGAATGAATAATGGCTGAGTGGTGGGCTAGTGGTGTAACTCTAATGCCATGTAGAGGTTACCAAAACACACATATAAGATCAAAGTTAGATAGAAAAAGAGATATTTCTACTCATGGGAATAACACATGAGATTTGCTTATAATGGAAAGTGGACTCAAGATGAGTAGAAGATGGACTCAAATCAAACTCATAACTCTAATACAATGTAACTCAAACACTAAACAATATATAGATGGTTCTATCCACCCATGCACTCCCTATATGGAGCTTAGATGGTGATCTAGATAGAAGCTAGGTGAAGGGCTATAGACCAACATAATGTGTACTAAGGTGGATACCCCAATGGTTCCAAACACCACAAACGATGATCCTACATGGGAAGGGGACCATCCTTATAAGGTCCTCCAAGCCTTAGTCGGCCTACCGATGTTCTAGGTTCGTGGTAACTTGATCCATGCCCTTAATAATCTCCACCATTGATCTATGGGGTAAATCCGATGTAGAAATGTAGGATCAACAACCATTTGTTTGGAGCTCTTGATCTTGCTTAATGCACAATTAGAATAAAGTCCAGATCCAATGGACCACATCAAATAGACCCTTCCCCAAGTTAAACAAGCTACTTTTGTTCTAACCCTTGATTTAGGTTGATCCTCACATCGGATCAATCCCAAATCCAATGGCTTAGAGGTAACCTTCCGAACTATCCATCTATGGTCTACACTAGACCTCAATTGAACTCAAAGTTAGCAACCTACCAATGTCCAACACTCTCACATGGCTTCTCCTCATAATGGAGGCCTTACAAAATGGAGTGTCATGGAACAATGGTGGTGCTACATAGGGGTGAGGCATTGAGCATATCTAATAGCCCCCCTCAATGTCCACCCAAAGGTGAACTACTTTCTTGGCATGATGCCAAGTCTTCCATGAGGGTGGAGCATTGACCATGTCTAACACCCCCCTCAATGTTGACCCAAAGGTGAACTACCTTCTTGGCCCAATGCCAAGTCTTCGAAGATGTATTTGAAGTAGATCCTTGGTTAGCACTTTATTGAGGTTACCTCTTGCATTCTTCTTGATTGGATAGCATACTATTTCCACCATCCTTCTCAATTGTACCTGCTTACCAACTCTTGATTGTCCTTCACGAGGTCTATTCCCAAGCCTTCTTAAAAGTCAGATTGCAAAACTGATATCCTGTATGGTACTCCATAAGTAGATAAGACTACCAAAGACCTTCATGTAGCTCCCAATGTCTATCTGCGGGTAGAATGATCTTAGGGCTTGTTTCATCACATAGAATGCCTTGTTCAATTTACATAATGTGCTCTTCGAATGTGGAGCCTCAAATCTTGATGGATGAGACACATGTATCTCCTCCTTGAGGTCAACATTCAAAAGCTTTGTTTTGACATCTAACATAGAAACTTGCCACTTCATCTGAGCTGCTAGCATTAGTACGATGCAAATAGTGGTCATAGAGAAGAAGAATCTTGAAAACAAAAACCATTCAGTAGTGAAATTCCTTTTGCTACCAATGTGCATTGATAGCATTCCAAGATTCCTTGTATCATGTACTTCATCGGCTAGACCCACTTGGTGCTAGTGACCTCCCACACTTCATTCTTCATTAAGATGTCACAATTGGCTTGCATATAATTATCTACAAGTGCTTCATCTTCAATTATTAGCTTCATTACTTCCTTCATAATCACAACCATCATGGCTGTACTGACTATGTGAGTAGAAGCCCACTTCTACTCCTCTATTCTCTGTGATCTGCTTGATCCTTCTGCCTTCTCTTAAATAGTTGTTGATATAGGATTACTTTGACCATAGAGCTTCTTCTTCACCCATTGCAGTGATAACCAATCTGTTTGGGTGATTTTAGGTTGGTAGACACTCTTCTCACCATTTGATGATGATGCTTCCTCCTGATCATAGGTAGGGATGACTCTTGGGCTAGGTACACAGTGAATTACTCCTTCGATTGATGATAAAGCGGAAGCGCCTTTCTTCTCCTCCACTGCATGTGGCTGTTCCATAGACACCACATCACGACTCTCTTGTATCTTCTTTGCCTCGTTGTCATATAATATGAAAGCCTTTTGCTTTTCACAATGACCTAAGAAGATGCATGTCTTGTTTTTTGGTTCCAACTTGTTCTTTCTTTGACTTGGCATAAGAGCATAGCACGCACTCTCGAAAATCCTAAAGTATAAGACTGATGGATTCTTACCAATGTAGACTTCATGATGAATCTTTCTGATTTGATAAGGAAAGCTCATGCCTTCCCTCATACACATTGCTATCTCAACAATGGTGTGACTCTTGCATTCCATAATGTCATCATGCTGTGATGTGTGAGGTGTCATTGATTGACACTTTATCCCTTTGCACTTGCAAAAGCCTTCCAACTCCTCTGAGTTGAGCTCACCACCACCTCCTATTACAAGCTTCTTCACACTTTTTCCTGGTTCATTCTTAAAAAGTTTTGGTTTTTCTTTAATCTTACCAGAAGCTTGAGCCTTATCATGAAGAAAGTACATCCACATCATCCTGCTATAGTCATCGACGATCACAATGTAGGAAGATCCTCCCAAGGCCCATATAGACATCTTACCATACAAGTTAGCACATATAACCACTAGAGGAACCTTTGACCTACTCTTGCTTTCTTGTGGGAATGTCTCTTTGTGTGGCTTGCCCATCATACAAGCTCTAAAAGTTTCCTTCATCCATTCACTATAGGTAACTGATGAAGAATAATACCTTGCTTTTGCATCTCCTTCCATATTGTCCCTATCACCATGACAGGTTCTTCCTGATGTTGCATAGAACTAGATTGACATATACCATTGGTCATTTGACGAGATGCACCACTATCTAGTACCCATGAATCCACAATTGATTCTCCTTGTGTTGAGGAGCATACCACCTTTGCGTTGGCTCTATTTATTGTCTCCTCCTTCACTTCATCTGTCCTCTTGACATGAAAATCTATAATTGCATGTCCCGTCCTTTTGCAATGGAAGCAGTGTCGTCTAATCTTCTTCTTAATACTCCTCCTCTTTGCATTCTGACCTTTGGTTGAGGAACCACCTTTATGTGATGCACTGGTGGAGAATACAACATCTCCTTGACTACTTCTTGTTGGTATTCTAAGCACTGATACCAAATGTTGGAAGTGGGAGTGGGCCACAATAACAATATATCATAGGTTTACAGGATCTTCCAATAGATGAATCTTAACATACACACCTTAAGGATAAAAAATAGATGAGTGAGAGATAGAGAGAGAATAGACAAGATTTCAAGTGTAATCGTAAGCTATGAGGCTCACCTACATTATCTATATTTCAATGTCAAATGACAATGTGTGTATGTGATACAAATTGACAATATCTGTATCTAGGCAAAAATATGAACTAGATACAAGAGATTGTGTGCCTAAGAGGTATGAAGAGTGTGTGTGTGTGAGAGAGAGAATATGGAGAATAAGAACAATTTAGAAATGTTTTACAACAAACCCAAATTTTGATCAACCTAAATAAAAAACGAGTGATCTAGCAAGTAAGAACGAAAATAGACTTGCTACTCATGAAAATAGACTTGCTACTCACAACGGATGTTGATGATAAGCTGGCAGAATCTACTCTAGATAATCACCAATATGTAGATCACAACTCCTCCAAGTGCTAATGAGCACTCCCTCCAAGAGGGCCTCCAAGATCTCCTCCAAGTGATCTTCCAATGTGAGGCTTCCTTGAAGCTTGAGCACTTAAGCTTCTTGAGGAGATTAGATAACAACGATCATGGCTCCTTGTTATATACTATTTGAGACCTATCCAAAAGCATACTTGCAAAAAGCTCTCCACCATGCGACAAATTGGAAAAACAAAATCAAATGAACGATTGTGATTACGTAATTGCATGACTACGACTTTAGAAGAAATAAAGCAAATTTGAAGATAGCTTTCGTGCTCACCACTGCTGCCAATGGGGATTGATCCCTTGTCATGCATATGAGAACACACTCTCTTAAACAAGGTGCCCACGATGGGTTCTTGTTTGGAGTACAAAAAAATTTTCATATTGCTTCTGTCTTCAAGTGTTGGACTATTGTTGAACATTGTTTCCAACAATCTCCCTTTCAATGTCAAACAATGGTACAAGGTTCAATAACCTGCAAAACTTCTGATGTTTGCAAATATCTCTTTACTGATTTCCACTGCATCTTTAGCTGACTGCGCATGAACCTGTATACTTGAGAAACTGCAAACTGAATGTCTAGATGTGTATTACATAGATATATCAAGCAACCAACTACTTGACTATATAATGTAGCATCAAATGGTTCTGAATCTGCTTCCAACTGTAATGACACATTGACATCCATAGGTGTCTGCATAGGCTTAGAATCTGTCATCTCAAACCTTTCCAATAATTTCTCAATGTATTTTTGTTATGTCATGTAGATACACTCATCTCTGTACTTGAACTCAATCCTGGGACTTGTGATAATCACATCACTTTGTAGTGCATCTTGAACACTAGTTGGTTCATTCTCAATTGAAGTAAGAGCTAAAACATTATGAATCTCAAAATGTTATGCATAATTTACCTAGTCTTTTTGTTGTCTCCTTGTATGATTTTTGGTTCTTCCAGTGTATTCCTGTATACCACTATCCTTCTAGGTTTGATATAACCACTTTGGTGTATTCCTGAAAAGTGGCGGTATCCTTTTTTCTTCTTCAATATCTCTTTCTTCTAGAAATCTAGAACCTTCTCCAACTTCATAAGTCGGAACATCAAGAGGTATTGATGATGGACTAGGTATTGATGTAGGTAATGAAATTCTCTCTTCACGTGTATCTCTTAGGGTTTGAGAAGGCTTATCACCCCCCTTGTATGGATGAATGTAAGCATCCAAATTCCTTCTAAAAAATGCATAGTCATCTGCCTTTATGACATTTGGAATTTCTTCCTTCTTATCATAAATCTAAATTTCTGCAATATATGCATTGTGTGAGAGTAGGATATCACCTGTATCTGGAACATAGAATCTGTATCCTTAACTTTCAATTGCATAACCAATAAAGACTGCTTTAATGGCTTTTGCATCAAGCTTACCATGATCCTTCTTCTCAATGTGAAAATAAGCTAGGGAACCAAAAACTTTGAAATAACTAACATTGGGTTTCTTCCTATAGTAAGATTCATAAGGTGTAATGACCTTCAAAGATTTTGTGGAAGACCTATTCAGAATGTGATTAGCTGTATGTACTGCATCAAACCAAAACTTGGGAGAAAGCCTTTTGGATGACATGAGACTTTGCATCATTTCAACAAGTATCCTATTCTTTCTCTCTGCAATACCATTCTATTCTGGCATGTAAGCAATAGTGAGTTGATGAGAGAGCTTTGTCTTCAAGAAAAAAAATAAAGTCTTTAGACATGTACTCTCCTCCTGTATCACTTCTCAAAATCTGGATCTTTGACTGACTTTCATATTCAATACCGTAAATCCATGAATACCTTGAGAAATCATCAATGAACATAACAAAATACCTATAACCTTGTGTAGCTCAAGCATAAGCACCAACTCCTTTACTTGTCAATCCACGGAGACGTGAGGATTGGTATGAAGAGCATGAGCAAGTGAAGGCACAAGTGTGTGAGTGAAAGCACACAAGCATGCACACACATACACACACACACACGTGCACAAGGTAAGAGCAAAGAGAGGAACAACTTGTAAAGCTTCTATTATATGCACCCATGCACTCCCTATATGTAGCGTAGATGGTGATCAAGATAGAAGCTAGGTGAAGGGTAGGCCAACATAACGGGTACTAAGATGGGTACACTAATGGTTCTAAAAACCACAAATGATGATCCTACATGGGAAGGGGACCATCCTTATAAGGTCCTCCAAGCCTAAGTTGGCATACCCATGTTCTCGGGTAATGGTAGCTTGATCCATGCCCAAAATAATCTCCACCATTGATATATGGGATAAATCCAATGGTAGAAAGGTAGGATCAACAACCATTTGTTTGCAACCCTTACCTTGCTTAATCCACACTTATGATCAAGTCTAGATCCAATGGCCCACATCAAATAGACCCTTCCCCAAGTTAAGAAAGTTACTTTTGTTTCTAGCCCTTTGATTTTGATTGATCCTCACATTAGATCAATCCCAAATCCAATGGCTTAGAAGTAACCTTCCAAATTATCCATCGATGGTCTACTCTAGACCCCATATGCCCTCAAAGTAAAAAACCTACCAATGTCCAACACTTTCACATGGCTTCTCCTCATAATGGGGGCCTTACAAAATAGAGAGTCATGGAAAAATGGTGGTGCTACACAGGGGTGAGGCGTTGAGAATATCTAACATGGTCATACAAAGACTTGATGGGAATCAATCCAAACGTTTCCTCCAATATAATTTCTATGATGAGTAGCGCAAAACTTTTGGAAAAATGTCCCTACACTTATGAAGAAACATACTACAAAAATATCAAGGAGAAAATAGATAAGTTGTTAGAAGTTAACTTTATGTATTAAATTCAACACACTGAATAGGCCTCACGAGTTGTTTTCATGCCCAAGAAAAATGCTAAACTATGTGTGAGTATCAATTCAAAAAGATTCAATGAACCCACTAAAGGGAAATTTATTTCTTGCCAACAATTGATCATTTGTTAGAGAGGGTGATAGGGAAAGAGGTCTATAAGTTTTAGATAGATGTTTTGGATACAATGGCTATCCACTACCCTTGAAGACCAACATGAGATCACTTTTGTGATTGAATGGGGTATATTTGTGTTTAAGGTCATGCCATTTGGATTTATTAATGCACCTACAGTCCTTAACTGTGATCAATTCAAGTAGGAACTCCTAGTTAATCATGCTACACTTTATAGACTAGCTTCCAATCTTGAGTGGAGTCAATCCATGGTTGAATATCTCAAGACAAGCATGCTACCAGCAATTAAGTCCTTAATCTATAGACTAGCTTCCAATACTGAGTGGAGTCAATCCATGGTTGAATATCTCAAAATAGGCAAGCTACTAGCAAATATTTCCTTATTGATTGGAATCAATTGTATAGTAGTGATAAAGATACCTTTCTTTCTATGTGTCCACAAATTGAAATACCTATCTTTATTGGAAGCAAATCAATCAAGCTTAGGTGGTGGATATTTTTTTCTTGAAAGGACTATCCAGATGCTTATGGTTGCTAGAATTTAGTGACCAAGAATGCGCATGGAGGCCAAAAGTTATGTGAAGAGATGTGATGTTTTTCAAAGAGCTAGGCCAAACTTTAAGACCAATGAGGCAAGGCCTTTTCCAAGTGGGGCATTGATTTTATTGGACTTAGCCATCCACCTACCAAAGGATCCCATGCCAAGTATATAATTGTGGAAATAGAATACTTGATTAAGTGGGTAGAAGCCAAAACCACTACTATGATGCTCATACAACTTCCAAGTTCTTATTTGATCATATCTTTACTTGCCTCTGGCTATCTATAGAGATGGTCTTTGATAGAAGGACACACTCCATCAATGAATTCATTGGGAATCTTCTAAATATGCTCCTCATCACACACAAGCAATCTGCACCCTAGCATCCATAAGCGAATAGGCAAGTGGAGAGTTCGTATAAAGTCCTTTGTATAGTACTCCGCAATTTGGTAAACAATGGGAAATCAAAATCTAATAAGTATATGCATCACTAAATTCGGGCTTATTGAGTGGCCTATGATACATCTTTAGGTGCAAGCCCATTCAACCCAGTCTATGGATAACAAGCAATTTTAGCAATTGATTTCTTGATGCCTACTCTTTGAGTAGCCCAAGGATATAATTGGATGGGACATGAAATCATTGAACTAGTCGATAGTCTGGAAAAGCTATAAGAGACTCGACTTAGAGCAATAGTTGGTGTATATGAGGCTAAGAAATACTAGAAGGGTTACTTTGATGCCCACATCAAAGATAGAAAAATTAAAACTTTGATCTAGTTTTAATGGCACCTATCATCACAAGAACTTAAGGTGGAATCCTACTTGACATTCCCATTTTCCTATATTGAGACTCCGAAAACACCTTTTTGGCACCATTGTAGGGGAGATCTACTCAAGGAATGAGCATGTGATGGTAAGAGTAAGGAGAGAAGAGATGTTGAAGTCATTTGGTAAGTAGATTTTTGGCTTTTTTCTCCATTTTTTTGCTTGTTTCTCACGCCATCTACCTAACTCAACCTCCACGAGGGTGACTTCTAGCATCTTATTGGGTGTGATGTTTTCTTCCCATCCCACTCTTGAACAAAGCAAGTACATGGCGATGCGGTGACTATACACTCATGATGGGGCTACTTCATGGTAATCTCTCTCCTATGAAGGAAACTTCTCATTAGCATTATCCAAGACAAAAGCTATGATTTGGCAAATTTTGAATGGGAATGGATAAGTGACTCCACCACCTTGCACATCAATAAAAGCTTCCAAAATAGGGCATCCCCACCACTTATTTTCGGCACTTCCAAAGTTGGGCACCACCTCCGCCTAGTTTTGGCACATCCAAATTATGGCATCTCGTCTACCTAATTTTTGCATGACCACCATGAGGCGATAGGGTGACTAGTCAAATTGATGTGGCTCATGATAAAAAGTGAATTCCTTGAGGACTTCCACTATAGGTAAAAGGGTTAGTAATTGTAGACGAAGCCACGGTAAGGCCATGCAAATGCCATGCACACTTAGGAAGGGCCTAAAAGTGGTTGGCGACTAGTGTCAAAAATAACTCATCTCTACCACCAATCTCATCAATTTGAAGCATGCAATAATAAATTATTGGAATCGGCAAGGCTAGTCCACTTGGCCTCTGGGGTTTATATAAGGAGTAGATGGAGCACTCATTTGATATATCATCTATTATGATCTAGTTTGATTTCCTATTTTGTGTTGTCTATCTAGTATGGTTGTACTCCCATTCTGAGCTACTTCTTGGTTGCTCATTGTATGTTGTGGGGACTTTGCTCACTATTTCGAGGCAATTTTGTGATGATTATACAGAGTCTTCACTACTCATTTGTGTGGTAGATAGCTTGTCAATGTAATTGGGTATTCTTTGGCTAGTTGAGTTTTAGTTACGAAACTTGTTGTATCTCAATTACAGAGATTATCTTATTATTTTAGGGACTCTTGTTGTTGCTCTCATATGATAAAGTCTTGTTTCTTGATTGGCTACTATTCTAGTTGTAATGCTCACTGATTTATTTTGAACTTATTGTATTCATTATTGGAATCATTTTGAGTCTAAAAGATCTTGTGATTTACTCGTCTGTGTATTTTGTGCATCTAGTGGTTTTCTCATCACTATATTCTTCACCTCCAAATTGTCTTCCTGCACACAAGTATCTTACATGGTATACTTCCCTAAGGAAGAATCCCCCTTGAGTAGGAGTACTCGAAACCATGGTCCCAAATATCACTTCTATAATAGAAAAAAAAATTAATGGGGGCCACACTTAGGCTTTTTCCATTTACGTAACTTCTTCACTTTTGACCTTGAATTCTCCAAAATGTATACATAAGAGAGGGTTCACTTGAACCTTCCACACACTTTAAAATACTTAAAAGCCCTTTCAAGAGAACCTTTGAAACTTGTAATAAAATTCATCGACAAGATAATTGTGAGCATACACATTGTGCACTACCTATGTACCCACTATTTGACACTCATTGGCCATCTATGCACCACCTATGCACCACTTTGCCAAGTTAGCACTGAAATATCTCAATAGTTTTCCACCACCTAATGGGATCTCCATCTTGGAGAGCAAAAAGACAAGAGCAAGGCCAATACAAATAGAATTATGACCACACATATGAGAGTATGAAACAAGTATCAACTAGTAGAGTTTCGAAACAACCAATGCCAACTGTGGAGGCATGAAAAAGGAACTACACATGAACCACCTAGAAGGGAACATGCAGCACCCCCAAGAGAGGATCTATGATAGGGGAAGGAAAGAGGAAGAAGAGGGGATGGGGGGGGGTAAGGGAAGGGGAGGGTAGAGGGGGGGAATAAGGGAAGGGAATGGGAGGGAAGGGGAAAATTGTTGAAAATGTGAACTATGCAAGCTTTAGGTGGATAAAGGGGTCATAGGACCTTAATGTGGACAAAATTTAAGACTCAAATCACTTAGAGCGGTCTCAAGGTTGGGTAATCTCAGGAAATGGAATCCTAAGGCAGTGGAAAAGTCAAGAGAGCCATCCAAAAGCTATAAAAGAAGGTGAAGAGTGATCAAATGCATGGAACTTTTGTAGGTCATTGAAGATTAAGAGACATATGCTCAAGGAGGCTCAAGGTAAGAGTCATCCAAGGCTCAAGGAGCTAAAATGTAGCAGTCCAAACTAGGAAAAAACATAGAGGAGGGTGTTATATGCACAAAGGAGGAGTAAGAAGGAGCTATCAAGTCCACACCCCCTCTAGTCTCTTGTAGATATAGACATAGTCTGGTTATAATAGTTGTAACTCTCTGTATACATATCCAATTCAAGATATTTAAGATGCATTCTATAGGTTATATGTATTTCTTACTTTTCCTAAGAGGGCTTCTTGAAATCAGTTTTATGTGCAAAGAAATTTGTGTATCTCTGTAACCCTAATTTCTACATATCTTACATCTCTCCATAGTTTTTTTGTAGAGAGTTGATGACTAACCTAAATAGATTCCTTTGAGGTGTTCTATAGCTTCTTGGAAAGCTTATGAACCACAATAAGTGTGGTTGAAATCTTAGGTGAAAGGTGTACGAAGGGACCTAGGTATTGGGTTCATTTCACTTCTAGTGTGCAAATTTGAGGGATTAAATTCCACCATTTGGTATTAGAGCAGGAAACATCCTTTGAAGAATCTAGGAGAAGGACACAAAAGCTTGGACATCAAGGCTAAGAGGTACATTGTATTGTAACTCTAGTTTCCCATTCATTATGGGAGATCTAGGTCAAAAGTGGAGTTGCTTGGCAAAGACAACTATCAGCCATGGAGGTTCAGAGTCATGTTCTACCTCAAACATCCTTTGAAGAATCTAGGAGAAGGACACAAAATCTTGGACATCAAGGCTAAGAGGTACATTTTAGTGTAACTCTAGTTTCCCATTCATTATGGGAGATCTAGGTCAAAAGTGGAGTTGCTTGGCAAAGACAACTATCAGCCATGGAGGTTCAGAGTCATGAACAAAGTTTTTATGGCCTATTGTGTGTGGAGATGAAGATAAACCTGATGTGGATCCCAAAGATCCAAAGATCACCAATCAAGAAATGAAGATGTTGAAGGATCGGGAGGAAAGGAGTAGGAGAGCTATCTTCTACATATCACAGGTAATCTCTAACACTATGATTGGTCATATATCAGAGTTTGATCATGCTAGAGATGTTGGGAAGCCTTAGAGAAGATATATGCCACTTCCATAAGAAGCAAAATGATGTAGCTTAAGAATGAACTCCATTCCTTGAAGAAGGGTAGTAGTCAATCTATTGTTGACTACACCTTGAGGGTGAAGGAGTTGAGGGAGCAATTGGCATCCATTGGCTGCAAAGGAGATGAGGAAGACCTTGTGTAAATTACTCTCAATGGGTTGAGAGGGGGAGACAAGCGGAAACCCCTCATTAACACATCTTGTATAGAGATCCTCTACCAACTCTTGAGGAGTTGATCCCACACCTAGTGGCAGAAGAGGTTGCCATAGGAGACACATCCAAGAAGGATGGTCACTCATAGGTCCTATATGCTAGCAAAGGCAAAGGCAAGAGTGGAAAGAATGGGAAAGGAGGAAAAAGCAAGTGGAAGTAGTCCAAGGAAGAAGATTCATATTCAGAAGGAGATAGCAAGGCATCATCTTCAAGAAAGGACAAGAATGGAAAAGGGAAGAACAACCCTCATCAAGGTAAAACTTGTTTCATATGTGGTAAGCACAATCATCTTTCTTCAAATTGATGGTTTGAGGATGACAAAGGCAAGGAGAAGGAGCAAGGGAACTATGCTAATAACTCCAAGAAGGATGATGAGAAGGAGACCCTCCTAGCAATGAGACGTGGCTGCATTAGTGATCCCAAGGACACAAAGTGGTACATAGACTCTAGATGCTCTAATTACATGTCATGTATGGAGGAATATTTTGTTTGTATGCAGGTCCCAAGCTCAAAAGGTTGTGTGGGGACGAGACAACATTGAGGATCCCATTACACATGTGGGAGATGTGAAGATAACTGAAGGTAAATCTATCAACTCTCTTAAAGATGTGCTCCATGTTCCATCTATTTCCAAGAACCTTATCTCTATAGGACAAATGGTAGAGAGAGGTATGCAAGCTATATTTGATGCAAAAGGGTGCATGGTGAAGTAAGGAGGCAAGGTCATTGCCAAAGGAAGAAAGAAGGAAGATTTTTCACACTAGATGTTGCTCCTAGACACAAGAAGGTACATTATGTGATGATTGGAAATGCTTTTAGAAGGTCTAGATCTCTTTGGGCAAATTACTCTCCCCATGTACTCCATGGAGATTGAACCCAAAACCTCCTCCTTTACATCCTTGAGACTTAAGCACTAAGCTAAGTGGATCACTTGGTTACAAGACTAAATGACCTTCTAGTAAGTTTAGACTCGAGATCTTTGGTCATACACATGGGTGACTAAATAGTGTCTGATTTCAGATATGTGTGAACCGGTTAGACCCTTAGATCATAGACTTACTTTATTACAGGTTATTATTGCTACAACCACACTCTGTAAGAAGTTAGGATGGACTCAGATTCAGCCCGTCCAATTCTTTGTAAGAATGGCTGATCAATCTCAGGTACATCCAGTGGGTTTGGTGCATGATATACCCATTACCCTATAGGGGGTAGTGTTTAAAATGACTTTTGTTGTCTTGGAATTACCTACATCAAGGTTGGATTACAACTTATTATTTGGAAGGCCCAGGTTGAATCAGGAAAAAGTGTTATAGGATTGGTTTGCACATGAACTTATTTTTAAAAGTAATCACTTGAAATATGTTGTACCCTTGGATGATATGAGGCCTTGCGACTTTCATGCACGACCTTACGTGGCAGAACCCATGCATATGTTGGATGGTCTTTCGAATGATGAAGAAGAACCTTTTTAAAATGCTAACCAAGATTTGTTAGCACTAGGTACAATTGATTTACAAGCCATAATAGACAATTGGACTCCGGCAGCTTGTACGGTAGTCCTGCTCACCGAAGAAGTGGAACCAGTTACGGATCAGGTTTTGGATGCCACTGATATTCAACACTTACTCCCCCCACCTGAGGATATCTCCATGCCTGACAGTTTTATGTACCGGAGGATCAACTAATCACTTGCAATTCGGGTGATGAGGTTAGCCCACGCCCGTTAAGGACGGATTACAAGAGACTTTTCAAGATGATTTACTACAGTTGTTGAAGGAATTTACTGATGTATTTGCTTGGGACTATCGCGATATGAAGGGATTGGATCCTCACATCTACCAACATTGTATGATGTTGAAACTGGATTCTCGAACAATTAAACAATAGATTTACCAGATGAATCGCAATTATGCTATGCAAGTGAAAGTTGAATTGGATCGGCTATTGAAAATAGGTTTCATTGTTCCCATTGAGCATGCTGAATGGACCTCTCCTATTGTCATCATCCCAAAGAAAAACAAACAATTATGAATTTGTGTGGATTACCAAAAATTGAATGTGGCGATGTTACCCGATCCTTTTCCACTACCTTTCTTGGATACTATGCTAGATGATGTTGCAGGACGAGAAATGTACTCTTTTTTGGATGGTTATAGTGGCTATAGTTAGGCATGAATGGTTGAAATGGATATTCCCAAGACTGCGTTTATTACAAATTGGGGAGTATATGCTTGTACGGTGATGTGGTTGGGTTTATGCAATGCTCCAAGCACCTTTGAGTGATGCATGGAAGAAATCTTTTCTCCCTACTTAACTACATTTATGGGGGTGTATTTGGATGATTTTTCATTATCTAGTGATACATCGGCTCACCTCTACTACCTCAGATGCTACTTTTCCAAGTGTCGGGACTTCTCTCTTTGTTTAAATCCCAACAAATCTATCTTTTCAAGTTCTTTTGGCAAGCTACTCGGTCATGTTATTTCATAACAAGGAATTCAAGTGGACCTTGATAAAGTTTGTGCAGTGTTGAATGTACCCCCTCCTGCGACACCAAAGGAAGTTATGTGATTCCTTGGTCAAATACGATGGCATGGTCGACATCTCCAGTGGCTCGCTCATGTGGCTATATAGCTACATATATATATATATGGCTATAGTTTGTGTCAAATAGCTTTTGATTGATTGAAAACTCTCCTTACACAAGCTCCTATTTTACAAACTCCTAATTGGCAACTTCCTTTCCATGTCTTCATGGATGCTTCTGATATTGCAATTGGCAGTGTGTTAATGCAGCAACATGACAAGTGGTTTTGTCTTGTTTATTATGCCAGTCAATGACTAGCAACTACTAAATGTAATTATTCTGTTACTGAACAAAAATGCCTTGGTCTAGTCTATTCGGTGAAAAATTCTGGCACTATCTACTGGGATGCAAATTCACCTTCCATGTGGATCATGCGGCCTTGGTTTATCTTGTATGACAACAACATTTAGGTGGCAGATTAGCTCAGTGGGTGTTGTTGCTTCAAGAATTTGATTACGATGTTGTGCATCACCTTGGATCAACACATGCTCTTGCAGATTTCCTTTCTCGACTGGATTTCGGTGAGCCTCCCAATGGCATTGATGATACCACTCTGGCCATTTATGTGATCGATTCAATTCACGATGATTCCCACGTGTTACCTGTCTCACCTTCCTATTATGACACCCTCATGATTTTTCTAACCAGCGGATGTCCTCCAAATAATACTTTGACGTTAGCTCACTGTAAATTGGCTATGTATAGTCACCGATTTCGCATCATTGTGGGACAATTGTATTATATGGATCCACTTGGTGTGCTCTTACGATGTATTCCTCCACATGAAGTTTCTTCGGTAATCGCAATGGCTCATTCCAATCCTTTTGGTGGGCATTTTTCAGTAGACCTTACGTACCATAAAATTTTGCATGGTGGATTATGGTGGGCCACAATGCATCATGATATTGCTGCTTATGTTCAACAATGTGATGCTTGCCAATGTACTGGACAACCTTTACACCAGCACCATTTTACACTTCAACCTATCCTTTCCCTTGTGCCCTTCCAAAAGTGGGGATTGGGTTTTATTGGTCCTATTATGCCGTTGGCTATTGTTACAAATCATCATTATATCCTTACATGTACTGATTATGCTACTCGTTGGGCAGAAGCTTGGGCATTACAATCAGCAACTGCTCCGGTGGTTGCTAAATGTTTACTTCGTGATGTTTTTCCTCATTATGGGCTTCCTTTGGAGATTTTTTCTGATCAAGGCACTTATTTTGCTAATACATTAATGCAAGTTTTAACCCAAACCTTCAGTATCCATATATTCAGTTCCCCTTATTATCCTCGAGCGAATGGATTGGCTGAAAGTACTAACAAAACTCTTCTTAATATGCTGAAGAAACTTTTTCTGGAGTGCCCAAAAAGATGGGATAAATTTCTTCCTTTGGTCTTATGGGCTTACGGAATTACCTATAAAGTTGCTACCGAAAGTTCCCCTTTTAAATTGCCATATGTTCTTGAAGCAATCACACTTATGGAATTGGTTGTACCCAGCTTACAAGTGGCATTGGATCACAATTTATAACCCAAAGATTCTTTCCCTTTCTAGCTGGATGTTTTACGGTCTTTGGATGAACAGTGTTTGGAAAGCTTTTTGGTTCTTCAGGAAGTTCAATTGCGACAAGCTAAAACCCATGATCGATTCCTTAGGACTCCTATCTTTACAATATGGCAATTGGTTCTTTTTTATAACACCAAGTCTAATCGCTCGGCAGGAAAATTCAAGCTTTGTTGGTTCAGTCCCTATCACATTGCAAAACAGATTGGTCCGACTACTTTTTGGTTATCTACATTGACTGGCACTCTACTCCCTAAACCCATCAATGGATCTAAACTCCATCCATATTGCATGCCATCCACTTCTCCCTAATTTTACGTATGTTTTACTTACCTTCATTAGGATCATGTTTGTTTCGGTATCTTTGACCCACTGCCTATGCTATGCACTTTTCGATTGACTAGCCCACCATAATCCTCCTATTTTGATTAATTGCCCATGTTCTACCGTCGTCCTCCACAATTTGGAATTCCTTAATGGGCTTTCATAGTAATGATCCACGCATGTTTCCCTCCACTTGTGATGATTATGTTCTACACCCATGATTTCACCCTGCATTTCCTACGTAATTGGTGTCCTCATACCCTTTTTCTTTATTGTGTTACTTGCGCTCCGTTCATTGTGTGATTTGTATTCTATGCATTCTGCTAACCTTCTGTGACATGGAAGCTCTTGCAAACATCAGCACATTCCCTGCTGGCCTTTTCCCTGACTTGGTAGAATTTATTCCTCCTCGCGGTTTGCTGGCATTCACCAAGTTGCCCTGGCATTCGGTAGAATGTCATCCTTACTTTGCCCTAGTGATTGCATCCATTGTAGATATTGTGAATGCCAAACCATTATGCATCAATTATCCAAAGGCAAATGTCCTTGCACCTATCTGCCTCACCTTCTTTCATTCCTTCTCCCAGTCGTGAACCTTGTTTCGAACCCTCCGATGGGTAATTTGTTGTTGCACGAAGAGTCTGAGCAGGTGATGGGATGTGATGATGATAATGAAGACTTTTTCCAATTTTTCCAAGAGAAACGCAGGAAGGTCAGCCCTTCTCAGAGCACCATTCATGCATCCACTAGTAAAGTAAGCCTTCAAGCAATAGCTTCATCCCTGCATGTGTCTTCTTCCCCACCCTTGCCTAAGGATAAAACCATTGAAGACACTGTTATGGAAGATGTTTAACATACCGTGATGGCAGATAAGCAACATGAGGTTGTTACTGACACAATGCCAAAGGATATGGTTGCTAATACCACCCATCAAACTATGTAGGAAGTGATAGCTAAATCCCTGGTCCACCAGGAAGCCCAACCGGACAAAGTTGATTCAAATATGCCTCCATCTCCCCTGAAGTCCATGCCTGAGAGTAACACTACAACGAATCTGGTAACCCCTCCTCCTTCACCTTATCGGGCACCCTTACCCCCGAGTTCCTCAGTACGCCCTTCGTCCCCTAATCACTCGATGGTAGTCTCCCACTCTCACCCTATACCCTCTTCACCCAATTACTCCCCCCCTTCCTCTACGGTTATGGTTTTTGTAAATTCTTCTCTACCGTTTCGAATGTTTTAGTATCGGATGCATTTTTGCAATTAGCTTAGATTGGTGACTTCCTTATTCATTTATCCAAGCAACTCCCCAATCAACTGAAAGATGCTCAACAATCCCTATGCACTGAATATCAATCAAAGCTTGATGTGTTAGAGGCAAATATCACTCCACTGCAGGAATAGATTTTGGTGGCTTAAGCAATTGAATGTTTATTACAGGAACAGGTTGAAGCTAAAGATGATGTTATCGAAGCTAAAGCTGTGGAGATTGCTCTTCTCAAGCAAGTGCTGACTGATAAAGATAATGCTATGATAGCTCTCAGTTGTGAGTTGGACAATACTCACACCAGATTTGCAGAAATTGAATAGGCCTGTAAGGTACTATCTAATAAAGCACTACAAGGTGAAACAGAGCTTAGGTAGGTTAGAGAAGAACTGTTCCAAAAAGTTCAAGTGCTCGATGCAGAAATTGGTCATACGATTAAGTTAAAGAAAGAAATTGAATCGATTCAGAAGGAGCACCAAGACTTTTTTAGGAAAATGCAGTTTCAACAGTAGGAGTTGGACCGCCACTAAAAGCAATTAGGTATTCAGTAGGATCGACTTTCACAAATAGATGAAAAGATTGCTCATGCCAAATTATGCAGAGACACACCCATCGCCAATGATTTCTATCTCCAAGAAGCCTTCTTACAAAGCCAAAGTGAAGTTTTTCTATCTCAAGTCATTACTTCTAGTTCGGTGCGCAAAGATGCTCATCTGGTAGAACCGCGTGTTCTCCAGGAGATGTTAGAGTCACTAAAGCAGAAAAGTTTGCACACTTTCAAATTAGCTTGCGCTGTGTATATTCAAAGTTTGCATTGTCGATGATTCTTAGCTATTTTTTGTAATTAACCAATTCTGGGTTCGAGTCCACCATGCATGCCACTGTTAGGTTGTCAGAATGTAATTGTAATTACTAGAAAATGTAATTGGAAAGGATGCACATCGAAAGGATGTAGCATAACACTTGTAACTTTTTGGTAATGAAAAAGTGCAGAAGTAGATGCACAGGAGAAGACCTCGGACTGTGGGTCTGTGCGGTGTGCTTGTGGGTTGATTTATTCTTGAAAGCCATTAACAGAACATACATGGTAGTGAACAAGTACTGAGAGAGGTTGGTCTTAGTACCTAAGATGAAGATCCAATGGCACAATGGCCTAGTGAAATGATAATGAATCGAGCTTAAAGGTTTGAAATTCCCATAATCCTCATCATCATCCATGTTAGGGAAACTTAGATCTTCTGCTTCAAGTCTAGGTGCAGGTACCTTTCATGCTTGAGGTTGCTTCAAAAGGCCTAGATCAACTACAATTGACAAGAGGTATAAATGAATTCCCTTCGCTCACCCTTTCTTCCTCCCTCTACCTTCTTTACCTCTATCCTCCGTCCCACCTCTCTATCCACTCTCCAATGCTTTATATGAGGATGTCTTGTGCTAGCTAACTCTTCACCTATACCCCAACCAATATGCTTCAGTTGTGCCATAATATCATCACAAGAAGACAATATCTTCTCATCTAGAACTTTGCATATATCACCAACAACTCCAATAGTAATTGAGCATAGTTGATACTCTTCAGAGTTCTGTAGGCCATTTGTAAGTACTAATAATATTATTGCATGTACTTTGAGAAGTACGAGCATGTAACATATGCTAGAGCAAACAATCGCAAGCATAGCTTCTTCATAAATTGTTGCACTTTTACATGCAAAAACATGGAGGTAAATGGCCATTATTTGATTAGCAGACTTCAGAATGGCATGTTTTGTTGATTTTGAAGATCCTAACATATATATGATCATCTGTAACACTCATTAAACCAAGGATTAAACTTCTATTTGTTTCTCTTTTTCATTAGCCAACTTAACTTGCATTTCTAAAGTGTTACTAAGATTTTGCATTACAATTAGAACAAGCTATACTACAATAGATGGTGTATCTTCTTTTGAACATCTCACAATCTCATTTAAAGCTTCATATGTTGATGCCTTCAAATGAGAATCACTAGCATCATACTGCTCTGTAGTGACTTAAAGTGCTTGGATGATATTTTTCAAACATGGAGATAGGGGACATGGTGCACCATCTATTTCTTCATATCCCTAAATGAGAAAATAAATGGCTCCACATACCTTCTCTACAACATTAGGTGCATCTAAAAATTTATCAAATAAGATAGAAAATATATGTGGAAGATTGTTAGAAGTAATCGTAAAAACCACAATATTGGCCCCATGTAAAAGCTCATAGGTCTTACCCAATGTCCATGTTGTTGTATCCTTCACTTGATTATTTTCATCCTTCATTGTTGTGGAGGGGGAATCCAATAGAAAAAGAAGAATAAGAAGAAGAAGAAGATCAAAGAAAAAGATAAAATATCATTGGTATTAAAAGAATAAGCTTACCCTATGCCCACATCCCCATCGGGGCACACATTAGGCTAAAGAGATATTCAAGGGAAGAAAATATACAGGCCAAATGAATGAAGCAAGTCTGAATGGATGCAAGTAAAATTACAAATGGGACCTTTGAAGCACCACCCAGAGGAATAGAAGTTAGCAAGAGGGAATAGTCAAAAAAGCCCCTTTGCTCGAATAGTTGTAAAATCCATGTCAATACTAGTTCTATGTGAGGCCAACAACAATGAAGCAAGCCCTCATGAGCGGAGATCAAGAATCATGAAGCTTCTAGATATTCAAAGGGAAGCTTTTTGAAGATCAAACAATGGTGATGAAGGCATCTAAAGCCAATTCTTGTGTGTCAAGAAAATTTGAATGAATCCTATCAAGGGATGATAGAGACAAAGAGGAGGATAATTTTTCAAAGGACTGAAGTCAAGACAAATAAAGAAGTGGAGAGAAGGATGTGAAGAGAGATGGTGGATTCAATCTGAAGATGAGTTGGCGCTGGTACAACCGGCTTCACACCAGCCAACTCAGACTTCAGAGTTGATTAGTAGACCCTTTGATCTTCATAAATCCACCAAAATATCAGCCAAGTACTTTGTAGCATGTATCTCAAAAGTTTAAGTCAAGACAGACTAGTTGCGAAATGACTAGCTCCCAAAACTTGCTATTTTTGGACATACACCTGCTCGAACAAATGAACAGTGCTCTCAACCTGGTAGGAATTAGATAGATTCCTTTTGGGCTTAGAAAATAGACTTATTAAGCTTGTTAATCCAAGTTAAAACACTTCAAATGATCAACTGAGGATTGAGAAAAACTTATGACAAAGATTGGAACATGCCTGCCATTCTCGGGGCTCTACAGAGATAGACCAATGAGCAGTAAAATGTAGATTTCTCTCAGATCACAAATCCAATGATAAGGAAAATTTATATGAAAAAACTAGACTTTGAGAGCTATCCAAATCACATTAAAACACTGAATACGAGTGTCTATAGCTCGAGTTATGAACTTCTAAAGTTACTGCTCTAAGTGAGTATAGCAGAGAACAAAACAGAGAAGTAGACAATGATGAATGCATAAATTCACATATGATTACAATGACATTGGCAATGAATATTTGCACAATGGGAGTAGAATGATAGATCTATGGAGCAATCTCTTCAATCTCTACAAAATTACATGAACTGGTCACGTACAAGGCTTGCTAATTGCCTCTTCCTTCTTGCTCTTTTTATAGCTATTCTTGGAGGGAGTTTTGAATTCGAATTCGAATTCGAATGGATCCACCTAAAAGTGATCCCCAAAGTTAGGAAATATTCCCTCAACTCACTAATTTGTGGTTTTAGGTATTTAGAGCCACGACTTTGCCTTTACATCATGGATGAGGTAAGCCATTCTTTTTCTTTTTTCTTTTTCACAATTACAAGAGCTAAGATGTACTCTTTTACAAGAGGTGTTCACATGACTACACATATCAGCATAAATCAAATAATATTAAGCATGTAGGCTTGGGTAAAATGCACCAATAGCTCCCCCTCAAGCCTAACATGCTTGGCCTCCAAATATATCTTCAATTATCCTTGATTTCTTGCAAGCCAATCATCAACTTGAATCTACTTAACTTTGTACCATCAAGAGCTTTAGTCAACATGTTTGCACATTGCATATCTGTAGAGACATAGGATATCCTTACTCATTAGCTTCTCCCTTACATAATGGTAGTGGACTTCCTTGGTTCTAGCATGGTATACCGGATAAGCTACTAGATGTAGTGAGCTTGTGTTGTCACCAAAAATGTGAGGTGTTGAAGAATGAAGTCCAAGATCTGTGTACAAAGAATTTAACCACATGATTTCTTGAGTTGCATTAGCCAAATCTCTAAACTCGGCTTCAGTCAAAGATAATGCCATGGTTGGTCGCTCCTTGGATGACCAAGAAATGATTTTTGAACCTGCAAATGATATAAACCCGGATGTGCTTCTTCTATCATCTCTAGATCCAACCCAATCTGCATCTGAGTAGACCTTTAGCTCAATATCTGAAGTAAATTAGTAAATCAAACCTTCATTCATGGTTCCCTTCAAGTACTTGAGGACTCTCTTGGCCGCTTCCATATGTGCTCTTCTTGAATTATGCATAAATTGACTCAATATGCTAACACTATAGCATTTATCCACCCTTGTGAGTGTTGCATAGTTCAAACTTCCAACCAAGCTTTGATAGCTTGTGATGTCTTCAATTGGCTCTCCTTCATAAGCACTAAGCTTATGATTTTGCTCCATAGGTATACCTACACACTTGGTATTTTCCATCTTGAACTTGACGAGCATGTCATGCACATACTTCCTTTGTGTTCTATATATACCTAAATCTGTGTAGATCAACTCCAATCCAAGAAAATAAGTGAGTGGTTCGAGGTCACTTATTTTGAACTCCTCCTTCATTTGAGTCTTTACCTCCTTGATTCCTTCAAGATCATTGCATGTGATGATAATATCATCAACATACACACATAAATAGATCACTTCATATCCATTCCTCTTTATGAACAAAGAGGTATCCGCCTTGCTAGTATTGAATCCTTAGCCCTGCAAATAATTCAGCAATCTTAAATTCCAAGCTCTTGGAGCTTGCTTCAATCCATACAAGGTTTTCTTTAATTTGCATACATAGTTGGGATGATGTACATCCTCATATCCAGGAGGTTGTGCCATATACACTTCCTCAGAAATCCATCCATTCAAGAAAGCATTCTTTACATCAAGTTGATAGAGCTTCCAATTTCTAGATGCAGCAAGACTAATGAGAACCCTAATTGTAGGCATTTTTGCAATAGGAGAGAAAATCTCCTCATAATCCATACCATGGGTTTGAGAAAACCCTTTAGCAATTAACCTTGTTTTGTGTCTATTTATACTTCCATATGGATTCCTCTTGATTTTGTATATCCATCGAGATCCAATTACCTTCATAGATGTCTTGTTAGGTGCAAGCTCCCAAGTGTCATTTTCCTTCAGGGCTTCCATTTTTTCATCCATTGCATCTCTCCAAGCTTTCTTGCTTCATACTTCTTCGAATGTGGTAGGTTCTTCATTGGTTGAATCCTTTGCAATGTAGATTGACTGCTTGATGACCAAAGAAGTATCATAACCAAACCTCTCTAGTTTCTTCTTCTCCCTTGAAGACCTTCTAAGTGGTTGATGTGAGCTCTCGGGCCCATGTGTGGCATCCTGTATCTTTGATTTACCTTTGCTCTTCCATAGCTTTAGTCTTTCCAAGTCTTCTAGGTCAATCTCCGAATCACTTTCTTCCATTTGCTTTGGCTCCTTTGGTTGAAGTGATGGAAAATCTTCATCCAAGTCATAAGGTAGCTTCACTTTCTTGTCATCATCAAACCATGATTTGTTCTCATAAAAAATTACATCTCTACTCACAGAAAATCTTTTATTAGTTGGATTGCACAATCTATATCCTTTTTGGTTTTGGTCATAACCAATGAATGTGCACTTCTCTGCTTTGGGATCCAATTTACCTCTTACTTGAGAAGGAATGTGAGCATAGGCTAAGCATCCAAAGATTTTACAATGCTCTAGACTAGGTCTTTTTCCATTCCATACTTCATATGGAGTGGTTCCATCTAGTGGCTTAGCTGGAAGTCTATTTATGAGATATGTGGCTGTAGACATAGGCTCTACCCATAGGTAGTTTGGAAATCCCTTTACATTGAGCATGAACCTTGCAACTTTGATAATCAATCTATTTCTCCTCTCTACTACACCATTGAGTTCGGGTGTATACCTTGTACTGACTTATCTTTTAATGCCTCTTTCATGCAAGAAGGCATCAAATTCAGAAGAGAAGTATTCTCCTCCACCATCTGATCTGAGTCTTTCCAAAGTCCTACATGTTTGGTTTTCAACAAGAGCAATATACTTCTTAAAGCAATTAAACACTTCATCCTTGTGCTTCATGAAAGATAGAATGGTCCACCTGCTACAATCATCTATGAAAGACACATAATATCTTGAGCCTAATATAGATGGCTCCTTACTTAGACCCCACACATCTGTGTGCACTAGATCCAAAGGATTTTGATACACATATCCCTTCTTATTGAAAGGTTGTCTATGCACCTTGCCGAGTTGACAAGCTTCACACTTATAAATCATGTGTTGCCTTGTGATATTAGGCAAACCAAGTACACTTTGGTCCCTACAAATTTGTTTGAGTGTCCTCTCACCAATGTGAGCAAGCCTTTTGTGCCATATCTCCAACTCTGTGAGAGTTTGAGATCCATAGCTAAACAAAGCTATGTTCTTTGTATCTTCCACTTCAAAAGTGAAAATCCTTCCTGTCTTTTCTCCTTTGGCAATCCTTCTAAAGCCTTGCCTTGGGTCTTCAACATATGCTCCAAATCGGTTGAATCTAACCTGCAATCCTTTTCAACAATCTGTCCAACACTTATTAAATTTTTGGTAATTGTAGGGACAGACAAGACTTTGCTTAAGAGGTTCATATTCCCATCTGATGTCTTCACATTACCTATCTTCTCCATGGAGTGCTTTGTGTCATCTCCTATCTGCACTTCATGCCTGCTATGAGGATCTTCCAAATCAAAAAGTAAAGCCACATTTCCTGCTACATGGTTTGAGCATCCCGAATCAATGTAAAATATGTGATCATCATCCTTACCCTTCTTTATTGATAGATTCATAATCAATAATGAATCTTCTTGACTTTGGTCCTCTGCATAGTTATTGTAGTCTCTTCTTCCTCTATGGCCACTTTGATAGTTGTTGTTGTGGTAGTTGTTGTTGTAGTCTCCATTGTATCTGCCTCTATTTGATCCATAGCCACCTCTATTGAATCCTCTTCCTCTTGAGTTCCTCAGGTTCTTGAAACATTCTTCAGTAGTATGATTAGATAAGCCACATATATTGCAAGGTTGAGATGATTGGAATCTCCCCCTGCCTTACTTTCCACCTCTGCCTCTTCCTCTAGCTCTTCCTCTACCTGCAAAGTTTGCTTGGAAAGAGCTACCTTCATCTTCATTCTTCCTATTATTTGACTTGTCCTTGACCTTAGCTTTATCAGAATATAAGGCAAAAGTTTGATTACCTCTTGAGGACTCACCACCTTTGCTAATCTTTTCTTCATGAGTGGAGTTGGCCCATGAGTGTGTTGAGGTTAGGTACATGCATATCCATGTATAAATCCATGGCTTTTGTGAATGACTCCCAGTTGTCATCTGCTTTGATTCCATTCATGATTTGTATAATGATTTGTTCCTCTTCAATTACCTCTCCAATGATTCCAAGTTGGTCAAAATCTCCTTCATCTTTGTGACATAATTAGTCACACTTTGCTTCGGGCTTTTCTTCATTGTTGTGAACTCCATCCACAATTGGTTCTTCCTTGCTCGAGTGTTAGAGAAGAAGAAAGAAGCAAGTGCATTCCATGTCTCTCTTGATGTCTTGCATCCCTTGACATGAGGTAAAAGAAAATCAGAGATTGAGTTTAGAATATAGGACCTTGCAAGTGCATCCTTCAAACACCAATTTGAAAGTCCTTCCACTTCTTCATGTGATGGTTGCCCTTTGTTCCTCATGGTTGGCATTGCTTCATCTCTGGATATGAATCCATACAGATTCCTCCCTTGGAGGTAAGCTTCAATCCTAAGAGACCATGTTGGGTAGTTGTTTCGATCCAATTTTTCAATTGTTGATGGAAATCCATCTCCCATGTTGCTTGACTATGCTCTGATACCACTGTGAAGAGAGATGGTGGATGCAATCCAAAGATGAGTTGGTGTTGCTACAACCGGCTTCACACTAGCCAAATAAGACTTCAGAGTTGATTAGTAGACCCTTTGAACTTCCTAAATCCACCAAAATATCAGCCAAGTACTTTGGAACATGTATCTCAAAATTGTAAGTCAAGACACACTAGTTTCGAAATGACTAGCTTCCAAAACTTGCTATTTTTGGACATACACCTACTAGAACAAATGAGCAGTGCTCTCAACTTGGTTGGAATTAGATAAATTCCTTTTGGTCATATCAAATAGACTTAGAAAGCTTGCTAATCCAAGTTAAAACACTTCAAATGATCGATTGCGGAATGAGAACAACTTTTAACAAAATCTGGAACATGTCCACCATTCTCGGGGCTCTGCAGAGATAGACCAGTGAGGAGTAAAATGAAGATTTCTCTCAGACCACAAATCCAATGACCATGAAAATTTATATAAAAAATTAGACTTTGAGATCTATCCAAAGGATGTTAAAACACTCAAATTGGATGAGTATAGCTCGAGTTATGAGCTTCTGAAGTTACTGCTTTGAGTGAGTATAGTAGAGAACAAAACAGAGAAGTAGAGAATGATGAATGTATAAATTCACATATGATTACAACCACATTGGCAATGAATATTTTCACAATGGGAGTAGAATGATAGAGCTATGGAGTAAGCTCTTCAATCTCTACAAAATGACATGAACTAGTCACGTACAAGGCTTGCTAATCGCCTCTTCCTTCTTGCTATTTTTATAGCTATTCTTGGAGGGAGTTTTGAATTCGAATTCGAATGGATCCACCTAAAAGTGATCCCCAAAGTTAGGAAATATTCCCCCAGCTCACTAATTCGTGTTTTTAGATATTTAGAGCCATGACTTTGCTTTTACATCATGGATGAGGTAAGCCATTCTTTTTCTTTTTTCTTTTTCACAATTACAAGAGATAAGATGTACTCTTTTACAAGAGGTGTTCACATGACTACACATATGAGCATAAATAAAATAATATCAAGCATGTAGGCTTGGGTAAAATGCACCAACAAAGGAGAGAAGAAGAGCAGGCCCACAAATTTTTCAAATATATGGATGCTTTTCTTTTCATAATTTATATCATGAAATACTAAAAAACCTTGTAAATGCACTAGAGGAGCCCTCTAGATGCATGTTCCCTAAAGTATGTAATAATATCCTTGTAAAATAGTAGGAATTTAGAGAGTTTCAGAGAAAGTGTCGATCAATAGTACTAACCTATGAATTTCAATTTCCTCTCTTCTTGGTTGTGTATCTTTTTCTTCATGAGCTTATATCTATATATGAGGTGTGAAATATATGCTTGGAGGTATCATCTACCCCTTCCCCACCTTTTTTCATTGGTTTCATGTGTGTGTGAAGCATAGGGAGTTAATAGGCGTAGGTAGGTGATTCCCAAAACTTAGTTTTTTAGGCATAACTTGGAGTAGATTAGTCTGATCGAGTTCAATGTACCACCATTTGATGCATTTGACGAGAGCTTCGAAAAAACCCATTACTAACCATATTCAGGTATCGGACGTAAGAGATATTTCTTGTTTTGTGTTTTCTACCATAGAAAGTATCACGGCACATGCCCACGTGTAGGAGGTGTCATGAGGTGGAAACCCACTTGTGCATGCATTATTTGACCCATTCCCACATCTACCATTACTAATGCACATGATTCCATGCACTTGATTGGGTCATACTCTTCGTTTGATAATTTAATGTGTGCATTGAACCATCACTATGTGCACTTGTTGGACATGTAAGGGCTAGTTAGGCTCACTTGTAATGAGTGCATAAGACCCTGTGAGTCTAGCACACACTTTTTTGGCATTGTTACTAGGCATCAGGGCCTAACTCAAGGTGCCTACATGATTGTTAGACTGTCATTGTGAAGATAGTGAATGTGAAGAAGGAATTCAGAATCATGGCAGGTCATCAATCACTTGCACTTATTTTTTCATACACTTGTTGTGTGTGTGTGTGCGTGTGTGACAAGTTTTTTAGGATTAGGTTGGGACTAGAGAAGTTAGGGTTAGGAATTAAACAAATAGCTTTGGAGTAGGTTGGGATACCCAAAAATAAAAAAAATGCATTTTTTGAAGATGGCTAATCTGGATCAGTGGCTAAAATCAAAACACCACATCAAAAATCCATTTGCAAATGCATAGGTATCATGGATTGTGAGAGCAATGACCTATATCGTGGTAGGAATTCAATGCTAAAAATTGAGAGAGAGTGAGCAAATAAATGACTTATTTATTCAATATCAATCTTTTTGTCTCACACTGTTGGGAACAACTTTGACATGGTTTCAACCCTTGGATCCCAGTAGATTTGCTAACATTGAACAATTCTTAGAAGATTTCATTGGTGAGTTCACTAAGAGAAGGATAAGACATAATACCTCTTCTTTGATATACACATTTAAGCAAGCAATCAATGAGTTAGTAAGGCTTGCTTCCAAAAGGTTTAAGCAATTTGTGGACAGATGTCTAGCCACAAAAAAGGCAAACCCAACCAAAAATGATATCATTATTTTTGGATGGCTTAACCAATGGGAAGTTGATAACTTTTGTAAATGTGAAATGCCTAGAAACTTTGGATGAGTGTCTTAGGGAGTGTATTGATCTAGAAGATAACTTAGTAGATGATCCAAAGATCCCTTAGACTCCAACCAAGTCTAACCAAGTCTGATGATTCTCTAGTAGTTTGTCTACCCAATCCAAGAATGTGGAAGCATTAGTTTCCAAGAAGTTGGGAGTTCAAAACCAGCAAGGATCGAAACCCTATCAGGCTCAACCATGCAGATTCCAATGTTAAGGAGATGTGTGCATTGTGGAGGGGATCATCCATCTCATGCTTGTGCAAGAGGAGGACCCATCCCACCAAAAAAATATCCTTATGCAAGACCACCCATGTAGGAACCAAATTTCTACCACCACATTGAGTTTAAATACAACGATAACACTACTAAAAATTCCCCTTACAATCGACAACCTAGGCAATCACAACCTCCTCAATTTAGGCCTTATGGATATTGTCACTCTATCACAATGGTGAGAACCAACATGAGGAGATAAACCTCATAATTGTCAATATGTGGAGATGTTAGGATGGTATGATGACCAAGAGCAAGTTGATTGCACAAGAGCATGAGCGAGAAGCACATAAGTATGCACACATATACACACATGTGCATACAAGGCAAGACAATAAGTGAGAACAATGGAATCTTGTATTACCCTAACTCCAAGATACAATTATCTCTTATAAGCTCAAATCCCAAAACTAGTAACCTCTAGAATGATCTCTCTAGCTCTTTTTATAATTTCTAGATTAGTGGCCTAATTCAAACCTAGTGTCTGGCCTAGTTAAAAAGTAGGTTCCTAGGCTATTTTGGGGGTCCAAATGAGCACTAAAAATTATAAAATTTGATACATGAGTTCTCCTAATACTCCTCAATCTTAAGGACTCCTTAGCTTGAAAAAAATGGATTTTTAATTACTTAAAATGAATATCAAGGTTTAGTGATAAAAATCCATGTTTTTAAGTGTGATGTATTGTGAAACATTATAATTAGGCCTATTCTTTTCATGATCGGCATTGACTTCTCTACCTACTGGGTCATTCTTGTTCTTCTCTCTGCCTCTCGTCATTGACTTCCCTACCTCATACTTCCTTGGTAGCTTAATCCACCTTGATCACTAACATGCCTTCCTCTCTCGTGTTTGTCGTCCTTGACAGATCCTTTTTGTGGAGGGCATTCTATGCAATACTATACTACATGACCTATCAATTCGTGTTCTTTGAGCCCGAGTTCTCTAGCTAAATCCATCATAAGGCGATCCCAATCTACAAGGCTAGGGATATTTGGATGTGGCATTCGTATCTTTTAGAGTGGGTGGCTTGTTTGATGGTGAATATGTGTAAAACATGAGTAGGCTAGTTGAGAATATTTCTTTGAAGGCCTCTTTATAATAGGCCATTAGATAATTTATGCAAGCATGCCAAGCATATACAGTATTGAAAGAGGGTGTGGTGCTCATATAATAAACCAAGTCAAAATTCCCTCCATTAAAATTGGGTGTTGAGATGTATGGAGGTTTGACTCTCATAAATGTCTTGAAAACCATGGTCAACAACTCAAATACCTTCATACACATCTTGGAGGCTACATCTGGCATTTTCTTTAAGCATTTGATCCAATTATAGATTTCGGACACCATATAGGCCACTATAAGAGGTCCTCAGGGTGGAGCAAAGTAGGGATACTTTGACCAATCTTAGCACCAAGGGCTCTTCCTGAATTTGATTGCAAAAGTTGGCCATGGTTTTCATTTAGATGTTGGCCTAGAACATGGATTGTAGAGATGTGCATGGGTATAGTGGAGGAATTCCTCATCTTTTTTGGATAAGTCTCTAATAGGTTGCAGTTCCAATTGGGTTGAAAGATATTACCCCTTTGAACTCTCTCTAGAATGTCGCCAGGTTGGAATTGTGTGGTGAAAGTTGGTTCCTTGCCTATCACTCACTTTATCTTTGCATTGTAGTCAGCTAACAAGACAAAATAGGGATTGTGTTGCAATTTTGATGTTGTGATAAGGTTTCAATGAGACGCATTTTGAAAAATACTTTGAATGAAGCATAGTTTCTTCAGGATTTTTCAAAATTGACTGAATCTGTATGGTCACAAGATTATCATGGGTTTGTCCAATTTCTTCTACCTCTTTGAGTCATTTTGGCCTAGGTGCCTCATGTTTCTTGACCTTCTTTCATGGCAAGCCCTCCAGGAACTAGTTGGGGTTTGTAAGTGTCTTCAAAAGTTTCTTCTACAGCCATCTATACTATCTCATCATGGTTAGGTACCTGTTGTGGTGATGGTGGCCTTTTGTATTATAGAAATTTGGCTTGTAATTCTTCTAATTGCTTTTGTAAAGCTATTATCTCCTTTGAATCTGCACCAACTGTGATAGCTTCTAGGACAGGGGTACTTGTGATGGGTTGTTGGTGATGTAGCTGATTAATCTCTTCTGTTAACTATAACTAATGATATCAGTCCAAAAGGTTAGCATGCTCTTCGAGTAGTGTGTGGATATTCTTGGATAGGATCACTTGGAATTGGTATCGACTAATTTGTGTGTCAAGGGTATTCTCAATAGTTTCTTCCAAGTTGTCTTGATTTTGTTGTTGTAGATGTATGTTCTCCTAAAGTGCAGTTGTCGTATGTCATTATAAGAGATTCATATTTCACTAGAGTTTGGTGTTTCACTCCATCTATGCATGCAAATAGTTTTCCATTTCCTTCGTGGCTTCTTGATCCGCAAGTTGGATTTTAGAATCAAGTTCACGTTGGGCCTATATTCAACGTGTGCCACTAGTCTTTTAAATTCCTATTATTTTTCTCTAATTTTTTTATTCTTTTCTCTAATCAAATAGATCCAGTGTTGTGTGTTGCATTGCACTCTTCTACATGTTGATATTCCTGTCTTAATTAACTTGCACATTTGTTGTTGTAGTATACCTAAGTGGATCCAAGGCCCACACCACCTTGCATGGAAACAAGAGGAGAGCTCAAGCTAAACTATCCCTTCATCCAACCCAACCTCCAACATGCTCAAGCCATTGGCCATCAGATCCAAGCTATGCCACATGCCCTTGAGAACATGGAGAAAAGGGTTCTCAAGGATCCGTGTCACAAGTGGAAAATACAAGAAATGCAATCATCTACTCACAAAACAAAGGAGAGACAAGCATGCACACACACCTCACTCTAACAAAGACAAAATACAAGAATTGTGCATAGTCTTAGAGTAAAAGAGTTCTTCCATTCATAAAAGGATATATACATGAAGCTCACGTCGAACCAAGAGCTCCCTTTCCCAGAAATGAGCTTCTATATTTATAGCCTATGCTCTTTTCCCCATGTGCTCCTTTGACTAGTCAAAAAGGGAGCATGTGTCTAACTACCATATCTTAGGATATCTTGGCAAATATTCCTTTTCTAACAACCAAATCCCAAGAAATATAGGTGTGGGATTTTTACATGGCTTCTCTCATATGTGTGCAAAAAGGTGTGTTATTTACAAGGCTTCCATACCATAGTATTTGAGAAATATTAAAAAGTGTCCTTAGAGGGTGTTCTTATGTTAAAACTCTAAGTATATACAAAGAGGGTTATTCTCATGATCAAGGGAGGGTTCTCATGCACAAATAAAGATGTGTGCATACCCTACAACCCAAAAACATTGAATCATCATATTAAAAGAAATGTCTATATGCATCAATGTTGTATGTCCATGTGGAAATGTAGGGGGAGGGGGAATGTGGATGGGAACTATGGATGCAATGCACAAGGATGTTGTGGGTGTAGGTGATATTGGTGGAGGGGGTATGGGCGACGGTGGAAGTGTTGAGGGACGTGGAGGTGTGAGTGGTGAGATGTCCATAGGATTGGATGTGGATGTTGTTGGAATCAATATCCTATTGGTCAAACAATGTCTCAATAATTCTTTTTGGTCAGATTGTACACCTTTTATAGAGCTCACTCTTAGTCCTTGTTAAAGGAAACGGTGTAGGTGCACAGCATGTATAGTTGTGCTTACTAATCCTTCTACCACCAAAAGCTCTTAGCACAGTGGATAGGTCGCCTGTCTCTTATAGAACCCATCAGGCTTTGAATCCCACGGACGGCAGCTGGTAGCATTCAAATATTTTGACCTTGCTTTTGCTAAACTCAACAACGCATAGCGAACGATCTCGATGACTATGTTTTTGCTTTAATTAGCAGACAGCGATCACAATTAGCGATGGAGTTTTACGATCGTGCTTTATTAGCTTTTGGAGAAGCTTTTCAGAGAATATAATCTACTATATAAGAAGTACATTGGGTCACTTCTATTCATCCTTCACCTAGTGTTCAACACAAGCTTTGGAAGCTTGGACCTCAGTAGAGGTGGTGATTCTTCTAGCACATGGGGCAGCCATGGTGCTAACTTGAAGCATGTTGAGGAGCAGCTATGGAGTTCTTCTTAATGATTCTTCTTGGAGAAGATGAAGGGTGTGCTCACACTCTAGCTCATGGAGAGGAGGTTATCTCTTGTTCATGGCAAGAAGACTTGGTCATTAGCAGCTTGATGGTGAGGATTGGCCATCTACATGGTGTATTTGAAGATTATCTTCTACAGGAAGATATTAGGTTGAAGATTGTCTTCTACAAGAAGATGTCGGGCTACTTCAAAGACATATTTGAAGATTGTCTTCTATAGGAAGATATCAGGTTGAAGATTATCTTCTACAAGAAGATGTCGGGCTACTTCAAAGACATTGGATGGTGTTTAACATAACATTTACATCTTATGTTAAGTATTCAGGTACATATTCTCTTTATGCACACAGGTACTACTTGAATTTTATGGAGGCCGTGGCGTTCATATCAGGAGGAGTCCTATTCGGCATAGGTACAAGAGAAACAGTACGTATATGCTTTATGCATATTTGATGAGGTGTTTAAGAAGTTGTGTTCACATGAGTTTGAGGATTTCTAGCAGCAAACTTGTTAGCATTCTATGCTACTTTATAAGTATGTGATCTTTTCACACACGTATCTGACTTAGGGTCTTCCATAGCCTAAGTTCAGATGAGGGTTTGTTGACTATCAGTTTCACACTGATCCTTCCTCTTTCAGTCACTCATATTCACTCTTCTATAACCTATAAGGTCACACATCTCATGTATATTCAGATTACTGCCCACACATTTGAACATGTTTGTTACATTGTACATTCACTCATTCATCTATTTCTCATCACATAGAGTGGTTGAGAGTTTTGCTCCCACATTGTACATTGAACATTGGTATATATGATACTATGAGTAAGCGATGGCTTACGTAACACCTTACACATGTCGTTTATTTTTTCTCTATCTTTGTCTCATGATCTGTATGATTAAGTTGTGGTATGTTCATGTTTTGTCAATATGGAGGATTGCTGGAATTAATGTTGTACATGACTGGAACTATGGAACCATGGACCTGTGACATGAGCCAAGGGCCTACCTCACTTCCAACATTTGGTATCAGAGCTCTAGGCATTTGGTATCTGAGCACTAAGGTTTTGGTTTCAGAACTTTAGATCTTTGGCATCAATGCATTTAGGCTCATTCATAATCCCAGGTTCCCAAACTTCTAGATTTACAACATATGATTGGAAAGCATCTTCTAACATTTGACATTTGACATACACACTTAATCTAGATGAGTAGAGATTTGAGAATTAGACAATCCAGTCACATGTTGTAGCTCAGTGATGAGTAGCACCTCCTTTAATGTCAATCTAGGAAGACTTGAGGATGGTATGATGACCTCGAGCAAGTGAAGGCACAAGTGCGTGAGTGAGAAGCACACTAACATGCACACACATGCACACACATGCGCACACACAGTAAGACAAAGAGGAAGACAATGGAGTTCTTTTAGATTCCTTTCAAAAAGCTCATACAAGTTCAAATCTATTACAGGCTAACTTCAAAAATGAGCTCTCTAGCTCTATTTATAGTTTTTGACTAGTTTCTGTCCCTGTCTAGACCTAATGTCCGGCCTAGTTAAAAATTAGGTTCTCTGCCCTATTTGGAGGTTCAAACGGAGTCTAAAAAATGTGAAAACTGATAGGTAGGTACTTCTAAAGCTCCTCAAGCTCAAGGACTCCTTGGCTTGCACAAAATGGAGCTAGAAAAATATGAAATGGTATTTACAATGGTTTTTAGTGATGAAAATCACTATTTTTGTAGGGATTTCTTCTAACATTTTTTCATACATTTCCTAGAGCTCCCTACTTGCTCCTTCTTCTTGTGTGCCCAACTCTTTGATGCATGAAAAATTTAGATGTCCTACTTGCCAGATCTTCTTTGACTACTGTGTCTGCTTGTGCTTTCTCTTCACTCCAACTCCCTTCATAGGCTTCCTTGTCTTGTGAGTCCTTCAGTTCCGTGACTACTGCCAACACCCCCCCCTCTCTCGCGTCTGTCGTCTCTAACAGACCCTTGTCTAGCTGTGCGTTGGACATAATATTGAATCACATCGGAAGCAAGGTGGTGTTCTTCTAATCGTAGCCCCCGTGCTAGGTCTGTTAACAATGCATCCCAATCCACTGGACATGGGACGTCTGGATGGGGCACCCGCAATTGATATGAGTGGATGGTCCTCTCCACAGTGAATAGTTGGAGGAGATGTGAGGGCTTGGGTACAAATATTTCTGAGTGATATTCCTAGAACCCTGTGATGAACATCTCCTCGAAGGTCTGCTTGAAGCATGCTGGGAGGTATTTTATTCTTGCGTGCCAGGCTTATACTACCTTTATTGAGGGGGTAGTGCTCATGTCATATACCAGATCTTGGTTACCTGCAGTGAAGCCAACTCCTGAAAAGTGGGGGTCCTTGATGTTCTTGAATGTCCTGAATGTGATGAGCATTAATTCAAAGATCTTCATGCACATCTGTGCCATCACATCAGGGGTGTTCCGTAGGCGAATGCTCCAGTGAAGGATTGTAGAAATCATGTAAGCAACAGTGGGAGGTCCTTGTGGAGGTGCTATATAGACATAATTTAATCACTTTGCACAACCTTTGACGTTCTTTACAGCAATGGTAAATTCGGGCCAGGTGTGTCTGCGGAAGACAGGAACATAACAGGGATTGTATTTAATAAAGAGTGGCATGTTAGTCCAAGTACGAACCATCTCGGGATAGGTCTCAAGAAGACGGATCCTCTAGGTGGGTTGATGAATGGATCCTTTTTTAGCACTCTCTGGGATATCATTGGGCCCAAAGTGTGTGGCAAAGGTTGGAGCCTTGCCACATCGTCATTGAATCTCGGCGTTGTAATCTGCCAGGAGTACACAATAAGGCACATACTGATCGTCGTTGGTGCCTATCCATCTATGATGAGACATACTGTGGAAATACTCTGACTTTATGATAGTGTCTTCTAATTTGGCCATTGATTGGATTTGGATTGCCACTCGATCTTCATGGGTTTTCGCTGTCTTTTCGAGTGTCTCAAGCTATTTGGGTACTTCGACTTCCAAGGTGTCCATTCCTTCTGAGGTTTGCTGACCTCCTGGCATCGGCATAGGAACATATGGTTCCTCATACGAGTCTTCCACCTCAATGGGTACCAATTCATCGGGCTCTGGTTCCACCACTGGAGAGGGCTGTCTTTCATATTCCAATAACTTCTTTTGCAATTCTGCCACATGCTCTGTTAATGATTTTACTTCCTCTGAAGTCGTGGTTGTCTCTATGATCTGGGGTTGTGCCTCCTGTTCCCTAAGCTGGTAGCGTAGTGCATCCCGTTCCTTTTCCAAATCATCATGTGCTTCTAATAGATCGGCATAGCTTTCCAAGATTGTCTTCATTGTTTTGGAGGGGACTACTTTGAATTGTTCTGGGTCGATCTCGTGGGGACAGCCTTCCATGGCAACTTCCAAGTTTTCTTTGTTTTCCTTCTGCAGATGCTTGTTTTCTTCAAGGGTTGTAGCCATGTATTTTCTGAGTAGAGTCAAATTACGTCGGACTCTTAGATTATCTGCTTGGTAGACTTCCAGTAAGGCTTCGAGTTGTTTGACACCCGACACTTGTGATGGTTGGGGTGTCTCCAGGAGGGTTTGATGAGCTTGCTCGAGTGTGGTGTAACGTTGATTGAGGTGTGCTTTTTCATCTTCTATAGTTGTAAGCCATCCTGTAGTTGTTGGTGATTTGTAGTCAGTTGATGATTGCGGTCTTCGAGAGCTTGATACTCACTCTAAAGTTGATACACACATTGATGTAACCCCATGAATATACTATTTACATTAAATGATGTAGGGAAAGATGAAGATGCAGTAGGAATGGGGAAGGGGAAGGGAGTGGTGAATGCTATGGAGTCAAGTGGTGATGTGGGTGGAGGGGGTATGGGAGATTGAGGATCCGTAGGGGGAGGGAGTGGTGCTGTGGCAGGTGATGTTTCCATGGTGTCAAATGTGTGTGTGACCGTGTAGATGGGGACAGTGGGTGGGGTGGAAGTGATGTTCGTGAATAGTGTTGTGAATGTGGGCATGGTAACTCCTTCGAATTGGATGCCGGGAGAGAGAGGAATTCCTATGACACATGTGGTAATGGTGGAAGTGGTGTGGGTGGTGTCATGTGGCCTTTTCTCATTGCCTTATATAGAAGATTTTTTTACAAGGGTGTGGGAATCTTTAGTTACCTGCACATTTCCCGAAAGGTTCTTTTATATTTAAGATGCCTGTCCTAGTACATTTGTCCTTATTCGGTGGCTGTCTAACACTGGCACGCACGGTGGACTCGAACCCGCAGGTTCCTATGGTTCTGCTACGAGTCCTTCTAAGTACATATTTCGGGCGAGCCTAAACGTTCGGGTAATTTTCTTTTTAATGGTTTCTATCATCTGAACTAAAGTGGTTGGTTCTAATAACTGGGCGTCCGTTCTAACGGAGCTAAGAGCTATGGCTTGGGTTAACAAAATTTCGGCCTGGTTCTGTAAGAAGGCCTCTTGTAAATAGAAGTCGTTGGATAATGCAGCGTCGCGGGATGTCTTCATTTCGGTGACTTTCGTCTACATATTCGTGACTCGTCCCTGCTGATTGCGTAATTGATTATCGAGTCGCTCGAGTTGCTGGTTCTGAAATTTGATCGTTTTGTAGTAGGCATCGCGTTCTCTTCGAGCATTTGCTAGATCTTTTTGGTATTTGGATTCCCTGGTTAATTGGTGTCTCAGCATTCTGTTCACCTCGTCCAAACATTCCTCGGCTCTTCGTAGCTCATCTTTGATTTGTTCTGCTTCTCTCTGTTGGTCTTGATTTTTCTGGATTGTCTCCTGCAATTGTGCTTTCGTTTCTTCGACCAATTCCTCGAGGGATGAGCTGATGTCTTCTTTTTCTTGGAGTGCGGTCTTCAATTCCCAGATTTCTTTGTGTGTTGTATGTAATAGCTGGTCCTTGGCGGCCAGTTGCTCCAATGCATCATCCCGTTGTTGTAGCAGTGCCTGTTGTGCCGAAACTTGGCCTTGGAGATCTGCTACTTTCATCTGTAATTGATGGTTCTCTGCTTTGATGGCATCAACTTCTTCCTGGAGGGGGGTGATGTCAGCTTCCAGTAGGTCGACCTTGTGTTGCAACTCTTGGCGAATGGTATTTGCGACCTCACTAAGCTGTACTGGAAGTTGTTGAGAGAGGGAAATAAGTAATTGGCCCATGGTAGCAAGCTCGGAAAAGACCGGAATGGAGGAGGGGAGAAGGGGATGTTGTGGTTGCGTAGAGGTTTGGGGATTGATTTGGGGGGATGTCGGGGGTGAATAATTGAGAGAGGATGAAGAAGATTCGAAAGATGGTGGGGGAAGAGGGTTGACTGGTGATGATCGAGTAGATTCGGTATTGTTGATGTGGCCGATGGTGGATTCGACGGCCTTTAACAGGGTGTTGAGAGCTTCGTCCACAACTTGGTGCTCGTCATCCTGGTGTTCTCATGCTTCTTCGGTTGAGGTAGTCGCTGTTGGCGTTGGATTCTGTTGGTCGTGTTGGTCGGCCGATGATTCATTGTGTATGGACGTGGCTATGTCGTGGAAGGTTTCTTCTTGGTTTTGGTTGTCTTTAGCATTTTCCTGATCCTTTCTGGCGGAACCTTGTGCTTCGCTTTCTGATGAACTGATTCGGATCCTTTTGCTGTGGAATAACTGGTTGATTTCTTTGTCTTCTTCTTCATCGTCTTCAAGTGGTTGAACTGATTCTTCATGCCGTAAGACTAGTCCTCGGGGTGGTGGTTGTGTGGCAAGGATGGATGGGAAGAGGAATGATATGATATGGGGAAGGCGAGAGCACGGGGTGGTTCCCTTATTTACTTGCTTCACTATGGCTACACACTCTTTATGAATTCTATGGAAAAAATAAGAGGCGAAGTTGACAGGTTCTCGGGCTGCTAAATCTAAGGCGGAATAGAAGTGTCGTAGGTGTGCTTCTGCAGGTTGAGGATGGCGACTAGGAATTGTAGGGCGGATCGTTCGGGTTCAGGACGGCAGAGAATAGCAAACTCGTTGGAGGAAGAGCGGGGGAATAGTTTGGTCATGCGGGCGAGTGGGATACTGGGGCCATTTTCTCGGCCTTGCGGGGTGAGGCGGAAAGCTTCAAAAAAGGCTGGGAAGGTGATGATGGTTCTGGAGGGTAGCGAAGGGAAAACCCATTGGCGTTCGGTGGCGGGGGATTGGGCGATGGTAGAGATGATTTGCACGAAGAAGGGATGGGCTTCCACTGAGTGCCAGGGCAACTCAGCGAAGTTGGCCAACCCTCTGCAATGCAGGTATTCACCTACCTCGGTAGGGATACCATCGCGGAAGGCAGCATAGTTTGCTAGTGCTTCCATGGCGATTGCTGATACAGACTATGAACACGAATACAGAGCACAAGGGGTCGCACAGAACACTAACACTCACCACAGTAGCGATTTTTGGCGTTGCCTAGAGGGTTAAATAGGAACAATACGGTGGGGTGTGAAAGGGGGTTGGGTATCATTGTGCGGTGCGGGAGTGATACTTGTTTTCATGCAGGCGGGCGTACTTGAGTGGCTGGTAAGGGGGCAGCTTGTAACATAAAGATTTTTCAAAACACGGCTATTTATAAAAAGAAGAAAGAAAAAAAGGAAAAGATTAAACAAAACGCGGTCCACCGCCGAAAAATTTAATGCTGGCTAGGGGCGTGATGATATGGCCGTAGCTTCGACCCATTGATTACTTTTGGGAGTGGATTTCCGGTCAACGTAGTCAACCAAAAAGTCGCCAGACCGATTTGTTCTGAGATTTTGAAAGGGCCGAACCATCGTAGTTTGAACTTTCCTGCTGCTCTATCCGACTTTGCGTTGTAGAAGAGTACGAGCTGTCCTACCGAAAAGATTGGAGTTTTCAAATATCGATCGTGTGTCTTGGCTTGCCTTAGTTGTACTTTACGCATGGTTAAAAAGCTGAGCCATCGGTGCTCATCAAGTTCTCTGAGTGCGTCCATTCGTGTTGTCAACGAATCTTCCGGTAGCATCTTCTGAGTGATTGCTACACGCAGACTTGGGATGACTACTTCCATGGGTGCTATTGCTTCTAAGCCATAAGCTAGTTTGAAAGGTGTCAAGCCTGTTGTTACCTTATATGTAGTTCGGTATGCCCATAAGACTGCAGGTAGTAGTTGATCCCATCTTTTCGGTGCTTCCATGATCAGTTTCCGGAGGATATTCAATAGTGATTTGTTTGTACTTTCAGCCAAACCATTGGCACGAGGGTAATATGGAGAGCTGAGTTTGTGTGTCACCTGGAAGGATTGGGTGAGTACCTTCATTAATTGATTTACAAAGTGAGTACCTTGATCTGAGACAATTTCCAGTGGTAAGCCAAAACGTGGAAAGACATCATTCAGCAGGCACTTTGCTACTGCAGCCGCTGTAGCTGACCGTAAAGCCCAAGCTTCTACCCATCTTGTTGTGTAGTCTGTACAGGTTAGTATGTATCTGTTGTTACTGAAGACTGCTGGAGGTGTGATTGGACCTATAAAATATAATCCCCATTTCTGAAATGGTTCTAATGGCATGACTGGCTGTAAGGGAAAGAAGTGCCGTTGTAGCGGTTGTCCAGACCTTTGATAGTTATCGCAGTGTTTGACAAATTGGGCCACATCTCTGTACATAGTTGGCCACTAGAGACCTCCTTGCAGAATTTTCCGGTGAGTCAAATCTGTGGCAAAGTGACCACTAGTAGGGGTCGAGTGAGCCATCGTGATGACTGAGTTAATTTCATGCGAAGGGACACAGCGAAGTAGGATTCCGGTGTGATCTACATAATATAGTTCTCCAGCAACTAACCGGAATCGGCGACTAAAGACTACAATTTTCCTTCGGACTGCCTTGGCTATCTCGGATGGAAAGCATCCTTCGCTGAGAAAAGTTAGAATCTGATCGTAATATGTAGGTGGTGCTTGTGATTCCGCAGTCTCATCAGTTAGTGGCTCAGAACTATAGATCGCTGGAGTCGTGTCATCTATGCCTATCGGGGCTTCACCGGAATCTAGGCGAGATAAGAAATCTACTAAGGCATGTGCATTTCCGGGTCGGTGGATGACTTCATAATCAAATTCCTGCAAGAGCAGCACCCATCGTGCTAATCGTCCACCTAAATGCTGCTGTCTTACTAGGTAGACGAGGGCAGCATGATCCACATGGAAGGTGAATTTCCGGCCTAGTAGATAATGTCTGAACTTTTTGATCGAGTAAATCAATCCTAGACATTCTCTTTCGGTGGTAGAATAGTTCTTTTCTGTAGGTGCAAGCCTTCTGCTGGCATAATAAACGGGGCGAAACCACTTATGTGTTTGCTGCATCAGAATACTGCCAATCGCAATATCTGAAGCGTCGACAAACACATGAAACGGATTGTCCCAGTCCGGTGGTTGTAAGATTGGGGCCTGCGTCAATAAATACTTGAGTCAATCAAATGTAGTTTGGCATTCTTGAGTCCATTCGAACTGTCGGGGAGTTTTTGTGATTAGCTTGTTTAGTGGTACAGCCAGATGAGCAAGCCACCGTAAGTGTCTGCCATGCCATCGTACTTGACCCATGAAACGCATTACTTCTTTTGGAGTAGCGGGTACTGGGGCTTCCAAAATTGCTGAAATCTTATCTGGGTCTACTCGGATACCTTGGGCAGATACAATATGACAAAGTAGTTTGCCACACGAAACCACAAACACAGATTTGTTTGGGTTAAGACAAAGTCTATATTCTCTGCATTTCTGAAAGAAGCACCGTAAATGGAACAAGTGTGCTATCAGCTTACCGAAAATTGAAAAATCATCGAGATATACTTGCATAAATGAAGTAAGATAAGGAGAAAAAATCTCCTGCATGCATCTTTGAAATGTGCTTGGTGCGTTTCTCAATCCAAACCACATTACCGTACAAGCAAAGACACCCCAATTGGTAATGAATGCAGTTTTTGGTATATCCGCTTCGGCCATTCTAACCTGATTGTAACCACTGTATCCATCTAAGAATGAATACATCTCATGACCTGCTACCCTATCGAGCATTGTATCCAGAAAGGGGATCGGGATATTGCTGTGTTTAATTTTCGGTAGTCTACACAGATTCGTAGTTGCTTATTTTTCTTTGGCACGATCACAATTGGTGAAATCCATTCAGCATGTTCTACTGGTACGATGAATCCGACTTTTAATAATCTATCAAGTTCGGCTTTTACCTGTGATGCATAATTGGGATTCATCCGATAGCCGGGTTGTTTGTTCGGTTTAGCTTCAGGCTTCAACATAACTTTATGCTGATAGATGCGCGGATCTAATCCTTTCATATCTTTGTAATCCCATGCAAAGATGTCTGAGAATTCGCGAAGAAGTCGAATCAAGTCAGCTTTAAATGATTCCGGTAAGTTTTGCCTTATCTTTACAGGTCGCGGATGATCTTCGTCTCCTAGATTGTACGTGGTCAACTGGTCTTCGGGGACATAAAACTATTGTGGTTTCTCTGTATCGTCTGTTGACTTGAACAACGATTGTATTTCATCATCATGTGTTGGGGCAGTATCTTCCTGCTTAGTTTTTTCGGTGATAGGTACTATTGTACAAACTGAAGTGTTCCAGTTATCTATAACGGATTGTAGATCAACAGTACCTAAGGACATTAAATCAGCGTTATTCTTCAGAAATTCCTCTTCTTCATCATCTGATAGTCCATCTAACATGTGGACTGGTTCAGCAAAATATGGTCTGGCGTGAAGTTCGCAAGGTTGTATAGCATCTAATTTTACCACATATCTACGGTTGGCATCCTTGAATGTAAGCTCTTGTGCAGACCAGTCCTGTATTACCTTCGCATGCTTCAGCCAAGGTCGGCCGAAAAGAAGGTTGTAATCCAAAGTGGATTCTGGCAGATCTAGTATAACAAAGTTCATTTTGAAGGTCGTACCTTGTAAAGTAATGGGTACATTCCGCACAAGTCCTACGGGATGGACTCTAGATTGATCTGCCATTCTGACAAAAAATTGCACTGGTTCGATTTCGGTCCATCCTAACCTTTTGCATACGGCTGCAGTTGCAATGTTAACACCAGATCCTCCATCAATCAATACCTGCATAATTTTATGATTCTTATACCATACTGTAATCAAGGGAACCGAATGATCGACGGTAGAATCAGGTTCCGGTTGAACTGCTGCTGTTGCCGGAATACAAGAAGGCACCGGACTGAACTGTTGCTGGAACTGTTGTCGAATCCCAGGTACTAATGCCAGAAGTTGGCCTAGAGGCAAAGTGATAGACGCCTTGGATAAAATTTCCCAGGCCTGTTGAGATTGGCTGTCCTGCTCCTTTGAACTTGAGGTCTCCGCTGATGCAGAAGTATCTGCTGTTATGTCTACTGCTGATGATGGCTCCGCTGTTGCTTCCTTTTGTTGCGTTCCTTCCTTTGTTGACGAGGCCTGAGTCACCGGAATAGGTTCTGGGAACACTGGTGGTTCTGTTGTGGTCCAGTGACTAGCCTTGTCATACATCCTATGCTGTTCTCATATCCCAAGTTCGAATATTTCTACTGCCGACTGCGGTTGTTTACCGGATCGGGTATGGACTGTAGCAGACTGTGTTTCTACTGGTGTGATTTGTACCATGTTGGACATTGGGTTTTGTCGCTCCTTCTTCCTTTGATCATACTCAGATGCATCTTTGCAAAATCTTTTGATGTGACCGAATTCGTCGCAAAAATGACAGCGTGGTGGTGGTAGATTGGGATTTTCCGGTGGTGGTCCGTTCTGCCAGCGGTTTGTATTAAAATTGTTGTTCCTCTGTCCTCGGTAGTTCCGATATCCTTGTGGTTGATTGTTTCTCAATTGCGGAGGCACATAGTGATTCGCTGGTTGTCCATGTTCTTGTATAACTGCATTGACCGTTGCTGTTCCCTGTATTCTAGCGTTGTAAACACAGTTTCTGGTGGTGTGTCCGATAGTGTTGCAGATAGCGCAAAACGTTTGATTTAGTGCACAATTGGCACTAGTATGACCTGAATTTTTGCATGTGATGCAGTGTACTTGTCTGGTTATGTCTTCAGCCATAGTTTTGTTTGTTTTTAACCACTCTAGATCTTCTGTAAATCCACCGACCTTGGATTCCAGTTGCAGAGCCATGGCAATGACTGCATCCAGCGTCATAGCTCCGACACATCTTATGATCATGATCTGTTTCAGTTGTGGGGTTAAGCCATTGATGAACCACTGAGTGATGACATCATCAGGTAAGTTAGTGTGGGCCTGTGGTATCTGTCGCAAGTGTGTTCTAAAGAGTGTAGCATACTCCTGGACAGTCTGATTTGCCTTCTGTCGGTTGTTTTGTAAATAATCAAAGATTTCGGCAGGATTCTTCTTTAGCCTGAATCGTTGCAGAAAAGCGTCTCGTACTGCATCATAGGTACCAAAATGATTGATATCGTATTCCGTAAGCCATCTAGCTGCTTCATTAACCAGTGTGGATTGAAAAACAATGGCCTTATATGCCTGATCCGGTGGATGGTTAAGAACTACATAACTTATCTTGAAAGTGTGTACATGAGCATCTAGATCATCTCCTGGGAATCCATCGAATTTCGTGTATGTTACTCCTGTTGGAGGCGGCCTTTGTTGACATAACTATTGTTGCTGTTGTTGTCCGTTCATTGTGAGTGTATTAGGCCTTCCTTCTGTATCTTGAGGTTGATTGGTTGAACTATCGGAACTTTTATCACCGGATGGTGTGCCTTCCTGTGTGCTGTTTTTACTTAGAATGCGTTGGATTTCTGCTTCAAAGAGTTTTCCTTCCTTCTGGATATCCAATATCCGAAATCTTTCTTCCAAGCACGCTGGTTGGACTGAGGATTCCGCAAAAAAGGCGAAGCCTTGGCCTACAGTTGGTGATTCTATCACCGGAATATCACCGGAATGAACCGAAATTTTGCCAGAATGCAGTGTTTTTTCGCTTTTACCACTCTCTTTTCCTAGAGTGTTTCTAATCGTATATAAGTCTGAGTCTTCATTCAAAATTGCTAGACTGGTTTCTAACGGCGTCTTGGTAGGTTCTGGGATTACTATATCTTCGATAGGCTGGGTCGAAGTAGCACCAGAATGTACCAAAGGCGGTGATCGTTCCACCGGAATATGACCGGAATCAATCGTAACGTTCTCAATTTGCTTGACCACTGGGTCAGATCGAGTTATGCCTTCTTCTCTCAAGGCTGTCTTTAGCGCTTTACGTGCTTCAGCCTTACGGTTCTTAGGATATGTTTTGCCAGACCGAGTAATCGGCATGTATCATTGCGCAGTAACACTATCTGAGCAGTTTGCAACAATCTGGGTCTGTTGCTACTGCTAGTAAATCGAGTGTTAACTGAATGTTTGCTTCTGACAAACCGCTGGCAATCTAATGCCACCTTACCACAATTGACTGGCAATCAGATGCCACCTTCCCACAAATGACTGGCAATCAAATGCCACCTTCCCACAAATGATTGGCAATTAGATGCCACCTTCCCACAAATGACTGGCAATCAGATGCCACCTTCCCACAGACGGCGCCAAATGTTAGCCGTTAAAGGCTACAGACTTCTGATTTCGGACTCCAATACTTTAGGGGGGTTGGGAGTCCCTGACTAACTACTTTTCCGTATGCAGGTTACTACTATCGTGATGATTAAAAGTAAATTAACTCTTAGCCACGTGTGTCCTTGGGAGTGGTAGGGGTCTGTTAGACAGAGGCCCAGTACTATTTTCCCAACTTATTACACAATCATAAATGCTCTCTCGTGTCTTAGCTCAGTACCCAACTCTGAACAACTGAAAACTGTTCGGTGTACAGGACTTAGAACTTCAGAACTGATCCTGTTGTAGCTATCTGAGCAGTAGTCCGGTTACTTATATCCAATAGAATAATATACTTCAGTAACGAAGGTCACCTAATACGCACTTCTTCAGAATAGACAGGTATACCAAACAGACATCTATACCCGGAAGTTATGTAAACTCACCGTATGCCAAACTCGGGCAGCAAATCTCCTAACACCAACTAACTAGTCACAGACATAATAGTGTCCTGTTCGCACCCTGACCATCACAGATACTAGTCTGCCTGTGATCGGAATCAACAGTGAATGCAGACTACTGTATCACACTTGGTCACTTACAAAAAATATTAACGCACAAATAGTTCGAGGTCGCTTTTTCACATTCACTTGTTCAGCAGAAAGATTGACAAACAATACACTGCAACTTAATAACACTCAGAGACACGCTCAACCATTACCGAACAGATTCGTATACAAGATTATCAATTCGTAACTCTGCACTACAGTGCGTATAACGACTAGACGGAGCACAGAACAGAACAGAACAGAGTAGAGTTAATCTTCCCAACAACATACACACTTCAAATAGTACGCTCACAATTCCAAAAACGGGCTCTCGGCCACTCTTTTCTCATTGCCTTATATAGAAGATTTTTTTACAAGGGTGTGCGAATCTTTAGTTACCTGCGCGTTTCCCGAAAGGTTCTTTTATATTTAAGACGCCTGTCCTAGTACATTTTTCCTTATTCGGTGGCCGTCTAACAGCGTTTATTATTCACTAATTTGGTAAGCACATTGCATAGAATCTTGTTTGTGCTTTCGGCTTGCCCATTAGCTTGTGGGTGATAGGGGGCAGACTTCTTGTGTATTACCAAGAATTCTTGGAGCAGATTTTCTATAACTTCATTCAAGAAGTGAGTCCCTCTATCGCTAACTAGCTCTATAGGTAGCCCGTATCTGGTGAACACATTCTCAAATAAAAACTTAGCGGTCGTTTGAGCATTATTCTTTGTCGTAGCCTTTACCTCTACCCACTTGGTTAGATAGTCTGTGGCCACAATGATATACTCAGCATGGGAACCCTTAGCTGGGGGGTTAATAGGACCTAAAAAGTCTATTCCCCACTTAGAGAATGCACATCCACCCATCATAGGTTTTAAGGGCATCTCATCTTTGCGTATAGGATACTGAGTTCGCTGACAGACATCACACCTCTTCACATAGGTATGTGCATCCATGTGAAGGGTCGGCCACCACAAGCCTGCAAAAAGGATTGCTTTGATCACCGGATCTGGGCCAAAATGTCCTCCGGCTACACTTTGGTGAGCAGTTTCCAAGATCTTGAGATATTCACTCTCATGGACACATAATCTGAGATAACCATCTTTACCACGCTTGTATAGATTATCACCAATAAGCGAGTAGTCTAGGGCTTCTTGTTCTAGACTTCTTCGTCTGGCCAGTATCATATCTTGAGGGAATGTTTTCGTCCTCAAGAAGGCTACTAGTGGTTCACTCCATTCTGGCACTATGGACATTTGATAAAGAGTGGCATGCTCCACTGGTGGTTTAGTGCAACAGATCGGGCATTCCTTGCACATTTTATGGACATCAGCCTCCATAGTCGGCCAATGCACTCCTAGTCTCCTCAATGTCTGTAAGGTTCTTTGTCTTGAATAGTGTTGCTCTAATGCACCTACATGTGCTAATTGCAACCATTTTGCGTACTTGTCCTCTTCCACACAACAAGCCAATATCCCTTGATCTGTCTGTTTGTACATGCTTCCTGCCATGATATGGTACTTCTGGGCTTTTACTACCTCTCTATCTTGAGTGTCTATGATTGGGTGATTAGGCCCGTATGTCAGTACTCGCACTAATGGCTTAGCCCACTGAGGTACAACTTCCAAATTAAACAAGTAAGCATCAGGAAGGTCATCTGATACTCCTTGTGCGGCTTCTCCAGATGTGAGCCTAGAGAGATGGTCTGCTCTCAAGTGAGTCTTCCCTTTCCTCACCACAACTTCAAAGTCGTATTCCATTAGTAAGAGAAACCATCTTACTAATCTACCTGTATTGCATGGTTTGTTTACCAAGTACAATAATGCCTGATGATCAGTAAAAAATTTAAACTTATTTGCAAGCAAACAGTGTCTAAACTTTTTAACCACATATACCATGCCTAATCCTTCTCGTTCGGTGGTGGTATAGTTCCGTTCAGCTGCACTTAGCTGTCTACTAGCATAGGCAATTGGAAGATCCATATTACCTTCACCTGTAGGTTGTGCAAGCACACATCCAATAGCATAATTGGATGCATCTACATGAACATGAAAGGGCTTATTACAGTGTGGTGTGGTCAAGATTGGTGCTGAACACAATCTTCTTTTGAGCTCGTTGAAAGAGTTTTCACATTCATCAGTCCACTCAAAGTTGGTCAAAAGTCAGTATAGAGGCTTCGCAATGATGGCATACATGTGTATAAAGCGTCGATAATAACCACAATGCCCCATGAAAGCTTGTACCTCCTTGACATTCTTTGGCCTAGGTAGCTCTGCTATGGCTCTCACTTTCTCCTCATCGGTGGATATGCCATTCTTTGACACTATGTGTCCTAGAATCTTGCCTTGCCTGACCATGAAAACACACTTTTTTGGGTTCAAGAAGACTTGATATTCTCTACATTTGTCAAAGATTTGCCTGAGTTCTGGTATATGTGTTTGTCTAATCTTGGAATGAGCACAGAGATCATCAACATAGACCTCTAGATTCTTCCTCAAGAACTCTTTAAACACGTGACACATCAATCTTTGGAAAGTTGCAGGAGCATTGGTAAGCCCAAATGGCATTACCCTAAAGGCAAATATGCTACACTCTGTGGCAAAAGCTGTCTTATGCTGATCTTCTGGAGCTATGGCTACTTTATTGTAGCCCGAAAATCCATCAAGGAAGCTGTATACTTCCTTGCCTGCTACCCTTTCTAATAGATGCTCGGTAATTGGTAGTGGATAGTTATCTCGAATTGTGGCTGCATTAACCTTCTTCAAGTTAATGCACACACGTAACTTTCCATTCTTCTTGGGCACCACTACAATGGGGGATACCCACTCAGTGTGCTCAATTTCATAGATGAATCCAGCTTCTACCAGTCTATCTATCTCCTCTTTGATCTTAGCAGCGTAGTTATCGCTATAAGTGTATGGCTTCTGCTTGGATGGTTTGGCCTCTGCGGTCATGGGAATGGTGTGAGAGCATATGTCAGGGTCTACACCTTTCAGGTCCTTGTAGCTCCATGCAAATACATCTTTGTATTCTCTTAGCAAGGCTATCAATTCGCACTCTTCTTCTTCCATCAGGTCATGTCCTATGTAAGTACATCTCTCCTCTCCTTCTTCTAGGGCTACCACTATTTTCTTGGTGGTTTCTTTGTTATCATAGGCCTCTCCTGATTGTGCCTCTTGTTTAGGCATTCTTATCATGATTCTTCTGTCGTCTTTCTCATACTTTATAAAATTGTCAGGGACCTCAAACAAAGACTCTTCTTCGTCTGGTGGGACTTCTCTCTTCTTCCTTCTCTTGCCCTCACTCTTGGTGGTCACTTGTGTGGTTAACCTCACATCATTAGTAAGTTCTCCATATCTCTGGGGTTGAGCTTCAACTTCATAGAAGTATTCCTCATCTGATGCAAATGGTGGATCCATAATGATTGACTCTAAATCGGAGTCACTTGCATCCTCAAATGCATCAGGGCTCTCCTTTCCACAATCTTGACAAAAGCCATGTATTGTTACTGACAAAAGCCATGGTTGTGTAGATGCAGGCATTGGGAAATCACGAATGAGGTGATCTCCTTGACATCTATAGCATGGTCCCCTAGGGAATGGGGGTCTTACCTGTCTAGGTTGAGGTCTAGTGTTGGGAATTGTGTACATGAGATTTGCATACTCTGGCTCCCAACTAGATTCACTCGGTTCTTCACTATAGTAGGATTCGCCATGTTCAGGAGACTGCATATAGTAAGCCTGTGGACTATCTATGTGAGTGGAATCAAAACTATGATCACTCGGGTCACTTTCTGAAAGCAACGGAATCACTGGGACTATGGCTCTATTCAAATTCTCCTCGGAAGCTCCATACTTTACAGGAATCACATTGGCTGGGGTTGGAGGTTGTTGACCTAACACAGGTTGAGGCCTTAGTTGGTTTTGGTAGGGTTGTTGATAGGATTGTTGTGGTCTACCATATTGCTGCAGAGGGTACTGGTTCTGGTATCTTCCCTGTTGTGGATAGGGTTGATGGTAGGTTTGCCTAACTGCTTGCTTATTGTATGGGCAGTCTTGTGTTGTGTGATTTGTGTATCTCCATTCTATGGTGCAATATTGGCTACTAGGGTTCACTTGGGGTTGAGCTATGATGGGACATACGTTCGCCATATGGTCACCACCACAAGTATAGCACCTCTTTACTGGGGCAAACCTTGGGATTTGTTTGCTAGTGACACCTAGTTTTTGAGCTACTTTCTTCGCAAGTTCCTCAATTGATGTGGATTGCGAGGAAGAGAGACTAGAGGCACTATCAGAATCTCTGTAGATTTTGGAAATCTCTAACTCCTCCCCTAGGTTATCCTCGATGTCGATGCACATGCGTACACACTCTTCTATAGTCCTAGGGTCCTTCAAGTACACATATGACCTCAATTTGGTACTTAGCAATCCATCCAAGAATAAGGCCACTTGTTTGGCTAGTGTGGGTAACTCTGGAACAGGGCATCTCTCAAGATATTGCCTAAACCTTCTTCCTGCAAGTCTCACGGTCTCTTGAGGGGTTTGCTTGAAGCTGTGTATCAATGAGGAAGTATTATGCCTTATGCCACTTTTAGAGAATTCAGTGATGAAAGCCTCTAAGAGTTGGTCTATGCTCCTGAACTGTCTCTCATTCAACGGTTGAAACCACGTAAGGGTTGTGTTCCTAAGGGTTAGACCAAAGGCATTATACTGCGTGAATAGGTCCTCAACTTGTTCAGCTCTCAAGACTTGGCTAAACTCAGCCACATGATCATATGGGTCTCCTGTGCCATCAAAGTAGTTCTTCATGGACTTAACCAGGTATGTAGGTCTCAAGGTTCTGGTGTGTTCCCTAGGCCTTGGCAGAGGGAAATCATCAGTATTCCTTTGGTTCCTTGGGGCTCTAAATCCCTCAGGTTCCGCTCTAGTTGTTTCCGTTCTCGTTCTTTCTCTTCCCACTAGGTTGGCAAAGCTTACCTCAGGTCTATCTCTATGTCTGTCTCTTTGAGCTCCATGAGCTTGGGATGTTCCAGCTCCGGGGTGACCATAGGACACATTAAATCTTGGTTGGGGAAAAATAAATTCACCTTTCCAAGTGTAAGCATGCCTATCATTTTCTGTAACCACAAAGATCCTCTTTGAGGTGTGATCTAAGTAGGTCACTCTGCCTGGGCTATCAAGATCTTTGAACTCATATATCATGATTGTTCCTACCTCATTTGGCTGATCAGATTTATACCTCCAAAATGCTTCGTCAGTCTCTCGGTTCAAGAGCAGATCTATGCTCTTATTGTCTTGGGGAATCCACTCTGGTGTGATAATCCTAGTGAGAACAGATTTGCCTCGGGGGGTTCTAGGTTCTACACCCATATTTCCTTGCTCCAGGTCACCTAAGTCCGTTTCTGGGATCACATTCCCGAATTCATCCGTTCTCTCTAGGTGACTGGTGACTACATATATGGTCCCTTCCTTGTCTAGGTATGCTCCGTTTTCAAACTTGACAACTGGGTGCTCTAGTCCAATGGATTGGTCAGGGTTTTTAATCTGGACCATAGATCTTCCTAGGCCGTCCTCATAGATGCTAGCACCTAATCAGTTGGTCCTAAGGTATTCCAACTACGTCTTGTAAGGGCCTTCTACCCTATGTAAATATGGCACTCTTGAACTTCCTGTAGGTCTCTCCATACTGTGGGACATCTCAGACTCACTAGTCTCAGAGCTAGGGTAGTACGAATGATGGCTCAACTGTTGGGCCCAAGACCTAGCAGTATGATTGACACTAGCCTCTGAAGATCTAAGACTTTGTCTATCTCTCCCTAGGTGTCGTCCTGATCTAAGGTTCATAAGCCCAATCGAATAATCCCAAATTTTCCCAAGTACAATTTTCGTTGCTGAGTTCTTTTGTATTAGTCACTTGTTCTTTTTAATTTTCCTTGGGGTGTCACTTCTTGTCCAATTAACCTTCGTTGCAAGGAACACTTAAGTTTTATCGTATTTTGAGTGTGGTCGCTCGATTTAAATTCTTTTCCCTTAGGTTGTTTCGCAATTGTAATCTCCTAACACTTGCACTTGAGTGATTAGAGTTCTTGGACTTGGTCGTTCTTAACGTGTCCTTAATTAATCAATACCTCTATCCGCACTTAGCCTAGGCTAGGGATTGACAGAGGGTGTTGAGAATTTTCCAGCCTTGAGTTTCTTTCCTTGGCTGCCCTTGTATGCCCAGGAAGCGCGTTCCCAAGCTTGCACTTACTCTTGCTTCGAGTACCCTTCGTTGCTCTCAAAGAACCTGAAACAGTCCACAATTAGCTCAAGAATTGAATTCAGTTGACAGACAGATCACTTTCATACATGTACTTCTCAGACCAAATTGTCTTATGCCTTTATGGAAAACAAACCCAAGGGTTTTGGGGCTAAAACAGGATTTAAAACAGGTTAACAGGCAGACAGGACTTCTCGAAATGCTTTGGGTATAGGCCTCACAATGCTCTACTGACCCTTAAAAGTTCCCCACAAATTGCAAAAATTAGACCACTATTTTTTACCCTAAAAAATTGGCCGAATTTTCCCGTCAATCGCGATCGCAAGCTCTATCAATCGCGATTGATATGTCAGTCGTGATCGACGTGTCGATCGCGATTGACAGGTCCATCGTGGCTATTAGTCGCGATTGATGGGGCAATCACGATTGACACATGGCCCAGATTTTAAGTCTATCGTGGTCAAAGGGTCGTTGACTCTGTCAGTCGCGATTGATGTGTCGATCGCGATTGACAGGTTCGTCGCGAGTGTTCAGTCGGTCGTGGTCAAGCAGTCGTTGATTGGATCGGTCGCGATTGACAGGTCCGTCGGGGCTGTCAGTCGCAATTGACTGGTCGATCGCGATTGATGGCTCGATCACGATTGACACGTGTCATGCGTAGATTCGGTCGTGGTCAGTCGGTACTTGACTCTGTCGGTCGCGATTGATGGGTCGATCACGATTGACAGGTTGGTCGGCAAGTGTCCGTCATGGTTTGTCGATCGCGATTGACAGGTCGATCGCGATTGACAGAAAACTGGGGAATTTCAAAATTTTGAACACATATTCATGAAGCTCTAGGCCTATACATCACAGATATACACTTTGTTTTGCAAAATAATCAACTTTTCTGTCGGTCGCGATTGACAGTGGTCAACGCCTTGGGACCTGCACAGTCAAATTTTTTACCTGCTGGAGCTGGTGCAACTGCTGGGGATGCTGATTCCTGCAGGAAATCTCAAAAACACAGAAAATCACAAGCACACAATTGCTCTCTCGCTCTCTCTCACAAGTGAAATGAGGGGAATGGGGTGGATAGGGTGATATGACCAAAAACTGAAATTTTTCGTGATGATGGAGATGGAAGTGGGAGATGGTGATGATGATGGCGGTGATGAAGAAAACAAAAGGAAATAGAAAAAAGGTGAAGAAAATACCTATAACTCCAACGCGTCAACTCTACGTCTTACCATCACACGCTCGTCCTCAAAGTTCGATCCCCGGCAACGGCGCCAAAATTTGGTGTAGCTCAGTGATGAGTAGCACCTCCTTTAATGTCAATCCGGGAAGACGTGAGGATGGTATGATGACCTCGAGAAAGTGAAGGCACAAGTGCGTGAGTGAGAAGCACACTAACATGCACACACATGCACACACATGCACACACACGCGCACACACAGTAAGACAAAGAGGAAGACAATGGAGTTCTTTTAGATTCCTTTCAAAAAGCTCATACAAGTTCAAATCTATTACAGGCTAGCTCTCTAGCTCTATTTATATTTTTTGACAAGTTTCTAGCCCTGTCCAGACCTAGTGTCCGGCCTAGTTAAAAATTAGGTTCTCTGCCCTATTTGGAGGTTCAAACGGAGTCTAAAAAATGTGAAAACTGATAGATAGGTACTTCTAAAGCTCCTCAAGCTCAAGGACTCCTTGGCTTGCACAAAATGGAGCTACAAAAATATGAAATGGTATTTACAATGGTTTTTAGTGATGAAAATCACTATTTTTGTAGGGATTTCTTCTAACATTTTGTCATACATTTCCTGGAGCTCCCTACTTGCTCCTTCTTCTTGTGTGCCCAACTCTTTGATGCATGAAAAATTTAGATGGCCTACTTGCCAGATCTTCTTTGACTACTGTGTCTGCTTTTGCTTTCTCTTCGCTCTGACTCCCTTCGTAGGCTTCCTTGTCTTGTGAGTCCTTCAGTTCCGTGACTACTGCCAACACATGTGTATTCATCAGTGTGGAGTATGAAGTTGATGATATGTTAGCAGCCGAATATTTTTGGAAGAGAATGCAAATACTTTACAAAAGTATTATTTGAAGACCCAGACTTGATGAAGAGAAGACTACTTCAAATTCAAGGAAGAACAATGGTTTAGAGAAGATGAAGGAAGCAGATCAACATCAAATCAGAGGTATCACTTTCTACTATCAGATTATCATTTGCTAGTCATATCTTAGAAGAGCAGTTATGAAGAGATTTGAAGAAATTCAAGGAGTGCTTTTATATGCTTTCATCATTTGAAAGTTAAAGGCTACATCGAAACAGGTATCTAGAGGTTTTTTCTAGAGAGTTTTGAGAGATCTCTTTCATGGCAAGAAAGTTCATCTAAGAAGACAAGTGCAGAGATGAGATGAGTTTTGTTTTTCAGCCAATTTTTTGTTGTAAATTGGTTGGATATCAAGGTACAAACGTATCTAGAGAAGGTAACTCTAGAAGGGTAATTCATCATTCAAGACAACGATTGGTGAATTTAGTCATTTCAGACATTTGAAGCAGAATTTTGATTCAGAGATATGAGGAGATGATAAAACATGTTTCTATATTCACTTTCATTTATATACCATGTTTGTTTTATCTCTTACTCTTAGCACTAGAGGAAGAGAAAAGTTCAGTTGAAGAAGTCAAGAGTGTTTGCTACTTCAAGATGAAGAGAACAAAAGGTATGGAAGAAAAGTTTGAAAATGTTGACATCATCAGGTGGAAGAAAGATGCAAAAAAAGAAAGTCCATCATTTCCAAAAGAAAAGTAAGGATCACTGAACATCAGATTTATGAAGGAAGACGTTCCAGATTTCATAAAGTCTGATATATTTGAAGAATACAGGATATTAGTGTTAAATCATCCATGGGGGTGATGAAACATGAAGACTTATTTTCAAGCCATATGTAAAAGAATGCAGATTCATACCTACAGGTATTCCTACTTAAGGTATTCCTATATTTCCTTTGTCAGGTTCTCTTTATGTTCCAGCTTTGAAAGAAGAAGGAAGAAGAAGAATGTTTGGAGAAAGTTCTTGTTAGGATGTTCCTGTTCAGGAGAAGGTTCTAGAGTTCTATTTGAAGAGAAGCTTGATATTTCAGAAAGGTATATTTCACAAGTGCGCACATATATGTTTATACCAAGTTCTGAAGGAAAGAGATATGAAGGATTTAAAGGATGAAGACATGATGACATCATAGATTTTTTTACTCATATTTTAGTTGATTTCAATTGAGTTGAATTGATTTGACTTGAGTACAGTCAAAGATGAATCAGCAATGTTCATAATACACTAAGTTGTGAGTTGACAGTCACAGGTTCCAGGATTCAGTTCTTGATTTTGTTTAGTGTATTTACATGACGCAGCAGAAGTACATTGAGAAACCTTTTTTGGAAGGTAAATGCAAATATATGGATCCTAGTGTATGTTTTCAGGTTTTTGAAGACACAAGATAGCAAGTTCAGAGACAGTTCATGCTATATTTGTTGTCAAGCAGTGATTGCTTGATGAGAACACTATTGGATATCTAGTTTGCATATTTTCTCAAGTATTATGGTTCATATTCAGCAAGTTCAAGTTTTTTGAAGGAAAGTCAAATTCAGTTTTGAAGAAGACTTTTGAAGAACAAGTTCTAAAGTGCGGGAGTACAAGCTTGAAGCTTGTGATAGTTTGCAGTTTGTGACAGATTGCAGATCCAGTTCAGATTGTACTAATATGACATTGCAGGGGGGGATTGTTGGAATCAATATCCTATTGGTCAAACAATGTCTCAATAATTCTTTTTGGTCAGATTGTACACCATTTATAGAGCTCACTCTTAGTCCTTCTTAAAGGAAACGATGCAGCTCAACAGCATGTATAGCTGTGCTTACTAATTCTTCTACCACCAAAAGCTCTTAGCACAGTGGATAGGTCGCCTGTCTCTAATAGAACCCACCAAGGTTCGAATCCCAGGGACGGCAGCTGGTAGCGTTCAAATATTTGACATTGCTTTTGCTAAACTCAACAACGCATAGCGAACGATCTCGATGGCTATGTTTTTGCTTTAATTAGCAAACAGTGATCATAATTAGCGATGGAGTTTTATGATCGTGCTTTATTAGCTTTTGGAGAATTTTTTCAGAGAATATAATCTACTATATAAGAAGTACATTGGGTCACTTCTATTCATCCTTCACCTAGTGTTCAACACAAGCTTTGGAAGCTTGGACCTCAGTAGAGGTGGTGTTTCTTCTAGCACATGGGGCAATCATGGTGCTAACTTGAAGCATGTTGAGGAGCAGCTATGGAGTTCTTCTTAATGATTCTTAACTTGGAGAAGATGAAGGGTGTGCTCACACTCTAGCTCATGGAGAGGAGGTTATCTCTTGTTCATGGCAAGAAGACTTGGTCATTAGCAGCTTGATGGTGAGGATCGGCCATCTACATGGTGTATTTGAAGATTATCTTCTACAGGAAGATATTTGGTTGAAGATTGTCTTCTACAAGAAGATGTCAGGCTACTTCAAAGACATATTTGAAGATTGTCTTCTACAGGAAGATATCAGGTTGAAGATTATCTTCTACAAGAAGATGTCGGGCTACTTCAAAGACATTGGATGGTGTTTAACATAAGATTTACATCTTATGTTAAGTATTCAGGTACATATTCTCTTTATGCACTACTTGAATTTTATGGAGCCGTGGCATTCATATCAGGAGGAGTCCTATTCAGCATAGGTACAAGAGAAACAGTATGTATATGCTTTATGCATATTTGATGAGGTGTTTAAGAAGGTGTGTTCACATGAGTTTGAGGATTTCTAGCAGCAAACTTGTTAGCATTCTATGCTACTTTATAAGTATGTGATCTTTTCACACACGTATCTGACTTAGGGTCTTCCATAGCCTAAGTTCAGATGAGGGTTTGTTGACTATCAGTTTCACACTGATCCTTCCTCTTTCAGTCACTCATATTCACTCTTCTATAACCTATAAGGTCACACATCTCATGTATATTCAGATTACTGCCCACACATCTGAATATGTTTGTTACATTGTACATTCACTCATTCATCTATTTCTCATCACATAGAGTGGTTGAGAGTTTTGCTCCCACATTGTACATTGAACATTGGTATATATGATACTATGAGTAAGCGATGGCTTACGTAACACCTTACACATGTCGTCTATTTTTTTCTCTATCTTTGTCTCATCATCTGTATGATTAAGTTGTGGTGTGTTCATGTTTTGTCAATATGGAAGATTGCTGGAATTAATGTTGTACATGACTGGAACTATGGAACCATGGACTTGTGACATGAGCCAAGTGCCTACCTCACTTCCAACAGATGTGGGTGAAGGTTCTACATAAATACGGGTATGGTAGGTGCAAAGCTTGTTATGTCTATGAAAAGTGAAGATGTTACAAATGGTTGGGATGCTAGAGAAGAACTTAGTTGCCATGGAGTAGATTGAGTGGGTGGTCGGAACATGGCTTCAAAAGAAGAATGCACAAGGTGATAGTGTGGTTGAAGGTGGTTGAGGTTGGAACATGGAAGAATATATGGCATACAAGGGATTGATGTTGAAGAGAATAACTTGGAATAGGATATTGGGGCACGGAACTTGAAAGAGGGTGTGGTGGTGGTTTCTTTAGTGGTAGTTACAATGTTTTCAGAGCTAGGTGTGAATGGGGTAGGGTGTGGAAGATCCGTTCCTCTGATTGGGTAACTACTTCAGTCGTGTTTATGGGTGGGGGCTCTTGTGTTCTGGTCAAGGATATGGGTTGAAGAGGTGAAACTAGGGAGTTTTGTACAACACTCTCAGCGGTGAGGTCAATGGTGGTTGTCAAAAGAGGGATTGTGGTTATCGTCATTGCCTCTTGAGCCATAGTGGTGTCTACTTGAGTGATCAAGGTCACCTCAAATTGCATGATAGGTACTTGTATACTTTTACCTTGTCTTCTTGGGGTAAATTGATACATCTTTCATCATATTCTGGGTCAGGTCCCTGCAACATATGGTTGATGGGTTCAACTTCCCCACAAGTCTCTATTAGTAGTCGGAGGAACTCAATGAACTTTGGGTCCACTCTTTCTTCTAACAGTATTTGGTTCATCAGCACAAACCTGCAAAATTCCTTCTCTTCAATTTTTAATCACCTAAAACAAGAGTTTAGTCGCATTTAATCATTTAGAAATGAGGTAAAAAAGATATATGATACTTCCATAACTCCTAACAAGCATCACACACCAATAATCACTCACTAAGATCACTCAAAATGCACAGAGAAACACAAATACGATTTTAAAAGAAGAGATCTCACAACTTCAATCTACCAAAAAAGGTTTGTACAAGTGAGGTCTTGGCGTTTCTATAGGCTTCTCCCAATAGGCAAACCTTTTTTATTTAAAAAAGGTCCTAAAAAATTAAAAAAAAACTCTAAAACTCTTATTTCTAATGAGATTCTTGAGGGAATAATCTTCCCTATAATTACAAAGAAACTCTATTGGAGTTAGATGTCTGCGGAAGCACATGAACAGCACAAGGAAGAAGAAGAAGCTTTGGAGCACAACACACAATACTGAATGTATTACACTAGAATGTACAAAGATAAGTAGCCCATTAGGGCAATCGGCATACATACAATCCGGGAGAAAAAAACTCCTAATGAGGGAAAAAAGTGCCTCGGTGGTCCTAGAGTGTTCACACACATCATTACCTAAATATATCAACAAATCCCCCCTAGGAGTGATGCGGTGAACAAGGAGTTGGCACTCATGTATAAGGTAGTGCCAAGCTATGTGGAATCAATCCACAAAAGGAAGTAACCCCAAAGCGTTGCAAAAAGCTTCAAACTTCTCCCTAGGTAGAGCCTTCATAAAAAGGTTTGCAATGTTCTCCTGCATGGGCACATATGCCAAGCTGATCTCCCCAACAGAGAACCTCCCTGACATAATGATAATCCACCTCAATGTGCTTAGTGCGAGCATGGAACATAGGGTTCCTCACAACTGCCAATGCGCTTTGATTGTTAGTGAAGATGGTGGTGGCAAAAGACTGACCAACACCCAAATCACCCATAAGGTGTCTGAGCCACAATACTCAGCCTCACAACTGGAAGTGGCCACAGTAGGTTGTTTCTTGATCAGCCAAGATATGCATGAGCTACCAAGCATGAAGCAAAAACCACTAGTGGACACACGAGTGTCATAGCAACCAGCCCAATCACTCTCAAAAAAAGCATGCAAATTTGGTGGTAGTGATCCCCCCTTGGGATAAAACAATCCAAGTAGTCAGGCACCACTCAAGTAGTGAAAGATGCACTTAACTGCCTACCAATGCTTGACACCTGGGCAATGCATAAACCTGCTCATCTGTGAGACAACAAACTGAATATCTAGCCAAGTAATGCATAAGTAAATTAAGCATCCAACAACCTGCTGATAGAGAAAAGCATCAAATGCATCTCCTGCATCATGAAGACTCAATCATAAACCTGTCTCCATAGGAGTGGCAATAGGCTTACATTCTTGAAGGAAAAAACACTACAGTAATGTGTCAATATATTTCCTTCCTCCTTCCTAAAAGATGGTTTGCTTGTTCACATTGATGTATGTGGTCCTATGCGGGTACCTTCTTTTGGGAATCATCTTTACTTCATGATGTTCATCGATGATTTTTCTAGGCATGGATGAGTATATCCATTGAAATCAAAGTCCAAAGTGTTTATGTGCTTCAAACGGTTTTTGGTTTTGGCTAAAAACCAAAAATGGGCACCCTCCATTCTGATCGAGGGGGGAATATATGTCTTCTGATTTTAATGCATTTCTATCTGAATGTTGGGATAAAACATCAGTGTATAGTGTTGTATACACCTCAACTGAATGGATTTGTTGAAAGAAAGAGCAGGTCACTCATGGAGATGACAAGGTGTATGGTCAAGAGTTAGGCTTTACCACATAGTTTCTGCCTTGAGGTTGTTATGTGTGTTGTATATGTACTTAATAGGTGTCCCACTAAAGCATTGTAGTCTATCACTCCAAATGAGGCTTGGCATGGTCACAAGCCATATGTTGCTCACTCGTATGTTTTTGGTTGTTTGGCATATGCATTAGTGCTTGAACAACAATGCAAGAAATCGGATGATAAAGCAGTGAAATGTATTTTTGTCGGGTATAGTTCTAAAAGCAAAGGCTATTGTTTGTATCATCCACAGACTAAATGCATTTTGGTTAGTCGTGATGTTCTTTTTGTAGAAGATGCCATTCAGCCATTACTTTCATGTACTAAGGAGACATCAATTAGTTCCAAGACATGTATGACACTTTGCTCCCTCTTTTTACAAGTGGAGAGTCTAGTGCTAGTCCAAATAGGGCAAATTTTCAATCTTTACAAGTTTCATGTGATGATGGAGATCATTCCATTTCTAATGCAGAGCATTCCATTTCTAATGTAGATCATTCCATTTCTGATGCAGATTTACATGATGCACTTGTTGATGAGAGAACTGATATAGAGGAGGCAAAAACTATGCCTAAATGACTAGTGCAAACTTTGCAAGATAGCAAATTAGATGCACCTCTATCATATCATACTCGTTCAACTCTCATAGTGCTTCTTTTGCAGTAGATTTCTATGTTATGGATTCCTCTAGTCTCTATGATGAGAATGGGCCTATTTCATTTGATGAAGCACAAAATTCCAAAAATTGGATGGTTGTCATGCAACCAGAATATGATGCTATTATGAAAAATGGACTTGGTCTTTAGTGTGACTTGCCTCCTGGCAAGAAGGTCATTCACACTAAGTGGGTATACAAGCTGAAGCATAAGCGTGATGGAATAGTTGACAGGTTTAAGACTAGGCTTGTTGCAAAGGGTTATGCTCAAGAAAGAGGCATTGATTTTGATGAGACCTCTGCTCTTACATGCTGAATGACTATCGTTCATAGCATCTGTGCACTTGTACTTCATCAAGTTTGGAATGTACATCAGTTGGACTTTAAAACTTCATTTTTGAATGGTGACTTGCATGAAGAAGTGTATGTTTTTTAGCCCCATGGCTTTGTGAAAAAAGAGAATGAAAACCCAGTTTGCAGGTTGAAAAAGGCATTATATGGTTTGAAGAAAGCACCACGTGCTTGGTATGAAAAGATACATGCCTACCTGATTGGACATGGTTTTGACAACAATCCAACTAAGAGCACCTTATATGTTAAGCATGCAAATGATGTGCTTCTGATCATTGTTGTGTATGTTGATGACATGCTCCTCACCGGTCCTCATGAGAAGCATATTGCTGATTTTAAGACTGATTTGCATGCCTCATTCGACATATTAGATTTGGGGCATTTGCATCATTATTTGGGCATTCAGTTTACGCAAGTTGATGGTAGAATAGCTTTGCATCAAACAACATGTATTGACACATTATTGCAGTGTTTTGGCCTTGAAGGCTACAAACCTATTGCCACTCCTATGGAGATAGGTTTATGATTGATTCTTCATGATGTTGGGGATGCATTTGATGCTTTTATATCAGCAGGCTATTGGATGCTTGATTTACTTATGCATTACTTTGCCAGATATTCAGTTTGCTATCTCATAGATGAGCAGGTTTATGCATTTCCCAAGTGTCAAGCATTGGAAGGTGTTTGAGTGCGTCTTTTTCTACTTGAGTGGTACCCAACTACTTGGATTGTTTTATCCCAAGGGGGGATCACTATCGCCATATTTGCATGCTTTTTCTTACTTTGACTACGCTAGTTGTTGTGATACTCATGTGTCCACTAGTGGTTTTTGCTTCATGCTTGGTAGCTCATGCATATCTTGGTTGAGCAAGAACCGACCTACTATGGCCACTTCTAATTATGAGGCTGAGTATAGGGCAGCTTTCAAAAAAATTTTGAATGTGTGTGGCTCAGATGCCTTATGGCTGATTTGGGTGTTGGTCAATCTTCTACCATCACACCTTCACTGATAGTTATGGCGCATTGGCAATTGTGAGGAACCCTATGTTCCATGCTTGCACTAAGCACATTGAGGTGCACTATCATTATGTCAAGAAGAGGCTCTCTGCTAGAGAGATCATCTTGGTATATGTCCCCATGCAGGAGAACATTGTAGACCTTTTCACATATGCTCTGCCTAGGGAGAATTTTGAAGCTTTCCACAAAGCTTTGGGTTTACTTTGTTTTGTGGATTGATTCCACATAGCTTGGCACTTCCTTATACATGAGTGCCAACTCCTTCTTCACTACATCACTCCCAAGGGGGATTTGTTGATATATTTAGATAGTGATGTGTGTGAACACACTAAGATCGTTGGGGAACTTTTTTCCCTCTTTAGGAGGTTTTTTTCCCTTGGCTTGTATATATTCCTATAACGCTAATGGGTCATATATCTTTGCACATTCTCTTAGTAATTCAGAATGGGATCAGCAATTGCACCATGCCTTATGGACCTATCAAGTGGCATATAAAACAATGCTCAATGCCACACCATTCCAAATGGTATTTGGTCAGAATGTTATGTTGCCGTTGGATTTTTTGATACCCACCATCAAGATAGCACAAGAGCATCAGTAAAAAATTCATGACCTTTCCTCGAGAATACTTGACCTAGAACGATTAGGAGAGACTAGACTAGGTGCAGCAGCAGGAATTTATGCCGCTAAGAAAAGACAGAAAGCCTACTTTGATGCTCATATCAAGGAAAAAGGATTAAGAGTTGGAGATTTGGTATTAGTTTACACCTTGAAACAACATGCCCGTAATTTAGAGAAACAAGGATATGGACCCATTATTATCAATAGGATATCGACTAGCAGTGCTGTTCAACTAGCAACACTAGAAGGAGAGGTAATGGCTAGTTATATCCATGGATGCAGAGTTAAGCTATATCAAGAACCCTTGACAGAGGATATGCTTAAATGGATAACTCTTGCCAAGAAGCAAAAGGAAGAGGATGAACGCATCAGAGCAGAAGCCCAAGCGGAAGCTTTAGAATGCATTATGCACATGCGATTAAAAAGGAGAGGACTAGGCAGAGAACCTCAACTAGAGGACACTCCACGATATCCAGTAGACATGTGTTAAATGAAAGGAAAGGATATCCCTAGTATTGTTGATAGGAGACCATTTGTTAACATCACTCTAGGTCATAACCCCATGAGTATGCACATTAGGGCTTTAATCGGTTCTGGTGGAGCAATGAATGCAATTCGGTTCTCTCATTATCAAGGACAAAAATAGGAGGTGAAAAATATTGAAGCATATCTCATAGGATTAGGTGGATAAGAAACCCCTTGCATAGTCGAGGTGGAGTTACTAGTCTCAATCGAGGAGGTGACCATGATAGTTAAGTTGTTGGTTTGCCATGATGAAGAGCTAATAGAACCCATGATCCTAAGTCAAGAATGGTTATACAACTACTCAGTGAACTTAAATCTTCACTGGAGTGTACTCCAGTTGGAACTTGCAGGCCAGTGCCATGAGCTACCACTCAGGGTTCAGTGCCCCAAAGTATTGGACCTAATAGAAGACCCCCCAACTATGAGTGGCCTAACTCCGGCTATGAGTGGTTTAACGAGCTCTAACGAATAGAAGAGGGCGACAACACCCCGCGAGGAGGTAAAACTGAGTAATCAGGCAGGATCCAGATAAGTATGGTAGCATAAGGCTCAACCTCAATCTACTAAGGCACTCCCATGCTAAAGGTGGGTACGAAAAGCTACATCATCAAACAAGTCAACCCCTCCAGATCTTCGCCAACCCTATCAATTTCACTCACAACAGCAACAATGCATTCGACGGATTTGGGTGTCAAAGCCCTTACTGTTGGTGGTGGAAAGGAATGGAGGTCTCATCTCCTTGGGATCCTAATTAATTTCCATGACTAATATGTTTTCCTCTTCACTCCAATTTAGGTTCATTCATAATGACTAATGTGTTTTCCTCTTCACTCCAGTTTAGGTTCATTCATAAGACTTTGTCATGCAATTGGGAAGAGCACCAATGCGGTGCTGGGATGACCCGTGGTCGATTTCTCAGCCCTTCCATTTGAGAACATCTTAACAGTGGTGCCACCCAAATTCCAAAGTTTCACATGGCCCATTGCCAATTGAAGACCCACCCAGGGGAAAAATGCAGAGAGTGAGCAGTAAAGCGCATTGGTTCCAATGACTTGTCAAACCACTGGGTGAAGTGGAATTTATCTACGATGCTAATTTCACATACGGAGCCAATGTTTGGCCGCAATATCAGTTCTTCTCTCAAGAGTTTGAAGCCCTCCATAACAGTGAAGAACTCAGGCCTATTTGGCAACGAGCAGGATTTGCAACCTATTTCAGTGCCCCAATTCCTAAGCCTGACTTCTATCAGTGTTATTATCTGGTTGCATCTATCAAGGAACAAGAGTGAAAGGAATTAGATCCAGTCTTCATACTACCTTCCTTAGTAAATGACCCCCCATTCAAGAGATTTACTTTGTCCTTGGATTTAATCAGAACATCTCTTAAGATTCATGGTAATCATATGCCCATGAAGAAAGAACGCCTCATTCTCGAGGCTATGAAGAGAAGTAATGTGGACAAAAGGCCTGCTCTCTTAGTAATCACTTCTCAACTCACTACTCCTTTGAGGATCTATCTCCAGCATTTTGCTTTTCCAGCTTAGAAGCATTTTACAATTCCCCACAAGCACTTATGGTTTGGATTATACCTCGCTACTATGGGCCCTTAAACGATTGGCATTGTAACTTACATGTAGGACCAGCTGGTACTGGTAGGACATCGTTGGGAAAAGAATAAGGTTTTCCATGGTTGTTGTGCTCTCACACGCATTATTTATATGTGCTTAGCTTATGATATCGACATTGAAATAGCTCTTCTAGCACCACAATTACAACAATACAAGGGTTCAAAGAAAACCAAGCGACCTCCAAATGCTAGGAGAGTAAAGCGAATGCATCGTATAATTCCTTATTTAAACATTGCGAAATCGCCCTTCACCACAACCCACACCGGAGCCCTCCCCATAGCGATCTCCAAGTCAATCGCAGCCACTAGTTCCACCACTCAAAATCCATTCAACTCAAACTGCTACAACCAGTGAGGTCTCACAAGTGGAAACCACTATTCCTACTGCCATCCCCATCATGACCATCACAACAGTTGAGGTTCCCATTGTGACCACCACTTTTGTATCTGAATCTTTTACCTTTCTTGTCGTTAGCTTGGGTACCAAAGACATCAATACCACCTTTGATTTTGAGATACCAGAGGTGTTGTCCAGTGACTTCCAGTTTTTGGACACACAATTCATTTCTCAAGAATATCAATGACCTGCTTACCCCAACAACACTATTGGAAGGAAGCGAGGACTCAGACTCTGAAGAAGATGATGATGAGTTCACTATGACCGATGAGGGTGGAGACGAAATTGAAGAGAGTGAGGGAGAAGAACATCGATCAGAGACACAAGCCGAAGCTCAAGGGGACACCAGCACATATGCGGAGGAGACAGCAGAAGCAGTTGCATATATGATTGCCATCAGATGACTACATGACACAATGAATAAGGCTTGGGCGAGGAGCAGGTTAACTGAGGAACAGAGTCAAGCCATTTTGGAGAAAGAATCGGCCAGCAGTGGCTTTGAAGAAAATTCATTGTAGGTATGCATGAATTGGTCCAATCAGTAGGCGTACGAGAAGCTTTGTGCTACTTGAAGCGAAAACCACTGCCCAAGTTTGACCCTCGATGAGTCAGAATACTCACAAAGCCTAGCGAATATATTCATGTACTAACGGAACCTATGACATCCGCACCTCCTCTGGGTTCTTCAACCATTGACCTAACTGTGAGGGAAGACAGTACCCCTATATATACCATTAGTGAGACCACCCCTTCTTTCCCAGCACCAACCCAACCCTCCACTGACATTGTAGAAAGTCCCAACATTTGCATTCCATCACATGTTTCCATTTGGCCCCCGATCTCCAACCCGACTACAACTAATCCTCCCATTACATATGTCTTCATTCCCCCTTTCCCTATGCGACTAGTCATTTCCCCACCTCTACATTTCCCTTTGTACACCACCAACCATTGTACACATTTACATTGCGTGCACAACCATTCTCATGTTGGAGTTAGACGTCTGCGGAAGCACGCGAACAGCACAAGGAAGAAGAAGAAGCTTGGAGCACAACACACAAGACTGAATGTATTACTAGAGAATGTACAAAGATGAATAGCCCATTAGGGCAATAGGTGTATATACAAGCCGGGGGAAAAAAACCTCCTAACGAGGGAAAAAAGTGCCCCGGCGGTCCTAGAGTGTTCACACACATCACTACCTAAATATATCAACAAATCCCCCCTGGGAGTGATGCGGTGAACAAGGAGCTGTCTGGTATAACCTCATCAGCAGAAATCAATTGTTCCTTCAGGTCTTTGATCTTTGTAAGAAAACTGTCCATAGAATCACCTTCATTCATGTGCTCACTCTCCAACTGTTTTCGGAGGTAAGCAACACGAGCCTCATTCCTAGCCTGGTACAAAGTGGTAAGTGTATCCCAAGCATCCTTTGCTGTTCTGCAAGAGCGAATGTGAGGAATAATGGCACGTTTGACGGACAAAGCTATCAATGCATGTGCCTGGGCATCTCTGCCATCCCAACGAATCTGCTCTGCAGTAGGTGCAACAGAAACAGCAGCACGAACAGGAATCTGCGGAATATCATCTTCGACACCATCTTCATCAGCTCCAACACCTGTATTTGCAGTACCTGTCGTTACAGGTGTAACAGGACGTCTTTCAACACCCTGCACAATGTTCCACAATCCTTTTGCAACCAGTACATGTCGCATCATATAAGCCCATAATGGGTAGTTGGTACCATCCAACTTATCCTCAACAGCCAACATACGGAATACATCATTGCTTTCAGCCATGGCCGGTGACTAAAATACCTTGATGCAGAAAATTGACTGTATCTCAAAAAGTTGAACAGAACTGCCCAGACGAGTTCTGCTAGACCTGTAGCAGACTTCGAGACGCTTAAACTGGCGAACAGAAACTGGTATATACCTTTGGCACAAAAGGACGAAATAGCCTGCACAAGCACTGCGATAGTGCGTTCGGAGGCCGAAACGAGCTCAGATCGCGATTTCGGCACCACAGAGCGAAGCAGTTTTGATCTCGGAAACACCCTGAGTATGCTCACCAAATTTTGTGCGAATCTGAGACTGCAAACGAAGGAGTGTCGACGGCGCCCTAGAAGAAGCAACGACCTGCTCTGATACCAATTGTTGGAGTTAGACGTCTGCGGAAGCACGCAAACAGCACAAGGAAGAAGAAGAAGCTTGGAGCACAACACACAAGACTGAATGTATTACTAGAGAATGTACAAAGATGAATAGCCCATTAGGGCAATAGGTGTATATACAAGCCGGGGGAAAAAAACCTCCTAACGAGGGAAAAAAGTGCCCCGGCGGTCCTAGAGTGTTCACACACATCACTACCTAAATATATCAACATCTCATTCTACCCCTCTTTCACATCTTTTCTCTATCCACGAGGCTCCCTGTTTACCTCTGTAATGTCCTCACAAGAATTCCATTCACCCACTCCTTTCTTCGGGCCACCAATCATACCACCCCACTCACCTCTCAAAACACAATTGCACCCCCCACCTCGTACAATCACATGCACTTCACTATTTCACATTGTCGTCACCAAAAACACCTCTCGTGACATGGAGATTTCACCCACTGCTTCACCGGATGCACATGTACAAGTATCATCCTCATCAATTGGCACACTCCACACGACACCCATCATCTTGCACCTTGCCACATTTGCCACACCATCCACTATCCCAATCCCAACTCTCATACCCACTGTATCACAACCCACCACGCATGTATCATTTCCTACATTTGCATCATCATCATCTTCCACTGTTGATGCTGCCATTCAACAGATGATACAGTGCCTTCAACAAATTAACACAGAGTAATCCTCATTAGGGCGACCCGAGAATTGCAGAAATAGCTAGATGCACTGACATTACAGAATCAAGAACTCAACGTGAAATATCAAGCCTTAGAAGTAGAGAAGCAAAAGCAACAACAAACCTTGGAGGCACAAATACAAGAGCATGTGAAAGATATCGAGACTCAGTAAGAGTACATTTAAGGTGCAATGCTCAATTATTGCACAACATGGCATTCCTTCGGAGGCACCTCAATGCAACAAAAGAAGTAAATCAATGACTCCAATAGCAGAACCGTGAAAACTTTGAGGCTACACTGGATCATCCAAAGACACCCCTAAGCCCCTCATGCTTTAGAGTTGTTCCTCCTGAGTCCATGCAAACTCTATTGGATGACCACGCATGCATGCTAGAAGATTATGAGCAACTACAAGTAGAGTGTGAGATGCTCAAGGAAACGAACAAGCAATTGACATTAAAGGATTTTTTAGGACCTACGATTGTGTAGGAGGTCACCCCACCAGCCCTCCTTGAAGAATTGAATGCACTACAAATGAAAGTATAGGAACTGCAGACCCAAGTATCTAGCATGATGAAGCCTCCTAGATCGGAATCCCCACCTAACCTATCAGAACTAGACGAGACCATACAGATCCCAATAGATGACACATTTGAAGAAGAGTATGTACCATTGCCCATGGTTGGCGGCAGATCCTCAAAAGCAGGACAAGATACATATGAGTTACCTCCTCCGACATGGTTGAATACGGTTGAAGAACTCGGCAAAACGTATTCGGTAAGATTTGATGCTTAGTTACATGACATGGCCAATGTTGAAGAATTTATTTTAAAGTCTCCATAGTTTGCCACTATAGCACCATGTCGACACATAATGACTAGTGAGCTATAGTATAAACCTTACTTCCTCTTGATCGTGGAATATAATTTACAGATTGAGAGCATCACTAAGAAGCACCCAATGCATGCCACATAGCTTGAGCCAAAAGATGTCCCTCTGGAAGTTGAGAAGGGTCATATCCAACCTACATGGAGGACCGAATTACTACAACAATATCTAGAGATGATGCATATGTGGATGCATGTGCCTACCCATCTAAAATACAATATGTGCTATGGACCGGTCCCTAGAAGACGTTCTTGGAAGGCCTTTGCAATAAAATTTCAGAACAACCGACAATGTCAAGACTGGCTCAACTACCCTTATTTAGCATCTCCCCAAAATAACACCCCTATAGTCGGATACATGATGGCTACTATTCTCCATTGGTTACCCTGCTTGCATCGTACGACTGATGTTGCCATGCAAATGGCACAGAAAAATTTTGATATGATGCAAATGGTCTTCAAGACATTCAGGCATGTCAAGGGTCCCACGATGAACACCCCCAGATTTGAACATGGAAACTAGGATTTAGAGTACGATATGAGACACCATCGATCAAGGTACGCTATGCGTGGCACTACCAATTGAAATATATGTCGGCCTGCTACAAGCAGACTTTCAAAGATATGTTCACAAGTAGCTTCTGGGAGTACCACTCAGAAGTATTTATCAGCAGACCCACTCACCTGCTCCATTTGTTCGCATGCAAATGCGTGATGTACTCCGAGCATTATCATATGCCACCTCCTAACGAACCCCAACCCATTGACTGGGAGAAGTTAGAAAAAGATCCTATCAGGGGCATTCGAATAATGGAACACACCCTTGCGATAGACCTCCTCAATAACTACATTACCCATGCATGATCAAGTTCTATCTAAGATGATAGAAACGAGGAGGAGAGGAGTATCCACAGTAAAGGACTAGGTACAGGATCTCATCACAGACGCAGAGGTAGCACATAGGTCATTTCATAACCCAAAAAGTTATCTTTATCACTAAAACAATGTAATATATGTACATACATCCAATTACCGCATGTATGGCTCCATTTTGTACAAGTCGAGGAGTCCTTGAGCTTGAGGAGTCTAAGTAGGTAGCTCATACCAATTTTCATAATTTTTGGAAGCCATTAGGTACCTCAAATTAGATGTAGAACCTATTTTTTAACTATGCCGGTCACTAGATCTGAAACCGGTCAAAACTAAGAAGAAAGTATACATAGAGCTAGAAAGCTCATTTTTAAAACCCTTTTTTGAACTTTTGAAACTAGAAGCTTTTGAGCTAGTAGAGCTATTGTAACTAATTAGTGATGAATATGAGTTCTTTTCTTGCCTTCCATTGATCTCCATTGCCACTTTCCTTGTGTGTGTGTGTGTGTATGTGTGTGTATCCATTTGCATTTCTCAACATCAACTTTGCACACTTCACTTGCTCTTGATCTTCATATTGGCCTACCCTCTCCATGGATTGACAATTACGAGGTGGAACTCCTCATGTTGGTACTCACCATTGTACTAGAGTGACACTTTTGAAGTGGAAGATACAAAGAACATAGCTTTATTTAGCTATGGATCTCAAACTCTCACAGAGTTGGAGATATGGCACAAAAGGCTTGCTCACATTGGTGAGAGGACACTCAAACAAATTTGCAAGGGACCAAAGTGTACTTGGTTTGCCTAATATCACAAGGCAACACATGATTTATAAGTGTGAGGCTTGTCAATTCAGCAAGGCTCATAGACAACCTTTCAATAGGAAGGGATGTGTGTATCAAAATCTTTTGGATCTAGTGCACATGGATGTTAATTAGCATTCAGTACTGCTCCAATTCTAGTTCATCCTGATTCGAGTAATCCCTTTTTCCTAGAGAGAGATGCATCAGACTTTGCCCTAGGGGCCATTCTTTCCCAATATGGAGATGATGGACACCTACATCCAGTTGCATATCATTCAAGGAAATTTTCCCCTCCATAAATTAATTATGAAATTCATGATAAAGAACTTCTTGCCATAGTGGACGCGTTTGATACCTAACATCACCATCTAGAAGGAGAAGCTCATAAAGTTACTGTGTATACAGATCACAAGAACCTAGAGTATTTTATGGCCACCCGCATTCTCAATAGAAGGCAACCTTGATGGAGTAACTTTCTATCTAGATTTGACTTTGTGATCACATACTGTCCAAGAAGTCAACAATGTCAGTCAGATGCCCTATCCAAAAGATCTTACCTTGCACCAAAGAAGGTTGAAGAGGCCTTTGATCAGCAAGAGAGTGTATTACTCAAGCATGAGCATCTCTAGTTAGCAGCTATCTCTTCAAGCCATCATGAAGATTCAGCCTTGAATCATCTGATCCGTGAGAATATACCACAAGTTGAATTGTTTTGTAACATTAAGCAGAAAGCTCAAGAAGCAAAAGTCCAAGAGGTAAACAAATTTCAAGAAAAGGATGGATTACTACTCTAAAAGAACCTATTGTATGTCCCTCCAAGAAATCCCAGGATCCAAGTACTTCAACAACGTCATGACAACCTTGCAGCAAAACATTTTGGAGTAAACAAAACAATATACCTCATATCAAGGAATTTTTTGTGGCCAAATGTGGAAGAAAGTCAAAGAATATATCCAAACCTGTGACACTTGCAATAGATCTAAGGTACCCCGAGATAAACCTCATGGCCTCTTGTAACCTTTACCTATTCTAGAAAGGCCATGGGCTTCATTGTCTATGGATTTCATCACAGATCTACCAAAGTCAGATAAGTATGATGCCATTCTTGCTATTGTGGATAGATTTACAAAGATGGCACACTTCATTCCAACTATCAAGGCAATCACAAGTGCAGACACTGCTAGACTTTTTCTCAGATACATCTTTAGGCTTCATGGATTGCCTGATGATATTGTCAGTGATTGAGATCCACAGTTCATATCTAGCTTCTAGAATAGTCTTTGCAAGCTCCTTGGTGTTCAAGTTAAACTATCTACAGCAAATCATCCACAGACTGATGGACAAATAGAATGGGTGAATCACGCCCTAGAGAAATATCTCCGTTGCACTAGTAACTATCACCAAAATGACTGGTCTGAGTTGTTACCCTTTGCAAAGTTTGCTTATAACAATAGTGTTCATGCATCTACCAAGCAAACTCCCTTCTTTGCAAATTATGGACAACATCCAAGGATGGATATACAACTCTCAAATCATGTCAAGAACCGAGTTTCCAGAGATAAGGCCTAATACCTCATGGAAATTCAAAAACAACTCAAGGAAGAGATCCATAAAGCTCAAGAACTTTATAATTACTATGCAAATCAACATCGTGTTCAAAATCCATCGTATCAAATTGGGGATAAAGTATGGTTACTCAGAAACAATTTGCAAACTTCAAGGCCTTGTGCAAAGTTAGATCCTCAAATATTTGGTCCATTCACCATCTTGGCCAAGATTAATCCAGTCACCTTCAAGCTCCAACCACCAAGTACCATGAGAATAAATCCATTTTTCCATGTGTCCATGTTGGAACCATTTCAGATTTCACCATTGATGGGGTAGAGACCAAGTCCTTCACCACCTATCGAGATTGATGATCATGAAGAATTTGAGGTCGAGCATGTCCTAGATTCAAGAATATCTCAAGGAAGATTGGAGTATCTTGTTCATTGGAAAGGGTACGACATCATTGATCCCACTTGGGAACCTGCAGAGAACCTTCACAAATCACCAATCAAGGTTTGAGAATTTCATAAGAAAAATCCAATGAAGCCAAGTCCAGAGATCATGACGGCTCCTCGTGGAACTCATCGCTTGAGGAGGAGGTGATGTGATGGACAAGGAAACGATCCTAGACCTCAGATTCCATGTGACTTCTATATCGCATGATTGGATTATAATTTGGGGAAACCAATGCCTCCATTGCATCTAGAGCATGCCAAACCCCTAAGATTGACTGTCTACTTGCCTCATTTGGATATGCACGACTCATGTTTCGAATTGATGACATCATCAATTTGTAACCGCCTTTCATGAACCGCCCTTGAAAACGTATACAAGGAGGGGTTGGCCACATTAATAATCAGTTTTGCCAATACCAATCTTGGGAGCTCAAAGAGTCATGACTGTGAAGTAAGTATACTCTCGACATTCCAGTTCCAATTATTGTCTTGTTCCTTGTTCTAGTCTTGTCTAGTCTAGTTCTTGGACATCTTGTCTTAACCTCTTGCAATCTCATAGTACAAGATCTTGTTGAGTTCTTTCTTGTATCTAGTTCATCTCCCAAAAGGGAGTTCTTGTAATCCAGATATCTTGTTTCATACTTACGATCCCAGGTTGTGGGATCTCTTGTATCATCTCTAGTTGAGTTATCTATACCTATCATTCCTGGGTTGTGGGACTTCTTGCATTAGCTACCTATTCTTGTACTATTTTCCCTGCATAAGTGTTCTTGTAATCAGAAGAGTATTTCTAAAATCTTGTCTAATGTAGTCAGAGAGCAGAATCTAGTGCCCTACTAAGATGCAGATTGGGTCAGATCTAGAGATGATAGAAGAAGCATATCCAGGTATGTATCATTTCCAGGTCAAAAATCATTTCTTGGTCATCCAAGAAGCAACCAATAGTGGCATTATCTTCTACTGAAGCTGAATATAGAGGTTTGGCTAATGCAACTCAAGAAATCATCTGGTTAAAATCTTTGTATATAGATCTTGGACTTCATTCTTCAACATTTTTTGTGATAACACAAGCTCACTACATCTTGCAGCTAATCCGATATACCATGCTAGAACCAAGCATGTTGAATTCCACCACCATTATGTAAGGGAGAAGATAATGAACAAGGATATTCAACTATCCTATGTCTCTAAAGATATGCAATGTGCAGACATGTCGACCAAAGCGAGAGTATTCCTGATTTTGCTAAATCTTGTTCTTAGTGCTCAGTTGATCAATTGAAGTGTTTAACTTGGATTAGCAATCTATCTAAGTCTATTTTCTATTTCCAAAAGGAATTTTTCTAATTACTACAAGGTTGAGAGCATTGTTCATTTTTCTTGGCAAGTGTATGTACAAAAATAGCAAGTTTTGGGAGCTAGTCATTTTGCAACTAGTCTGTCTTGACCCAAACTTTTGAGATACTTCTTCCAAAACACTTGGGTGGAGTTTTTGTGGATTTAGGAAGGTCAAAGGGTTTTCTAACCAACTCTGAAGTCTCAATCAGCTAGTGTGAAGCTGGTTGTAGCAGCACCAACTCATCTTCGGATTGCATCCACCATCTCTATTTACATAGGATGTCTCTAATTGCAGTTAGGTGTATTTGGAGTGCTCTTGAGATTTCTAATGTTCCAAAAGCTTGATTTAATAGTGTAGCATCTATTGGCAAAGAAAATGTGAAGAGAAAACATCAAGTTTGCAAACTTCCACTTCCTTGAGTTAGGGTTTCCTAGAGAAGTTATTTTGTGCAACATTCAAGTTTTTGAAGAACAAACAATTGGAGGCTAATGAGAACAAACTCCCAAGTATTTTAAGTCATGAAACAAGAGAGAATGGGTGCCTTTTAGATTTTGACTTCCCTACTCTAAGGTCTTCTATGGAAGTCGTTGATTACCAATTAAGCATATAACTAAGAGGAAAAAATCCTAGGACATTATCAAGACTTCAAGGAGTCCTAATTCACTTCAAGTGAGCACAAAAACCACTTAAAAAGACTAAAGTACAAATAATGACATCCTCAGATCTCTAACTGCTAGAGACATCATTTCTTGCAAATAAGGCTAAAAAGTGATCAGAAATGCATATCCCATCACTTGTACATCTCTCAAGTCAATCAAAAGATCAAGAAAAAGAGTTTGTTGCAAACATTGAAGTCCATGGGATAGAGACATAGTTTTGTGAAAACATATCCAAGCCAAAGGGAACAAGGTGGGAAAGCAACATACATTAAGCCTAGAATATAGTCATAAACAAGAACTAAGTGGATCAAAACCCAGTCTCAAAGTCCCTTTGCCTCAACTACCTACTAAGGACACCAATCTTTGCAAAATTGAGGTACAAGAGAGTAGATTAAGGATCTAAGCTACATGATAGTATTAAGGAGCCATAAGAACATAAAACAAGAAGATTCCTCATTTTTTCCTACCCTTTATGCACAAAAGGGACCAATGAATTCTATAGAATTCACTAAGTACAAAGAGTCATTTGGAATCAAAGATCAAACTAGTGAGTATCTAGATCATCCCTAATTCATCATGAGAAAGGGCAAGTTTCACTAGAAAGAAATATTGGCATAGCACATGAATGAAAAGAGTGTGTATGTAAAGGAACACCAAGGACTCCAAAAAGGCTCAACCACCTACAGGGACATTCATTTCATATCTTCAACTAATCCTACCATTCTAAGGTACAAAATTCCATTTGTTCTTTAAATTTATAATGCATCCAATGGGAAAATGAATGTTAACTAAGTGCGATTCACCTCACACAATCACCTTCTACACTCACAAATGCATGACAACACTTGTCATAGAAGTAGACACAAAAACATAGTTTTCTTTGAGTTGGAGTGTCCGAATAGGATCAGTACTAAGCATTTAGAAGCTCTTGATGAGACACATCTATTAGAAGAAGTTTTGAAGCGTTTTGAGTTTTTTGTGCATAATTACGACAAAAAAGCAAGTGTTAGGAATCACCTACTATCACTCCAAGGCTCCCCACACTTCACACAAGCAAGAAAACACTATGAAAGGGTGGGGAAGGGGTAGAAAACACTGCTTAGCACATTACAAGCAATAGCCGTAAATGTAAGTTCACAAAGAAGGAGAAAAGAGGCCAAGAAGAAGAAGTGAAGGGATTGTTTATTCTCAAGTTAGTTCTTTAATTCAAATGGCAAGGGTCTTCAACAAGGAGTTAAAAAGTGACTTATATACATGTGATTATATGCATATCCTTCCACATTTTGGGCATTCAAAAATAACTAAGATCTAAGAGTTAGTTGCCTAGACTACATGATTGAGAGTGTGATACTTGAGGACTCCTCAGTGCACATGTAAAAGGCTTGGACAATATGCCATTACAATAAAAACAAGGAACCTTAAAGTGAGGGTTTTGGGGCTCTCTCTTCTCTTCTTCACCACTTCAATCTTTGTCTCTACCCTTCCTTTTATTAGCCTTCTCATTGTTGCAACACTCTTCCCCTCCTAACATTTGTCATCCCTGATAGAGCTTCATTTGGATTAGTTTGACATGCAACTTGTGGGTTAAGAATACTTACTTTATCTATTATAAGTATTCTTGAATTAATCTCTAGAAACAGCTATTTTTGTCATTGTCTACTCTTTTGATAGCTCCCTTTTCTAGACCTCAAGTGATCACTCTATGTGGCCTTACTAGTCTCATATGATTGCATCATTTAAGACCATGAATCTTCTTTCCTTGGTATCTCGTTGATCCGGGCATGTGCCCCTATAGGGCTTTGGTCTTAGCTTCACACTTTGTTTAAAACATAAGCACATACATACCATTTTATTGTTCATTGGCCGGTTTTTTCTTTTTGTGCCTTCTTCTTTTCTTCTTTTTGCTAGACTTGGGCATGATATTGAATGTGTATCAGTCCACAATAGCAACAAGACCTAGTCTTGAGAAATATGAAAAATGTTATCCAAGAGGAGACTTGGAGAAGAAGAGATTAGAAATCTAGAAAAGAGTAATTGAACTTGTTCAAGCTATGACAGAAAATGACCCAATCCCATTCTCGAGACTAGAATTTTGGAAGAAAAAAATATAGGGATGCCTACAAAGTTCTAAACTTGATGGACTACCAGATCTAAAGCCTATCATTTCTAACAATAAACCTTTAGAAGAAGCTGAAAGTAGTGACATCAATCCGTTGGTTCTAAATTGGAAGCTTCATTTGCCTTATGATACTTGCAAAAAATATTTTTGATTTTCTGTTTTCATGTTATCTTTGTCCTCCTTGGCCTCAAGATATTTGGGCTAAGGTCTAAGATTCATGATGGAAGAAGGAAGAGGAAGTCCAACCTCCTTTTACATATTTTGATGCCTCTAAAGATCAATAACTAAATTATTCAAAAGTTAAACTGAAAGAGGAATTTAGTCCAAGCGTAGAGGTAGAAGATGTTATTAGTCTTACTCTTCTTCTTAATTACATAGGTGAGTATGAACACAATTTTAATTCTCTTTGTGCTCCTACCTTGAGATATAGGAGACCAAGAATAATGGAGGAGAAATCCAAGACCATGGAAGAAATGAAGAAGTCAAAATTGTGATGCACTTTGACCTAGAATAGTTTTGATGATTCAAACCTTAGTTGTTAGAAAAGCTAGAAATTCAAATCAAGAATAGAAAACCCACTGATAAGATCGAGTTTGTCAAGGGAGGAAAACCTATAGTGAAATTCCTAATGGATAAATCTGGAGAGTTTAGCAAAGGAGGTAAGGGAAACACTTGTCTCCTAGTTATCTTCAATGCATATATGAAGAAATCTATTCTCGATGTAGGAGCATGTATAGGCATTGCCACCAAAGAGATTTTGGGAGAAATCGGGCAAACCTTAGAATGAAGCTACAATAATTAGTTGATGGCCGTGTTGAATGGCCTCTCGATCTAACGGAAAATGTCATTTTGACCATCTACGGAGTTTAAACATATCTTGGCTATATGTCAATTTGGCAAGGCAAAAAACTATGAGATGATCTTGGGGAGAACCTTCATGTGTGAGTTGAAGGTGGTGCAAGATTAGGGAAGAGATTCCTTATATATCGCACCAAGGGGCTACCACTAAAACAGATTTGCACAACTTCTCTTATAGAGATGTCTCCCCTCTCCTATTGAATCCGATCCACAATTAAGAAGATGATATCTCTATCCATAGTGTTGGATCAAGTGAACAATCCTAGATGGATGAGGATACATATCTACAGATATGCAAGGTCACCAAGAGATAAGAGAAGAGGCTTCAGATTTTGATGTCAATGTGTGGAGAAGAGAGGTTGGTAGAAGATATATCGTACATGCTTTCAACATTTTCAAACAAAGCATTTGAACAACATGGATGGCTGGAAATATTAGCCACATTGTATATGTGTGTAAATGAAAAAATCATCACAATGACAAAGTGCATGGAAAAAGATGGATATGATGATTTGGGGAGAAGAATCTGATGACAAGAACTTGTGTGAGGAATGTGAGAATGAAAGTATCATAATGAAATCGGAGAGAAGCTTATTTAGAGGAAGTAGGTGCAAGCTATTGTGATGAATAATCTAATATAATCTCCATAGAGAAATGCCCTATGGATCAAATTCCTAATATAGAAAGAAGGGAAGAAAAAAAGCAACCAAATGGGTGTTTTGAAGAACCAAAGTATTTTAGAAGATATGAAGTAGAGGAAAGATGGATAGTCATTCAGATGAATTAGAGAGATGCTAGAGTGGGAGAGGCATATGGAAAAAAAAAAAGCAAACCAAGAAATTACTAGTGAGTAAGGAAGATGAAGAGGACATATGCACTTTCATTGGGAAAGGTGTGTCATTAGAAGAGGGGCAAGAACTAATTACTAGTGAGTAAGGAAGATGAAGAGGACATATGCACTTTCATTGGGAAAGATGTGTCATTAGAAGAGGGGCAAGAACTGATTGAATTGCTATGAGATTATAGGGATATTTTTGTATGGAATTATAAGGAAAAAAAAAGGCATTGATCTAGAGATCTACTCACATAGGATAATTATGATTCCAAAAGCTAAAAAGGCCCTACACATAAATTGATTATTCAACCAAGATAAAGAAATAAATATACAAAGTGTTAGCTGCATGATTCATATATGAGATAGAATGCATTGAGTGGGTGCCTCCCATAGTGGTAGTGCCAAAAAAGGAAGGTAAACTTAGGGTTTGCATCAACTTAAAGAAATTTAATGCAACCATCATTAGTGATAGCTATCCACTCTCAATTATCAACCATCTTTGGAAAGAGTAGTAGGAAAGAAAGCATATAGCTTCTTGGATGGTTTCTCAAGGTATAATCAAGTAGCTATTTCTCCTTAATCCCAACACAAGACAACCTTTTCTATTGAATAGGGTATTTATGCATTCAAGGTTATCCGTTTTGGCTTGACCAATTCACAAGATACTTTCCAAATATTAATGTGTCATGTATTTAAGGCATTCTTGAGGAACACTATGGAACTCTACATGGATGAATTATGTACCTACCCATCTCAAAGAGCATATCATATTCTTAAAATCCAATGCATATTTCTTGAGTGTAGAGAATACATTGTTTGTTAAATCTTGACAAGTGCATATTTATGGTGAGATAGGGCAAGATAGTAGGACACATAGTCTCTAAAAAATGGAATTCCCACTGATGAAGAAAAAATTAAGGTGATCTTCTAATAATTTAAAGTAAGTGCAGGCCTTTATGGGCCACTATGGATACTATCATCCATTTATCCACATGTACACCATGATAGCTAAGCCATTATCTAGTCTAGTAACTCACTTTGAGTGGAGTGATGATTACAAACATGCATTCAATGAACTAAAGAAAAGATTGAGCTTATCTCCCATACTTAAAGTTCCTAATTGGAGTAAAACATTCCCCATTCATGTGGATGCATCCAACTATGAAATTTTCTGCATACTTTCACTACTAATAGATGGGGAAAATTAGATCACTCGATAGGTTATGAAAGTAGGCAATTTAATCAAGCACAAAAGAACTAGAAAAAAATAGAGAGAGAAGGGTTAGGGATGTTCTATGATGTCAAAAATTTTAGACACTAACTTCTAGCCAATAAGGTCAAGTTCTTTGTGGACTATAAAGCATTGCTATACCTTGTTGACAAACCGTGTAACATAGGGAGATTAATTAGATGGTTCTTATTACTGATGGAGTTTGATTTTAAGGTAATATTTAAGAAAATAAATACACATATATGTGCCAACCATTTATCAAGAAATACTCATGGGGAACCTTTGAAGGGAGTGATTAATGAACTCCTAGACACCTATCTTTTCAAATTTAGCAGTAAGTCCATCCTCAGTTCAAGATATAATACAAATGATTACACATGGCCCTAGTCATCAAATTAATTCAAGGAGTGGACAAGAAGTGATGATAACAAGAAACATCCAAATTGTAGTGGGAATCTTGTACTTTAAAGATTCAAATGGAGTACTAGTAAGGTGCATGGAAGATGACGAGAAGAAAACCTTGATGCAACAAGCCATGAGAACATTGGAAACAACACAAAGGGGTAGTTGGAACTACTTAAGAG
>CM035413.1:8704661-9029661 GCA_020310875.1 Ceratopteris richardii | reverse complement strand
AGGGTCTCACCCCTGATGGCATTCCACAGCCTCGATGAGCAGCCGACCGCCTCACCCAACAGCACCTGTTGCCAGTTGATTTGGTGTGTGAGTCTCAATATCCGGGTCACGTGGCACCAGATAACACGGGACTTGGGGCAATTGAAGAACAGATGAGCTAAATCTTTGATGCATCGATGGCAACGCTTGCACCATGGCGGCACACCACAAATTTTGTTAGCCCTTGCATTGGACCAGATACCTTTGTGCAAGATCTGCCACATGAGAACTGATTTTTTGATCTCAATCAGGGGGTGCCAAATAGACATGAACTTTAGTTCCCATCGAAGTTTGGTCCAAGAAAGGCACCATCTCTTGTTAAGAATGTGATGAACATCTACGTTCTCTTTGAAGCAAGGGATTCTGGATAATTTCTTTCCATTGCTCCATTTGAGGCCTCCACGCAAGGAAGATCCTGGCCGTAGAGAAGGCGTGTAGTTGAGCGTTCCCAAGCTAAACACCTGCCTTGAAGAAGAGTCCATTCCTCTAGGGTAACTCTAAGTCTCGGGTCCAAGTCTTCGAACCTAATCCACTAGCTGGTCTCTTGTTTCCAGAGTTGTTTCCACTGCTTGAACCCCTTGTTCCATAACCGCTTTGCAGTTTGGAGGTTCCAAGACTCCACCCCCCTAATGCCACTGATCGGGAACCAAATAGAGTCATTTTGTCTTATCCCAGCCACCCACTTCCACTCCTCACTGATTCTGATGAATTGTTTGGTCTTGTTCCAACTCTTCCATAAAGAACACACGAGGCTAGAGCCTTTAGGGGACACTGGGTGGGGGGAGAACAAAAGCGTGAGAATCCCTATGTCCTTCCAACCAGGATGGCCAACTAAGGTAAGGTCTTCCATGTTTCTGAAGATCAATTTAGCCCAAGAGGACTCACTATTGCTCCAAGCCTTGATAAGCCACTTTGCCGCTAGCTTGTCAGCCAACCCAGTGATATCCAAGATTCCCAAGCCCCCTGAGTCTTTCGGGCTAATGCAAGTTTCCCATTTGATTTTGGGAATCCCTCTCCTGTTGGGGTCCCCAATCCAAAGGAAGTTTTTGCAGATTCTTTCCACTTTGGCCAATTCTTTCTCCTTAGGTCTCCAACACGAGATAAATTAAATAGTTGTAGAAAGCATAAATGTGTTAACAACCATAGCACACCCTGCCAAGTTGACTTGCATACCTTTCCAATGATTTAGTTTGCTATCCAGCTTGGATAGAACCCAATTCCATCGTTGGTCCATTGAGATGTCGAATCCCATCGGAATGCCAAGGAGACGGAAGACTTGACCTCTAGGGATAACTTGACACCCTTGATCTAACAACAATTGGGGTGTGGGTCCACTGATTGCTCTAAAAGCAGTTTTAGCATGGTTGATTTTTGACCCTGACGCCACACAAAAGGTTTCGAGGCACCACCAAAATACCTCAATGCTATTTATATCATTGTGCACGAAGGCATTCATGTCATCGGCAAAGAGCCTCGCAATCATTTGGCCATGATTTAGAGGTAGGGAAAGACCCTTAAGATTGCCAGCATCCATGTGATGCTTTAATAGGCAACTGAGTCCATTCGAGGCGATAGCGAAGAGTAATGGAGCCAGAGGGAAGCCTTGCCTGATTGATCTTTTTAAACGAATGGGCTCAGAGAGCTTACCGTTGATGTTTATTCTAGTTGAAGCGTTTCCGAGAAGAGTGGAAACCATCTTTGTGAACTTATGGCTGCATCCAAGGTCTTTCAATGATTGAAGAATAAAGTCCCATTCCAATCTATCATACGCTTTGTCGAAGTCAATCTTAATGAATACCAAATCTTGTGCAGACTCCTCAGCAAACGCAAGGCCTTCCCAAATGTCAACAATTGCTTCAAGTATAGATCTACCTTTGATAAAACCTTCCTGGTCCTCACAAATCCATGACTTTAAATGACAAGAGATTATGTTGGCGATAACTTTTGCAATTATCTTGTATCCTGTTTGGAGCATGGTAATCGGTCGCCAGTTTTCAATTTTGTTCTTATCTCCCCTTTTGTGGATTAACTTGATGACTCCATTATTAAGACACTCGGGGAGGGCACCGAAGGAGAGAGCCTCTTGCCACACCAGACGCAGTGGGGTGGGCACCTCATGTTTGAAGGACTTTAAAAACTCATTGGTGAGGCCATCAGGACCCGGGCTTTTCCCATTGGGAAGAGCATCAATAACCTCGATAATTTCATTCTCGGAAATGTTAGCATCCAGTAGAGAAATCATGTTCTGTGGGATTCTAGATTGAGAAACCCTAGAGATGGTTGCCATGGAGTCACACCTGTGTGGGGAAAGAGGAGTCGAGACCCCGAGAAGATGGGTAAAGTGCTCGATGATGATAGATCTATTCTCAACTTCCATGCTGCATTCAGTTCCATTGTTGTCGACCAATAATGGGATGGATTCCCTAGCTTGTTTCCTTTTGAGGATGTTACACATCTCTTTCGATGGTTTGTCAGCCTTCCCCGCCCACCAATCTTTGAAGAATATTTGAAGATTTTTCCTTTGAACCTCCTCCTCTAATCTTAGTCTTCCCCTGATTTTCAAAAGACCTTGTTGGCAATGTAAGTTACCTTTGTTCACCTCTTCTTCAAGCCGTGAGAGCCTCCGATAAACTTTTTCTCTTCTTTTTTTCTGGATATCTCTTATAGCCTTTTGCGTCCTGATCAGAATTTTTCGAGTCCTTTCCACCGCGCTTCTCCAGCACTTAGCCGGTTCATTACAGTAGGCAAAGGCTTCTGCCCACACTGTAGAAATTTCTTGGTGGACAGAGGGGAGGGAAAACGATGTCTCACAAGCATGAAACCAAGGGGCTTTTTGGATCATGGGAGACGGTTTGAAAGATAGAGTAATCGGGTAGTGGTCCGAGATAGTCAGGTCCATGTGTTGGGAAATCGAAGGAATACCCCACTGGAGGAAGGTGTTTTGATCGATGTAACATCTATCAAGTCTGGCTTTCCTCAAAGAGTCCCCCAATTGGAGATTTGACCAAGAGAACCCCTTCATGTCTTTCACCTCGACCAGGTCAAGATGGAGCTTGATTTTATCCCATATCTCTTTCTCCTGGCCGTCAATAATTTTTCCCTTGTTATTCCATCGGTCCTCAGGAAACTCAACCATGTTGAAGTCCCCACAAATCAGAACTTTATGTGAGAGGGAGTCGAGGGAAGCCAAAGTATCAATTCTATCCGCTTCACCCTTAGGGGCATAAATTGAGACCACAGTGAACTGAAAAGGGAACCCGATAGAGGCAGCAATCCAACGATGATTTCGACCTTCAAAACTCGAGGTCACACTGCCAGACAAGGAGTGGCTAATACCGATCGTAGCACCCCCCGCCCCCCTAGGATGAGAAGTGGTGGTTCGGAGAAATGCATTTAAGCCATTTGTGGAGATCCTCTCCGTCGATTTTAACCTCTTGTAAGCAGATAAACTCCGGGTTGAGGCACATGTCTCTAAACCACTGGCCAAGAATCGCCGCTCTTGACGGGTCCGACAAGCCCCTGACGTTTAGTGATGTGAATTTCATTATTGATGGTTGCCCTCTTTGAGGGGAGGGACCCGATCTTTTTTCTTCTTGTGATCTTCTTTTTTCCTCCCAGTTTCTTGACTTAGGATCCTACTCTTGAGGGGGCTCTTCCATGGCATGCCCGAAGGTTGTTTTCCTTTAAGCTTTGACTTTTGTTGCGGTAATCTTGGAATGCATACCGGAAGGCTAGGACCAAGGAAGGAGCTTTCACCGTCTGGGTTGTCTTCATTGCTAGTCGTGAAGCCTTCCTCTTTACTCGTGGTGTAACCCTCTTGGTTGTCTTCTTTGCTGATAGAGCACCCAAGGGAATTTTCAATGGGGTCTTCTTCATAATGGTTGTCCCCTGGGAAGTTGACCTCATTAATCTCCTTTTCTAGGTTACAGTACATGTTATTCGAAGGAGCAATTGTTGTAGTGTTCCTTGTTGTTGATCTTCGAGGGCTAACTTTCCTCCTGCGCCTTCCTTCAGTGAATCCTTCTGAATCTGTCTCAGCAACGCGAGTTCCCTCTTCTTCCTCCATCGAAGGGGGACGACCCCGATTGTCAACTTGTGAGAGAGGATCCAAGGACCCATCTGGTTTAAGCTTGCTTTTATTGGTACTTTTCTTCAAGGGGAAATCTTTGATCCTATGACCTTGATGCCCGCAATGGAAGCACGCATTTGGCAAATTCTTGTAAGTAATCTCCTGTGTCCATGTCTTCCCATCTCCACAATTTATGGAGATTTTCGAGGGAAGGACCTGGTTCAGGTCTGTTTCAACACAGATCTGTGGGTGCCATCTTGCATTGAAGGAATGTTGAGCACCAGCATAGATTAACCCCCCAACATCCTCTCTTGAGGCCATCGGACGACCGATCGGAGAAACGATTTCTCGAAGAAATCCATAAAGAAAGTACGGTAGATTGGGAAGCTCTACCCAAAGCGGGTAACGAAGGGGCTTTGATCTGTTCGGCACAAAGTCTGGGGTCCACTTAAATAGGCAAAGGTGGACCGGCCCACTTGCCAGGAGCCGGCTTGCAGGGCTTGAAAGGCCATCTCTTCATTCTCAAACTCTAGAAGCAGGTGATTCGCCAGCAAGAATTGACATTTGCACACAATTAGGCCACGCGGGAACCACTCCTTGCGAAGCCAACTTCTCACACTTTCTAGAGGGGACCTAGGGCCAAAAAATTGACCGATCAGACAAGTTTTCATCAGTTCTTCTTGCTTTGCCATCACAGATTCTTTACACAAAGATACCACTGGAGGGTCGACGTTCGGTGAGGCAGAATCCATCCCGAGGGGGCACTCTGACTCTGGTGGGGCCACGTTGCTCAAGACCAACGAGGGAATAAATGTCGACATTATAGAAAAAGGTCTTGAAGAACGCCCTGAAGAACCAAGAAATAAAGAGCAAACTTACACGAGACTCATTGAGAACCAAACACCACGTTATCAAGGGACTCAAGGTTTCCAACTAAGTTTGGCTCATTTAATTCTCCGTTGAAAAGAACGGTTACTCCATTTCGAGGATATGCTTGGTGGCTGTGTAAACATTTTTTATCTCATGGCCTTTGTTGACGAAGTATCTTAACTACTGCCTTTGATTTACGCTTCTTCCTAGAAATGTGATCAATAATCTATGTTTCCCTTCTTTTATAAAAATCAACTGTCACTCGTCCGAAGGAATGCTTCGAATATCAAGCCGTTCAGTCAGTCGCGATGGATATCCTCGAATATCACGTCCTCCAGTCGATCGCGATGGATACTATCCTCTGAGTCAGTCGCGACGGACATAGACGCCAGTCGACGTGGGTGCGAGTAGTCAGTCGCGATGGATATCCTCGAATATAACGCCCTCCAGTCGATCGCGATGGATACTATCCTCTGAGTCAGTCGCGACGGACATAGAAGCGAGTCGATCGTGGGTGCGAGCAGTCGGTCGCCGCGATGGACACAGCTCTGAACTTCTTCCTCTGCTTTACTCTTGCGCTGTAAAATCCTTCAACTTTGGAACCTACAGATAACCATCCATTGCTTCTACAAAGAGTCACGAGTCCGCCATGCTTCGTTCAAGCCCCGTTGCTGGTTCCGTCGCTGCTTTGTCACTTCAGTCCGTCGTCGATTCTCCCATCACTTCAGTCCGTCCTTCAGTCGATGCTCCTGTTTGCGGGTCATCTCATCTATTACATAGAAATCATGCGGCTTCCATAAAAGCATTAAAAGACGCCAGTCACTTCCGTTGTCGTTCGTTCTAGAGCTACTTGCTTTTGAAGATGTTTCTTAACATTAAAAATCTATTTTAACGAGGATATATATCCTCAACACTAAATTTCCATGAGGATATAGTTCCTTTGTCTCTCTTTCTAATGGCATTGGATTGTTGTTGACTAGTTTTCCTAAATTGTTGATCTTCTCAAGAAAATCATAGAATACATATGTATGCCTCAATTTTTCTGCATATGTATGCCTCAATTTTTCTATGTAACAATCACCCTCAAATTTCACTAAAGATTTCATGAAAATGGTGCCACATTGATCACTCCTCAACTCAATGTCTGAAATATTGAATCTAGCCAAATAGATGGCAACTCCAAAGGCATTGACTAGCATTAATCAAAACATCAATTTTGTGTATGATCTTCTCAATCGTGACAATAATGTGAAAATCTTCTAAGTAAAACATGGTTTCCCTTCTTCTCTCAAAGCTATGCTACTCAAATGTGAAAGCTTGGATTGTGTAACACTACCTTACATAGATATAGTGCTCTATAGAGACCTTCTCAAACCTATGAATCTTCTTGACCTCAAGCGCATATGTTGTGTATCAACTTTCCTCTTTGAGCCTCTTTTGTGACCCTTGTCTTTTCAACAATAACTCACACAATGATTTTCAAAACTAAGGGAAAACTAAAATTTGACATCCAAAGGCTCTAATATATATATATATATATATATATATATATATATATATATATATATATAAAGAGAGAGAGGGAGAGAGAGAGAGAGATACATACATACATACACACACACACATACATATACATATACATATACATATACGAATACGTACACACACACACACACACACACACACACACATATATATATATATATATATATATATATATATATATATATATATATATATATATATATATATATATATATATATATATACACACACACACACACACACACACACACACACACACACTTGCCATTGAATATGCACACCAATGGCATTATATGCAATCCCAAATTGCATTGCCTTATTATGGGTCCCTTATTTGTTGCCTTCCCCTCATAACCTTCACTTATCATGATGCCGATGCCTTAATCAATATCACTTCCCTTGTTGGACAGACTATGGAATGCTCCTCTCGAAGAAAACAAAAAAACTATCACTATTGAATGAATACATGTTGGTTCTTTTCTTCATATAGCCTCGAAAATCATTCATCCATTCATAACCCTTTGAAGAGATAATAGTAGTTGTAATGCCACAATGATATGCTAGTTATTTTTTTACCACCTATGTGAAGACAAGTTGGAGTCTATGGCCTCTTTGGGAGTGTTCTTTAAGTGTAAATATGCAAAAAAGACAACAGAAACTTCCTTTTCCTCACATATGACATGAATTGTCTCCTCCAATTTCTTGTTGACACGAGAATAGGAAGAGGCTTCTTGAGAATTGTATTTATAGAATTGGACAATAGATATTAATGGTAAGTTCTCATAATCTTTTGTCCCCAAATTTTCTATCGAGCAACGTTTCCCATTAATTCCTCTTCTCAAATGCAAGAAACAACTAGAATGGCTAGTAGAAAATAAATTTACCAAAGAATAACAAATGTCACAAGCTCCAGACGGCCAAAAGCAACCATTCTTGAGACTCTTGAAAGATGACAGTGATGGACTTACTAAAAGCAAGTGTCAAGGAGCAAAAAAAAATGATCCTATCTAAAAAATTATATATCCCTTTCAAATGGAGATCAATCATAGAAAAGATGAGATCAATTATATACCTTAGCAGATAATGGATTATAAACTGAGGATGTAAAGAAATAGATTATAAGAGAATTATTCAACATAAACTTCCTATAGTATTAAAGATGTCAATGAAACAAAGATGCAGTTAACACTATCAAGAATGTAAGTAAATGGATAGGATGCCATTTAAATATGATTGAGATGAGATCACAACATCTTCATACCCTTCTCCCCTTCAGAGTGAAGCATGTGAGTTTTATACTCAACTCCTTTTCGCTATGGGCGAAACAAACTGCCAACCACTAGAAACGGGCTTCGGAGATTTGGAAAGTGATACTCCAATTTGTTTGTCATTTTACACATTTCTCCCATTTTGGAATCAAAACCAATGAGACCAAGATACTTTCCATGAAAGGTTTTTGGATCTAAAGGGATTAATGGAACCAAGCCATGCAGAATTGGATCTAACGAACCAAAGAATTCAACTCAGCTATAACGAATAGAGCCTTCCAGAAAGAAGGATTGGACATTCGAAAGAGAGGACGATTGCATGCTTTTGTTCACTCCCCCCTCTACATGCTTTTGCACACACGAGCCTGTGTGTGCGGGCACGCGTGTTTCTTCTTTTTTTGAATGGGGGGAAGAGCTAAAGCCACTTCAAAATGCAAAATGCATATCTTAGCAACAAAAAACCTATACCAACAAAAAGATACTGCTGACTCATCATGGGCTTCATTTACGTTCTTAGCACACATTTATCCTAATGACTCTTTTGGCAGTTATTTGCCCACCCCTGCCCCAAAAGAAAGGAAAAATGGGCAAAGTGCGGGCGGCACGTACTAACAAAATACAAATTCCATGGCCACATTCACCTCTTGATTTAAGATGAACATTAGAACAGTTCAAAAAATGACCCTGCAATTAAGGGAACTGCAAATAGCCCAAGTACATGACAACATAAATTGAAGCTTGCGGTTGATTGATAAATGCAATCAATGAAGGCATACATGAGAAACACGATGACAAAATTTTACCAAACACAAAATGTATTGATTGAGATCAATCATCTCTCATTATATGCTTTTTCCTCCCTTTCCTTTAAGTGAAACAATAATATACTTTTTCCTCCATTTCGTTTCCGTGAATCCAATAATTAAATGAGTGAAACAAGCACCGGTACAAAAAGTGAAGTATACAGTCTTCAGAACCTCAAATCTTTCAAATGATTACTTACTATTATAATTATTATAGAATCATCTTCACTTGAACTTCTTTGGGCAAATTAATGTGATTAACAAACACTTCTAACCTGTTTGGTACATATCAATAAGATTAAAAACACTGACCTGCGCTTCCATTACTACCACAAAAAATCAGCTCATTATCCAGAAAGATATCCATTCCAAATACAAGGGACAACAACTGAAAGGTGCATTCTGCAAATATTAACAAGGTATATTGGATAAAAAATACACAATATAGATTAAGCACATCATTGCAGGGCTCATCAATCAAGTATTGATCTGCAATATCTATTTGATTGCATCTTAAGCCAGTGAGGAAAGACAGCCAACGCACATGATGATAAATGAAAAATCATTGCATGGATCTCTGTGGAATTCTCACGACAATATCTGTAACTACCCACTGCAAATCGTGCAGGGAATTCGTTCAGTGAAAAGATAATTTTTCATGACTTAACACTGCAGAGCACTGCTCTTAACCAAGGCAGGAACTTAGTTCGTTATATGTTCAGGGAAAATCACCCTTCCCACATACAATTCAGATGATAAAGCAACTCAATAGTGATACGAATGACTTTTAAATATCCATCTCATCATCTGAAGCTTCGATGGCAGCCAGTATGTCTGAAAAAGCTAGAGGACAATGCCTAGCAGCATACTGGAAAAGAACCTGTGTAACAGGATGACAAAAATATGAGCAAGCAACCCAGTATTAGTCCTATAACATCTTGAGCCAAATGTACATACTTACTTTTGATACACTGTCAGCACCTGCTCTAAAGCGGTTAGCAAGGCCTTGGTAATGAATATCAGCTGTAACAGGTTTCCCGTCCAATATGCTGAGACCTTTATCACCAATTGTGAATTTTAAGAGCATTCCAGCCTGCAAGTGTTCTTTATTCTGAAAGCCACGGTTTCATATAAATCATGCATTGAACGTACACTAATGATACACCCAGAAAAAAAGATCATACTTTCAAAAGAAAATCCTGAGGCATGCTTCCAAGGACAACTCCTGGCTGATCACAAGTGGCCACCGTACCGTCATCTTGCAGCTCCAATACAATCTACAATGATAATTCAAGAAGTCACAAGATTGAACCTTGTAAATTAATGGAAGATGAACAAAGAATGGATATTAATTTTATAGCACAATATTAAACCTAAGCTCAGTATCCAGAGAGAGAGAGAGACCTCAAAAACCATACCATCATATAGCAACGAAATCCAAAAAATCAAATATAATCACAAGCAGAATGAAAAACTAGAGCTCTGTCTTTGGGGATCCCTTGCAATAGCTTACCCCAAAGAACATGCAGATCTAACAGCATAGCATGCAGCCTAGTTCAAGAGAAAAAAAATGAGTTGACCATGCAAAACATGGATACCTGTTGGTAAGCTGGAACGTTTCCAATTCTGTCAGTGTCAACATGATAACGGCTGCTTACAGGATCTTTCCATAGAAGTGCTAATGGTGTGACCCCTAGAACATAATGGGCATGTCTGACAATCGAATAACAGTGACATTATAATGCATACAGTTTGATCAAATAATATGAGCATAAACACACAATACCTATTGAGAAATAAGCACCCATCTCGTTCGAATGGGACATCTCCATCATAAGCTGCTTGAAACCCAGCTTTACCACATTCAAAGACAGGTACAATGCTGAATTGATATCGGTGGAACTTCGAAGTTGGGCCCAGGACACCAGTCTCTTCAAGTTTGGAGGTTATCCAGAAGTGTCTAAACTCATAATTGCAATCGTACAGTGAGTACCCACGCCAGCACATCATATCTATAATATAGTACGTTTTCTGAGGCTGCGTTAAAAACAGAGACAGAAGTTAAGCTGATGAACCCTCATGATGCAAAATCCATTGCACTGTCTCTGGTGCTAAGGATTATGGACTTTACCTCATGATATATACAATCCAAAATACAGAAGACCTGAGAGGCAGCTATAGATTCACGTGTCCTGGATCCATTCGGTAATGCTGATGGAAAGCAATGCCGTATACAACCATTTCGGAGTCTACTCACTGTTGTTCCATTTGAAGAAACAACTAAGCAGCGTTCACCTGAAGGTCTTGCCATCACATACCTGCCTAAAAAGTCAGTGGTTAAGAGCAAAGAAGTAAATTAAAAGTCATAGACAAAACATTGACGCATGTTAACATGTAACCCAGCAACAAAACACCACATATGAATACTTCATGTGAAACTATCAACTAGCTAGGCTGGAGATTTCACTGATATACATGGTACGTATATCTATATATACGGATATTACTATATATGCATATAGCTAAATGAATAATATGTTAAATATGAGCATATGTTTGGCCTTTCAATGTAAAGAATACTCAATTTTCTGATGTCTAGTGAAATTAGAGCAACAATTTGATGAAGTTCACATGGAATTAGGCAACGAACAGAGAGTCGTCTAAGAGAGATAAACCAAGTCACACAATCAGGAAACAAATGAGAGCATAAGGTACAAAACTGGCACATTGTGATGTATAGAAATGGCAAGAGTCACAAGTATACAAACCTGGTATGCATGTATGTATGTAAGGAGCGGGGAGAGAGAGGAAAAAGAGTGCAAAAAGAGAGGATTTTTAATGAGAAGTAAAGAGCTTCGAGTAACAATGTTGGAGGTATCAAAATTCAACTCTTCTTTTGAAAAAGAATCTTTTACATGTGTTAGCATAGAATAAGTGTCTTTTGATCAAGTAGCACTAAATGGAATATCAGAGTATCCTTGGATCTTTGATTCTAGAGCTAGTAAACATATGACAGGTTGCAAGAAAGTATTTTTCATCTCTTTCTAATTCTAGAAGCAGAAGAGTGATCATCAAAGTTGGTAATGAGTTGGATGTAGTTGGTGTGAGAGAAGTCACACCAAAATCAAAAGCAGGTGGTAGCTTTATAATTTCTAATGTTTTATACGTACCAAAGATCAAGAAGAATTTGCTCTCTATGTTAACTTTTCTATCAAATGGTTATAAAGTTATATTTAAGAAGGATTCATCTCAAATCCATACACATAATAAAGGGCATTGTCTATTACACGGTAAAAGCTGAAGTGGCATCATAGTGCAACCAAGAGATTTAAATCGTAAGGTTCAAATCCAGAATTTTTCATTTTAATCATTTAAACCATTCAAACTCAAAATAAAAATCGAGATTTTTTTTTTCTCGAAATACATATACATATTTGTACGGATCATATTAAACTAAAGGGAATATATCAAATCAGAATACATCCACTCTCCCTCTTGGTATTGTGTACAACAACCAAACCACAACAAGTCTCTAGACCCTTATGTGATAGGCTCTCAAGTCTCAGCCCAAAGACTTACGCCCCATGCAGCTATGGTAGTTCAATGTTACAGAAAAGACGAATCATATTAAACTACAACTCTCAAATCCATGAAGAACAAAGGTATGATTGAAAATTTACCAACTTTTGCTTCGCCAAATGATGTAATATTTCGTGAAGCATGTCTTGGAAAGTTAGATAGCTTCCATTCAAGAAGCATCAATTTATTACAGCTACAAGAAAGTTGCAAATCATCCAATAAAATTCAGATAGCCAATCTCAGATAGACAAAAAAAAATATGGGGTGAATAAAAACCTAGTGAAGATAGATAATCTCTAACAATCAAAAACATGAGATACTCCTATATGTGATGGTGTTCACTATAGTATGCACTAGGCCAACGATTTCCTCTTCCTTGGACATGAAGCACCAACTTTTCTTGTGCTCTTTGAGCTTTACTACTTCCGTTTTGTCATCGCTTCTTTGAACCCTTTGGGAAGTTCGTTTTGACTGATAAGTTGTCTTTGAGACACTAGCGTTTTCCAAGTTGCCGAGCGATCTTGAGTAAAGAGCATCTTATTTGCAAATTGATCAAAGCACTCTATGGTTTGAAGCAAGCACAAAGAGCATAGTGGAGAAGATACACTTGTATCTTATTTCAAATTGGTTTTAAACACTCAAAAGCATGTCCTACATACACTTTACGTTGAGTCAAAGGATGTTTTGATTATAATCATCATTTATGTTGATGATATGAGCTTTTCAAGTCAAAACTTAAAAAAGTTTTTTATTTTGATGATCTTGGTTCTCTACATTATTATCTTGGCATTGAATTTATTCACAAGGATAATTATTTACTCATGACACAATAGAAATACATTGAGAAAACCACTTCAAAAGTTTGGAATGCAAGGTTCAAAACCTATGTAAACTCCTATGCATATTAAAGTTTCATTACAAGCAAAAGCCAATTCACAAGTATTTGATGCTACAATGTATAGTCAAGCAATGTTATGTTTGATATATCTTTGTAGCACACATCCAGATATACAATCCGTGGTTTCTCAAGTATCAAGTTTCATGCATAAACCTATTAAAATTTGTTGGTTTTTAGGAGAACGGTCAATATAGAGACAGAGAAAAAATAGAGATGGGATAGAGAATAGAAAACACATGCGAGAGATATAAGGAGCAAAGCTCCAAATATATTTCATACATTCCATGATTGAAGTTACAAGATAGCATAGAAAATATACAACATGATGACAAGCTATTCAATAACTCCAATATTTCCAAAGATGAAGATGATCTCCTCCAAGAATACAAAAGCTTCAAGTTGCACGCCTTCTTAGAGATAAAGAAGCATAACTCCACCTCTCCAAGTTGAAAGGATCACCTCCACCAAACTTGCTCAAGAAGAGCACTCCATGTTTGATGATACAAGTGCTAGTAACATGGTCTTTTAATAGAGATTGAATGACGCAAAAAGCGAATGCAAAAACCTTGATTATTGTTTCTTTTTTTTTTTTAAGAACCCTAAAATAAAGCACCCGTGTGTTTTTTATGTGCCACATGGCATGAACACAAGACATTGTATCTTATTTTCAAGTTTCAATAGGATGGTGGCATTATGTGGCATTATGTCAACCGTCACACTTACTTTTCACATTATAAAGTGCTTTTCATATTTAACTCAGAAATTAAGATTTTAATATTGACCATGTGGTGTCAAACACACATGTATATATGATTTAGCTCTCAATTAGTACTATCACATTATGCGATAAAAATTTTGATTGTATTCTTTACAATTTCTCAAAAATGGAACCATTTTTCACCTTTCTTAAAGAGTACTTGTGACTATTAATTTCTATAATTTTGAAAACGTTGAGCTCCGTAGTGGAAGGTTCCTCACTTTTTCTAACCCCCTCCTATGACACTAAGGGATATGCTTACTTGTTAGTTGGTTAGTTGTAGTTATTTATGATTTACATACCTCTATTATTTTCACAGATCATGCTAAGTATCCATGAATACACACAAGGACCCTAGACATGAAGAGCACTCTCATGAACACATCACAAAGAGAACTCACACATTTCCCACTCTTCTCAACCAAGTACTACTTGGAAGGATAGAGACAAATATAAGATGCAATATTATTATAAGATACAGATTCAAACATATTCACTTATTGTACAAACATGCACACAAATACAGGAAGATATTACATGATTTTCATGACATGCTTATCCTGTTTAAGCTTCTCCATGTAGAAGATATAATCTCTCCTTGCTCAAATAAGTCTTCTTCCATGACCACCAAGATGTAGGTATAAGCTCCCCATATATGGTTGATGATTAACCTCAAGGAGCACTTAGAAAGTTGATTAGTAATGGAACATCACTTCACGTGTACACAAGGAAGCCATGTTCTCCAAGCTGTTTTTTATTGTTAATTCAAGCAAATCTAGCATTTATGTTATCTTGATGTTTATGTTCACTTACTTTTATACTATATTTTCAGATAGTCAAAGTGCTATAGTTGTTGCAAAGAACCTTGTTCAACATGCAAGGACAAAGCATATTGAAGTTCACTATATTATCTATGTGAACATGTTCATCATACAAGGACAAAGCATATTAAAGTTCACTACCATTATATACATGAACATGTACATTCAATGAACTTATGCTCCTACAAGTGAAAATGTGGAAGATATTTTTAAAAAGGCATTATCAAAAGAAAGACATCACAAATTATGGAAATTATTAAATCTTACCCCAATATGAAATGGAGGGGGGATTGTTTTAAACAATGTCACATTGTGAATAGAAACTTCAATCCCTAAATTCCAAAAAAACCCTAATTTCTGGTCACTATTTCCCAAAAATGGTTTTGGTCAAAAACAATCAAAATTAATATTCCATATTCTTAAAGTACTCATCAAGAGCTATCTATCCATATATAATACTTGACCATCTCACATATATAAACTCCTCAAAATCAAACCCTAATTTCAGCTTTTCAACTCGCTTTTCACATGCCAGGTGGCAAAATCATATTAAAAGTTAATGATGCAAGTTATAATATCTGAGATTTAATTAGAATATAGCATAAAGCAAAAAAAAAGTTGCTTTACTTACAGATTTGTGTGGGTGCAACAAAATCTATATAAAGACATGACCACAAGCACATAAATCAACTCTTACACACTCTCAAGTGCTTATACTGAGGTGTTATCGTGTAGGTGTTGTTTTTCTTCCCCTACCTATTCTACATACACTCTATGAGTGTTTTTTTATGTAAGCTGCTATTTTTTGTTCCACATTCCTTCTTGCTTCTATACCAGGTTCTTTCAGTTTTATACTTCAAGTTGAAGAGTTCATGCAGCTGCTAACATTAGTGAAGAAGTTATATTCAGATTTTGTAGCAGATTTTCACACACACACACCATACACACAGCACATTGGCTGTATATTCCTTGTACAAGCCTATTTATCATCGATTTCCAGCACATACACATTATTCCTACAACTTTAAGCACAATTCTCTCATATTTTGTATCTAGAACCATTCCATATCCAGCCTCCACATTATTTTTTGTACATACACACATTGTATAATCATTTCATCGTCATAATTCCTAGTTATTTTAGAGTAGCACTTGCTGATCGTTCTCTCTTCTTTCTTTCTCTATTCTCTATCTTCTCTCATCTATCTTATTTGGTTCAGATTGTGTATATGAGCAAGGTTTCTAGTGTGTGAAAGATCTTGTTAACATCTGCCTACCTCACTTCCGACGCCAATGTGATTGGTCCTTGCCCTTGGGAGCTCAAGTAAAGGAGCCGCAATTTTGTTCAGCTTTGGATGATGCAACATGAGAACAGGCAAAAACCTATGAACTCATGCACTTCCTTGACTAACAACAAAGGGGTCAAGAAGATTACTAAATTCATTTTCTTTGGGTCAATGTGTAGACCTTATTTGAAGATGTTAAAGCTCAGGGAAATCTATCTTTTTGAGACTAAATTGACACTTGTTGGAATCGGTGAAGAGATGACATTAACAAAGGGGTTAAAGTACTACCTGAGCATGTTCATAATGATCCTCAAAGGTTTCACTGTATTTGAGTAGGTCATAATGTATATGATAAGACACCTACCATCTCACGAAATCCATCATTCATTACACAACAAAATGTTCTTTGTGAAATTGTTGGACCAAAGGGCATGACTAGCTAGCTATTCATAGTTTCCATAACGAGCCTTGAAAGTGGTTTTTCTCCATGCGTTCATGTTCCTCTTGAATTTGATGGTCATCGAACCTAAGGTCGATATGATTAACGTAACCAACCTTGCCTATGCGATCTAGAGGTTCCTCCAATATTAGAATGGGATACTTGATCTTGACCCTCACCTTGTTGAGGAATCAATAGTCAATACGTAGGAAGCCATCTTTCTCCTTGACAACCAAGATGGGTGCACCATAAGAAGAGTTAATAGGTGTGCGTCGCCTAGAGTCTCCAAGTCATGAAGTTCATGACTTGAACTTTTGGAGGTCGGCATCATTCATACGACATAAAGCCCATGAAAGAGACATCTAACCATGGTGTCAATATGATGTCGAATGTTTGGTCAATGTGGAAGCCTTGTACGTGGGCAGGGGGTTAGGGCATCCACATACACTTGCGGAAGGAAGTGAAAGCTTGGGTGCTCAACCTTGATATCATATTACGAGGTCGATATGAGTGAAGTACCCAACCTTGTCTATGTGATATAGAGGTTCCTCCAATATTAGAATTGGATACTTGATCTTGACCCTCACCTTGATGAGGGATCGATAGTCAATACGTAGGAAGCCATCTTTATCCTTGACAATCAAGATGGGTGCACCGTAAGGAGAATTACTATATGTATGTCACCTAGAGTCTCCAAGCCATGAAGTTCATGACTTGGCCTTTTGGAGGTCGGCATCATTCATATGACATAGAGCCCATGTAAGGGGCATCTAACCTGGCATGGTGTCAATAAGATGTTGGATGTTTGGTCAATGTGAAAGCCTTGTACGTGTGCAGAGGGTTAGGACATCCATACACACTTGCGGAAGGAAGTGAAAGCTTGGGTGCTCAACCTTGATACCATACTATGGACTCTGGAGTCACTTGCTCTTCCATTGACTCAAAATTCCTTAACACTCGTGAGAGGCAGCCCTTGGTGCATGGCCTCCCATAATTTTTTTGCAAAAAGGGGTTTGATGGGGTGTTTTTCAATGAGGAAGCCTCGGCTTGTGGAATGGGTTCAAGGTTGGATTTTTTTAATTCTTATCCTTTGGTGCTTGTGGGGAGTAAAACTGATGGAAGTGGAGCGCAAGTGCTTGTCCAAGAGAAATTTTTCCATCAATTTACCATAAAAATTGATGATATATTTGTCCAAGAATGTCAAGCAAGCAAAAGCATCGAAGCTATCCATGGAGATGATGAGGAAATCCAAGTAATCAAACCAAAGGCCAAAGGTAACAAGGAGTAATGAACATGAGTGTCCTAGCCTTGTGCAAATGCGCTCGACATCTTCAAGGGCTTGCTTAACTCAAAGTGGAGATGATGAGGAAATCCAAGTAATCAAACCAAAGGCCAACGGTAACAAGGAGTAATGAACATGAGTGTCCTAGCCTTGTGCAAATGCGCTCGACATCTTCAAGGGCTTGCTTAACTCAAAGTTCTCCTGCCAACAATTTGACCTCTCAAATCTCCATCTATCCTTCAAGATTCCAACGTTCTACTCCCACTTGCGCCAATATTATACCATAGCATCTTCACCTAAAAACCCTTTTGATTTTTAACAATACTTATTGCCATGCAAGCATTGCAATATTTTGCAATATCAATACAATTATTCTCCTTTTTATAGCACATCTTTAACACAAATTGTTTTCCATTTGATGTAGACTAAATATTATCATTTAAAGTTTTAAAATGAAAAATCGAAAAATAAATAAATATAATAAAATTCTACCCTCATCCTTAATAAACCCTTTCACTTGACCCCTTTCCCACTCCTATTCATATTTCCACTTCTCATATCAGTCTCAATCCCAATCACATGTCCATATGAATCATGATATATGATATATGAGGTAGAAAAGGGACATAGGAGAACGTTCTCATGCTCTTAAGCTCTACACATATTCTCCCTATCCTTAGAGTCATGAAAAAGAATGGCACCTTCGCATGGTTACACAAAAATTCCATGAAAATACACCATATCCTACAAGCTACAAATCTCTTCAACAACCCAAACTAATCATATGGTGTTAATGCATGTCCAAGTGGGAGACATCCACCCTGTATGGTTCAGATGGATCCATGTAACTATGGATAACTACAAGAAAGACAAATCAGATAAATTCAAGATTCAACACCCCATCTCAATCCTTAAGTTCAATTAAGCTCCCAAAGCAATCTCCCACATTCAGATGTTCATATTTAACTATGAAAAAAAAGTGCGAACACATATATACATCATTAAAAAGGGCCACGTTAGTGAGTCCCTTATCTCTCAAATAGGGATTCAACTGAGCTAATGCAATCTAGAATGGGATTGAACACATAAATCGATGATAGCTTTCGCTACAAATAATATATTATACATTACACAAAGTTCTTATAAGCTAAAAATTACACGGTAGCGCAGCTGGATATGATTTTCGTACCAGTCTTTCCGGAGATGAGAAGGCACATCCACCATCCACTCAGGTATCATAAACTGATGCTTAAACCATTCTCTCGCTTTCGTTCCCTTAAGTCTAGTGGCTTCCACAACACCAATGGCATCTTCTTCCTGGTCGCCATGCCATCCTTCAACCTTTTCAGCAACCACATCAACCTCATGACCGAACACGGAGCTCTCGCTTGATTGGATATCAATTGCCTCTGCCTCTTGATGGCCAGTAACTGCGCCATGCTCTTCAAAGACAGAAGAAGAGGACGGGGGAACGGCGAGGGAAACGAGCTGACGAGCGTGATGCTGAAGGTCGCGGCGGCCCTGACTTTGCCTTTTCAAGGCAATATCTCGCCGTTTCTGTTGATCGGAGATCGTGCGCTTGTGAACCCGCCCCTCAGGCTTCGCGAGGCGATTGTCCATAGTGCGACTGTGGGAGTCATACAATGGCTCAACAGGTCAATTCGAATTGAACTCGTATTTGAACAGTAAAACGATGCCGGGAAGGAGGAATGGCACGCTATTAGGTGGTTCGAGAAAGGGCTGTGGAACATCGAGGGAAATCCATGTGACGAAAATGCAAGAATACATCACATTCACATTAAAAAATACATTGGAAATCTGATGTGATCCAAACTAAACTCCCATAATTATTTCCTCATTTTCACCATATCTTTGGTAACCATCCAAGAATACCATGAGGTGGATATTATCCTTCTTATTCTCTAGGGTAGCCTCATTTACATCGTCTCAATCATGTTTTGTAATGTGCCAAACATACTAGATTCTCAACTTTTCTAAGAAATTTCATGCAAAGAAGGAGCTCGGGCTATCTTTGTCGATGTATGAAAAAGATTAATACTAGCTGCTTTGTTCTAGGTCTTCAAGCTCCACTTCTAGAATCACAATTCCAAATTCATCAATTCTATCGGGTAAGCTCATGACCACGTACATGGTTCCCTCTTTATCAATGCATGAGCCTTCTTCAAACTTGACCACTAGGTGTTCAAGCCTTATTGGTTGATTTGGATTCCTAAGTTGGACAACCAACCTTCTCAGACCATCCTCATAGATGCAAGCACCTAATCGGTTGGTCCTAATATACTCCAATTAAGTCTTTTCTTGCTTCTCTAGGTATTCTACACCTGAATCGCCTATTGATATCTCCATGCTATATGACATCTTTGAGTCACTTGTCTGTGAACTCAGTATGTAGGGATAATCATTGAGTTGTTGAGCCCATGACCTAGCTATATGGTTGACACTAACCTCATAAGATCTAGTGTTTTGTCTATAATAGCCTAGATTTCTACCTAATCTAAGGTTCATAAGACTTATTGATTAACCCCAATTTCCTTAGTACAATCACATTGCGATGTCCCTTTGTATCAATTACTTGTTCTTTTTATCTTACTTGGATTGTCACTTCTTGTCCAATAGTTAACGTCATGAGGAATACTTGAGTTTTTATTGCACTTGAAGTTTTGTCAAACAATTTATATTCTTTTCCCTTAGGTTTTGCTGCAACAATATCTTAACTATACTTGAACTTGATTAATTAGGGGTTTTTGTACTTATGTCATGCTTATCGTCATTCTTGTACTTATGTCGTGTTTATCATCACCCTAATTAGTTAATACATGTTAGCATTAGTGTCCATGTGAAAGGCCAAATGGCCATTAAACACTTCTTTGTATATGTTCTTTAATAAAACATATAGTGGTCTGGTCAGTCACAGACTATAAGTTTGACCACATTTGTAACACATAAGAAGTTTGTGTTCGTGCGCCCTATGTACTGTGTTTTTTTTGCATATTCTGCACCCTCTGTGTGGAGTACCATGTGCGGCCCTATGAGCTTGGTTTTCTACTCTGAGGATATCTTTGTAGAGCTCTCGGGCAGGAGAGCGCACTGTGGTGAATCACCATCAAAATACTTCGTTGGTATCATAGCATTTCGACGCAAAATATTTGTTCTTTTTGTGTGAGCAGAGCGAGCACCCACCCACCCACCCAAGGCTTTTGACTAAGGCGATGACCAAGGTATAGACCTTGGCATACCTTGTCATCTGAGTCATTGTTTGTGTTGTTGGCTACGCGCGAGGGAGGACCTCAACAATCAAGGAAGATAGAGGTTCTCGGTGCTTCCTAGGAGGTCACCCATCCCAGTATTGTTCCTCCTAGAGCTCGCTTAACCGTGGCAAGCTCTTACCACTAAGCTACACTCTTGTGGTGTCTAAAGAAGGGGAAAGACTAAGGCTAACATTACATTGAACATGTTTTGGTTCCTCAAAGCTTCATTCTTTGCTTTCAAAGCTTGTTTTTGAAACATTTTTGGGGTGTCATTTGGAGCCATTTTGGACTAATTTCACACATAGTTCTCTTCACACATGTCTAAGAACATCAAGAAGAATGTTCTTTGTACTTCTTTGACAATAAATATCAACCTTTGGGGCCGTGTTTTTAGCCACACTCATAAAACTACAGGTTTTCTCGAAAGGTTTTCAATTTTGGTGGGAGCATCTACTGCAAATTTATGCAGGTTTTTGGGCCTAAAAGATTAGAGTTGACAAACACTTGCAAGTGTTGTTGTCTAGTTTTTGGGTTGTGCATTCAGCCTTTTAGTGTCATTTTACTGCATATATTGAGCACATACACACCATGAATGCTTCTATGGATATCGGTTATGTACGTCCATGTGTTCATTGATATAGGGGTTAAATTTTTTGCATAAAGCCTTTTATATTTGATAAAGAGGGTCGTGGTGAGGTTCTCTTAAGTGGGAGACACCTACATGTCAGGGTCTCTTCAATGATGCATGTGGAAGGCTTACCTAGCCTTGCCATAGGAGATGTATAATAGTTGTTCATAGGTGCTTGATAAGCCTAATTGGCTTCTATTGGGTAACTAATTATATGCAATGGAGTCAGTGATTCACTATGCAAGTAAACATGTCAATACTTGTAGTTTTATGATATTTTGACAGTGGTCATATGCTCATTTTGCAGAGGATACTCTGGCAAAATTTTTCCATATTTTTGGCTTTGTCAACTATACAGTGGTCGATTTACTCCTTGATATACTTATTGGTTGGTGTTTGGACTCTTCTAGATCCATTATCATTCTATTCAATTCTCTATCATCATGGCATCAGAGGTCTCATGCACATCTGGTGGATCAGGGTCTAGTGCTAGTGTTCTGAGGAGGTGTTATAACTTGTAGGGCAAAGATGATTTTGAGATCCGAAAATTTGATGGCACAAACTTTGCTCTATGGAGGAATCAGATTAAAGAAGTGTTGATTCAAAGGAGACAATGGAAGCCAGTAAATGGAATTTCAAAGAAGCCTACTGACATGGATGAAGATGATTGGGATGAGTTAAATGAATCCAAGTCTACCATTCGCTTGCACCTGGCAGATAATGTTTACTTTATAGTATTAGACTGTGAAAGTGTAGAGGATCTTCGGGAGAAGTTATGCAATACATATGAAAAGGAGACGACATCAAATAAAGTGTATCTGATGAGAAAATTATATGAGCTTCGCATGAAGGACACAGATAGTGTTGCTGCTCATCTAAATGAGTTTGATGCTATATTCTCCCAGTTATAGGCTCATAAAATGGACATGGATAATGAAATAAAAGCAGTATTGCTGTTATGCACCTTGCCATCATCATGGGATATGTTTTGCATAGCTATTAGCAATAGTATATGTAAGATGCCATATTGATTTTCCTACCAAAAAAAGGGATGTGTAGGTAATAATGAAATTTTATGTTTAGGATATTCTCATCATGTCTGCAAAATTTTGTAGCAATAAGTTTTTACATTCTCTCTCTAGAAAGTTATTGCATGTATTTTGTGTGTTATATTTAAGCATGAAGATGAAGGAATTTGAAAGAGTGTTCTATGAGAGAAAGGTAGAGTACTCTTAGTAGAAAAACTTTACCTGATGGAAAATTTTGTAGTTCTTATGTTTTATGTCTCATTTGGTCCCATGAAGATAGATTAATGAAGAGATTATAGAATTTTCAATTTTGCAGGGCCCAAAAGTGATATCTGGAAGCATATTTGGACCTGAGGCGTCTCTAACACTATTGTACAGACTGAAGAACTGAATATTTTTGTGTCTCACAAACTTAAGCTAATTCCTCACCATTTTTGAGTTACAAGGCTTATAAAAGTGCCTTTTTCCAACACTTAATTAAAAAAAGAGAGAAGCCTTGATTCATCTTATTCATGTTCGTGGATTTAGAAAATGCACATGGGTATATGGGTTATTTCGGGTGATTGACATGTGTGTGAGTGTGTTGCAGGGATTGCCTCTATTTTGCTATAATTCTTGAGATGGACATGAAAAGTAGATGCATGGGTGATCTGGAAGTCTTCACGAGACATGCAAAAAGATGCTATCTTGGAGCATGCAGATTCTAAGAGGGCATGTCTAGGAAAGCATGATTGGGGCGTGCGCTGGAAAAAGGTGGAGATCCAAAAAGACGAAGACTGAGAGATAGGAAAGGAGGATGGTCGTACATTGATCACGATCGTTTTTGGCTTCTGAGATTGCAATTGAGATTGAGATTAGGATTGAGATTGTGATTGTGATTGAGATTGGGATTGAGATCAGCTCGGGGGTGGTCAGGTGGATGAGGCTTCACATTGAAGCAATTTGATAGATTTTGTAATGCAGATCAAAACTACTTGTAAATCTGAAGAGATAATAAAATTCTCTCTCTTCTTGTTCTCCATATACTCTGTTTGTATTCTTTATATCTTGTTATGCCGAAGTCTATTATTCTGTGTGGGGTTGTGATTGAAGATTAGGAGACTTGTTACAAGTGGCATCAAAGTGGAGTTGGATCCCGGGACAAGATGCAGGCTTTGAAGAAGAAGATAGAAGAACATGAGGAGCTTATTTGTGGACTCAATGCAGAATTACATAAAGAAAGATCCAACAAACAAAAAGAGGGTACTGCAAATGCTTTCATGTACCTCAATGATGAAGGTGGTAATGGTGTAGGCACATCAAACACATGTAGAGCTAGACAACAATGTGAACCTGAAGATGATGATGATGCAGGCAAATCTTCACTTACAAGTGTTTAAAAGAGCAAAATTAAATGAATTTAATGGTGAGAAGAAAATTGGAAAGGATCTTGAAGCATGGATTGAGAAACTCGAAGATTTCTTTGACCTACATGTGTTTAGTGAGGAATCAAAAGCAAAGGTGGCAATTTTGCATCTGCGAGGAGTCGCAAAACTATGGTGGAAATCATACATGCAGACAAGAACATGTGAAGGTCCGATCCTCTAGAAGGAGCTTTGAGAGAAAGCAGAGAATCATTATTGTTCTCCACATTATCAAATGGAAAAGAAAATGTAATTCTACTCCTTCAAGCAACATGAGGATGATAGACATAACTTGTCCGTTGAAGAATATAAGGAGAATTTTTTGCGTTTACATAAGTATGCACTAGAAGTTTCTAGAGATGCCCTGAAGAGCAAATTCATTGAGGGTTTGCGAGAAGAGCTTCGCTATCAAGTAAAGGGGTTTGGATGTGTAGATTTTCTTGATGCAATTGCAAAAGCAGAAAACTTTGAGAAGATGGAGAAGTTTACTATGAAAAAGGCATCCAAATCAAGGTCTATCTCAACAGAACATTGACCCCCAAGACCTATTTCAATAAATCAGAATGGACAGAAATCGACTAACTCTATTAATGTTCAAGGAGGAAAAAGTAAATGGAAGTAGATGGATACGACTAAGAAGCAAGAACCTATGCACTAGCAACGTGATTCTGATTTCTTGGAGTGGGCTAAAAGATTGGCTTTGCTTTCGATGTGGAGAACAAGGATATCACACTTTTGAATGTCCAAACAAAGCCATCAACCATTCTATGCAAGCAAAGATAGCTCATCTACAAGAAGAAAACATAACAATTGAGGAAGAGGATGATCAAGGTAAGTGTACTAACCCTAGACTTCAATGCATGACAACTTCTTCTCATTCAAGGGCATCGATGATTAGGATTATGCAGGACATATCCTCACGTAAGGTTAGTTTCTTGATTGATTCAGGTAGTACACATTGTTTCCTTTCACTTAAGTTGGTAGAGGCTTTAGAATTGCATATTGAGATGCAGACCAAAAGACCTGTACAAATGGCTAATGGTAGGATACACTAGACTTGAAGTTGTATTGAGAATCTTGATTTTATGTTAGGAGAACATAAGTTTTTGGGTACCTTCCATGTAATTGAAATGAGAGAATGCGATGCAATCATTGGAATGGACTGGTTAGTTCATAACAGTGTCGTGATTGATTGTGAAAGTGGGATCCTTATTTTGAAAATAGAAAGGAAAAAACATCATCTACTAGGCAAGTATAATTCAGGTTTTTCTCCTATTTCTGCTATAAAGTTGATTAGGGGTATTCGACAGGGTTGTGAGACATATTTGGTTTATGTGAATGACTTTCAGGAGAAGAAGAAAGAAGAAGAAATACCTGAATATGTTAGAAAGCTTTTAGATGAGTATGTAGATGTATTTCCTAATGATCTATTGGGCATGCCTCCTCCTAGGAAAATTGACCATGCTATAGACCTCTATCTAGGAAGTGAGCCTTATTCTAGAGCACCTTATAGGTTCAATATTGATGAATTCAAAGAGTTGAAGCTCCAATTGGATGATCGATTGAAGAAGGGGTTGATAAAACCTAGTGTTTCACCTTGGGGAGCACCTGTTTTGTTTCAGAAAAAGAAAGATGGCTCATAGACACTCTGTATTGACTATAGGGGACTGAACAAGAAAACCATTAAGAACAATTATCCACTTCCACACATAGATGAATTGCTGAGTCAATTGAGTGGTGCCACAATATTCACTGAAATTGACTTAAGATCGGGATATCATCAAATTAGAGTAAAGTCTGAGGACATATCCAAAACAGCTTTTAGAACACGATATGGTCATTATGAGTTCACAATTTTGTCTTTTGGATTGACAAATGATCTTGCAACATTTATGTGTTTGATGAATATTGTGTTTCACGAATATCTCGATGAATTTATATTAGTCTTTCTTGATGATAATTTTTGTGTATTCTAAGGATGATGATGAACATGCATTGCATCTCAGGAAGACTTTACAGAAACTAAGAGAGCATAAACTATATGGTAAGATAAGTAAATGTTTTTTTGCAAAGGAGGAAGAGACTTATTTGGGGAGAGTTGTTTCTAAGGAAGGGGTTCACATAGATCCTGAGAAAATTAAAACACCCAAATGTGTGAGAGATGTGAGAAGCTTCCTTGGTTTGGCACAATATGAGAGGGGACACATTAGGGAGTTTTCTCGAATTGCAAATCCTCTTACAATATTGACAAAGAAAAATAGAGACTTCACATGGAACGATGAGTGTCAAAATACATTTGAAGAATTAAAACAAAAAATTATCAAAAATTGTGTGCTAAAGGTACCTGAGTTAGGGAATCCATTTATTGTTGTGTGTGATGCTACTGGAAGACAAATCAAATGCGTACTTTCAGAAGAAGGAAGGGTAGTGGCTTATGAGTTAAGGAAACTAAGGAAACATGAATTAAATTATACAACACATGACTTGGAAATTCTTGTGGTTGTTCATGCACTTAAACATTGGAGACACTTATTGCTTGCAGTAAAGTTTGAATTAAGAACAAATCATCAGAGCCTTAAATATATATTTACTCAACCTTTATTGAACAATAGACAAAAACAATGGATCGGATTGCTAAGTGAATATAATTTTGATATTAAATACGTAGCAGAAAAAGAAAACAAAGTGGTCGATGCTTTCAGTCGTAAACCTTTATGCAATTCAATTTCTATTTTATCTTCTGATTTGATATTGGAAAAGAATTAAAAGAAGATTAATTTTATGCAGCAATCTTGAAATTTTTGGACACGAATCTAGGTTCTATGTTTAAGGGAAAATTTCATTTGAAAATAATGATTTGAATTGTAATTTTCATTTATGTATTTCTTCCAAATCTATTTTGAAAGAAAAGATTCTCCATGACTGTCATGATGCACCTTTCTCTGCACACCCTGGCTTTTCTAGGACTTATGAAAAAGTGAAAGCTTCATATTACTGGCCACGTATGAAAAATGATATTAAGAGGTATGTGAAAGAATGTTTGAAATATCAACAGGTTAAGGCTCAATTTAAAAGGAGTCCTGGCATGTTACAACCATTAGATGTGCCTAATAGAAAATGGGGATTCATCTCTATGGATTTCATAACAAAGTTGCATGTGACCAAAAGTGGGCATGATACCATCTTTGTTGTCGTGGATTGTCTTACAAAGATGGCACATTTTCTTTCCATGCGGAAAACTGATACAGCTTTGCATGTTGCTAAACTTTTCATAAAAGAAATTTTTAGGTTACATGGTATACCTAAAAGAATAATATCTGATAGGGATGCAAGGTTTACATCTAATTTTTGGAAAGCAACATTTCAATCCATTGGAACAGAATTACGCACGAGTACTGCGTTTCATCCTCAAACTGATGGTGAGATCGAGAGGGTTAATAGTGTGCTTGAGGATATGTTACGTATGTATGTGAGTGATAAGCAAAACAATTGGATTGAATATTTGCCTTTGGTTGAGTATGCATACAATAGTGCATGGCATTCATCTATTAAGATGACACCTTTTGAAACAATGTATGGCTATAATTGTTTGCTGCCTCATTCACTTTTTAATTCACAAAATTGGGTTGAGGTATCCAAACAGATGCTTGAAAACATGGATTTGGAGCTAAATAAGGTACGGAAGAACATGAAAGATGCACAAAAACGTCAAAAAGTATATCATGATCTCAAAAAGAGACCCTTGGAATTTAGAACAAATGATCTGTTTTTTTTAAGTGAATCCTTCTAATCAAATCTGGTTTTACGCAAAGATCATCGATTGTCTCCATGTTATGCTTGTCCTTTTAAAATCTTAAAGAAATTTGGTTCTATTGCATATTTACTTGACCTGCCTAACACTTAGAAAATTCATCCAGTTTTCCATGTTGGATTACTAAAAAAGTATGTTCCTAATGCTGATCATGTTTTGCAGGACAAATCTAAGTTGAAGGATGATGCCACTTTTGAGCTTGAATCAGAAGTTATAATGGATAGGTTAGGAATCGTGAAATAGTGGAAATTTTAGTTACGTGTTTTGCATATCCTATTGAAGATTCAACATGGGTTGGTTTAGATGCATTTATGGAACATGATCCTTCTTTCCAACTCTGAGGACAGAGTTCTAAAAAGAGGGGGAGAATCGTAAGATGCCATATTGATTTTCCTACCCAAAAAAAAAGATGTGTAGGTAATAATGAAATTTTAGGTTTAAGATATTTTGATCATGTCTGCAAAATTTTGTAGCAATAAGTTTTTACATTCTCTCGCTAGAAAGTTGTTGCATGAATTTTGTGTGTTAAATTTGAGCATGAAGATGAAGGAATCTGAAAAAGCGTTGTATGAGAGAAACGTAGAGTACTCTTAGTAGAAAAATTTACTTGATTGAATTTTTTGCAGTTCCTATGTGTTATGTCTCATTTGGTCCCATGAATATAGGTTAATGAAGAGATTTTTCATGTTTTTTCATCTCTCTAGAATTTTTTTTTGCAAGGCCCAAAAGTGATATCTAGAAGTAGATCTGGACCTGAGGAATCTCTAATACTATTGTACAGATTGAAGAACTGAATATTTTTGTGTTTCACAAGCTTAAGCTCACCGTTTTTTAGTTACAGGGCTTGGAAATGTGTTGTTTTCCAACACTTAAAAAAAAGAGAGAAGCCTTGATTCATCTTATTCATGTTCACAGATTTAGAAAACGCACATGGGTGTATGGGTTATTTTGGGTGATTGATGTGTGTGGGAGTGTGTTGCAGAGATCACCTCTATTTTTGCAGTGCTATCTTGGAGCATGCACATTCTAAGAGGGCATGTCTAGGAAGGGGTGATTGGGGCATGTGCTTGCAAAAGGTGGAGATCCAAAAAGATGAAAACTGAGAGATAGGGAAGGAGGATGGTCATACATTGGTCACGATCATTTTTGACTTCTGAGATTGCGATTGAGATTGAGATTGGGATTGAGATTGTGATTGTGATTGAGATTGGGATTGAGATCAACTCGGGGGTGGTCGGGTGGATGAGGCTTCTCATTGAAGCAATTCGATATATTTTGTAACGTAGATCAAAACTACTTGTCTGCACAGATAATAAAATTCTCTCTCTTCTTGTTCTGTGTATACTTTGTTTTTCTTCTTTATATATTGTTGTGCCGAAGTCTATTATTCTGTGTGGGAGTGTGATTGAAGATTAGGAGACTTGTTATATTATACCTAGTGGTAAACTCGTCTATGATGACATATGTGGAGCACTCTTGAGTGAGGAGATTCATAGAAAATATATGGTTGGCAGTCAGAGTGGAGATGCATATAACGTTCATGATTCTTACCAAGGAAAGAATCAGCAACGTGGCAGGAGCAAGAACAAGGAAAAGAATGGTCAATGGAATAAGAGTAGAAGTAAATCAAGGAAGAGGGATATTGAATGCCATTTATCATAAGAAAGGACACATGAAGAAAAAATGTTATGCATTAAAGAATGCTAAAGCTAAAGGAAAGAACGTTGATGGGCATGTTAAACAATTACCTGCACCATCTACTTTGACTGTGAAGATTGAAGAAATTAATGCTAATTCTGATGATGTTGATGTGTTGACACTTGATAGTATTGTGCCAACTGAGGCTATTATGGCTGATTCTCTTTCCCACACATGGCTACTAGATTCTGGTGCTTGTTTCCATGTGACACCACATAGAGAATGGTTTTCTAATTATGCAGTAAAGTCTCTTTGTACTATGAGACTTGGTGACTCTTACCAGTGTGACATTGTGGGGATTTGAGATGTGGTTGTGTAGTTCATTGATGGTTCAAAATTTACTATGCATAATGTATGCCATGTACCTCAATTATCGTGCAATTTGATGTTAGTTGGTCAACTTGATGACCTTGGTTACAAGGTGTCCTTCTATGCTCAGTCCTTTCGTATATCAAAGGGCAATATGGTTATTGCAAAAGGAAGCAAAGTTGGCTCACATTATCCTTTATTTGTATCACAGAAAGAACACTTGTTAGCTGTTACTGAATAGCCTATGGCTTGTATTTGGCATGGTCGTTTGGGCCATATATCTTGTAGTGGAATGGAAAATCTTTCTCATTCTAGCTACTTATATGTGTTATCTTTCTATGAATTTTCATTTTGTGAGTGTTTTCAATATGGAAAGCAAACAAGAAATGTGCATAGAATGCATAGTGACTCTTCAATTCAATCTTTAGATCTCGTTCATGCAGATGTGTGTGGTCCTATGCCCACTGGGTCCTTAGGTGGTTCTCTTTACTTTGTCACTTTCAAAGATGATTCTACTAGAAAATTTTGGGTATATCCTATCAAATCGAAGGATGAGGTGTTCCCTACTTTCAAAAAATGGCTTCCTTTAGATGAGACTGAAAAAGGAACAAAGCTTAAGGCTTTGCATTCAGATAATGGAGGCGAGCATACCTCACATGAATTCAACCTTTTCTGTTAGTCTAGAGGGATTCGTAGAGAGTTTACAGCTCCTTATACCCAGTACAAAATGGTGTAGCTGAAAGGATGAATAGAACTATTCAAGATAGAGTAGATTCTATGTTGTATTATTTTGGGTAGAAGCAGTATTGACTACAGTTCATGTGATTAACCTTTCACCTAGTACTACCAAAGGTTTGAAAGTGGCACAAGAGTTATGGACAGGGAAGCCACCATATTATGATTATCTTCGAGTTTTTGGGTGTGAAGCATATCTCCATATACCCAAGAATCTTAGACAAAAGTTGGATCAAGTCAAAAAAATGCATTTTTCTTGGATATGGTCGAGAAGGACAATTTAGATATCGTTTATGGGATCTTGAAACACGATCAGTGATGAAAAATAGTGATGTCATTTTCAATCAGTCTAAGATGCATAAACAACCCATTAAGGAGGTTGAAATGAGAAGATTTTTGTTTGAGGATACTAGCCCTCCAATTAGCATGCATAAAAATGTTGCACATAGGGACATTCAAGAGAATATCGGATCAAATGAGTCTACACATGCTCCTGTTCAGCAACCATTGAGATGCTCTGCACGTGTCTCACACCCACCTAATAGATATGTTCTAGGTTTAGATTATGTTATGCTAACAGATGTCGATGAGCCTTCTTGCTACAAAGAGGCTATGCAGACAGAGGATCATGTCAAGCAGGAGCGTGCCATGAAGAGTGAGTTGGATTCTATTCACAAGAATGGTACTTGGGATTTAGTACCTTCGCCAAAGGGAAAGAAAGCTTTATCATGTAAATGGGTATATAAGTTGAAATTCACATCAGATAGTGCTTCTCCAAAGTATAAAGAACGACTTGTTGCAAAGGGTTTTAAGCAACAACATGGTGTTGATTTCGAGGAAATCTTCTCTCCAATGGTCAAGATGACTATCTTGCACATGTTGCTTGGATTTGTTGCAATGGAGGACTTAGAGCTAGTCCAAATGGATGTGAAAATTGATTTCTTACATGGAGATCTTATAGATGAGATCTATATGGAACAACTAGAGGGTTATGTAGTTCCTGCCAAGGATCCGTCGAAATGTAATATGAAACCCTGAAAAGTCGCACGCATACCAAAAGGGCATAGCACAACAGTTGTAACCTTTGATTAATAAAAGAAGCATGCGTGAACAGAAGGCATGTGTCGTCACCAGACTGTGGTCTGGGCGAATGCCGGAAGTGGAGTATGGCGCACTGTTCTGATTACTCCAAGTTATCTCTCTGTTAATTAAGTTCAACACTGTATTAACTTTGATGAAGTATTAAGTTAAGCAATCACTCGATAAGTGACGAAGTGTGTGCAGGTGTATCGCGATGAAGAACATTGTACTGTGCAGTTAATTATCATGTATTGAAGAATGTTGTAATACGCAAACAAATAGTAGTTGAAGAATAATATAATTCAGCGCATTAAGTCTGTGAAGTAACCTAGAACTGGATCTGTAGAATTTGGGAAAATATAAACATGGCCTTTGTTTTACAGGCCCCTAACCATCCCAAGAACCCAGAATTGATAACAAATTAAACAATAAGTTTAACACTAGTGCCGTCTGTGGGAAATGGAGTAGCCAGTTGAAGCAAAGGTTAAAGAGTGAAGAAGAATCCTTTGATATATGCCGATAACATGTTCCGGTGAATCTTATCCCAAATATCGAAGTGATCCACATCCCTGGGCGGTTCCAAATTTGTTAGGAACACCCTCTGGTGGTAGAAGTGAAGAACAATCAAGTTCAGTTGCAGAAGGTTCAATTCAACAAGCGAGTGGCAATTTCGGTGGCAATTCGATGCTGTGTAGAAGCAGTTCGGTAGAATGCGGTGATAATCCGATGTGTTCCGGTGATAATCTGGTACATTTCGAAGACATTACGTTAGTTCCTGGTGGTATTTTGGCGCTGTCCGGTGATAATTCAGCATTGTCTAAAGACAATTCGGTGATTTTCGATGACAGTTCGGTATTGTCCGGTGACAATTCGGTGCTCTCTGGTGACAATTTGGTGCTTTTCGGTGATACTGCGGTTCTGTTCGGAAGGAATTTACTGCATTCACTGTTTTTAGGTGCAAGTCTAGCCAATTTCGATACTAAGGTTGAGAAAGGGCTGTTCGATGTTGAGCTAAGTAATCGGTTCAGAGATATTTTTGGATCGGAAAATTGGCAAAGTGTCCATACAGTCCAGGGACATCAAGCAGTCCGTCCCCAAAGTTCAGGCAACATGAGTAGTTCCCATCAACAACACCACCAACAACAACAACAGCAGCAGAAGCAACAACAACAACAACCACAACAACATCAAAATTAGCAGCAACAGATTATTCCATCACGTCTGGTGCTGGCCGGAGTCACGTACATAAAATTTGAAGGTTTTTCGAGAGATGATCCCAACACGCATGTGCAGACATTTGAAATTAATTATGCAATTTTGAATTACCCAACAAACCCTGCTTATAAAGCCATTGTGTTCCAGTCAACCTTGGTCAAATGAAGCTGCTCGTTGGTTAACCGAGTATGACTTGAATCATTTCCGGCAGTATGATGACGTGAAGGATGCATTTCTGCAACGATTCCGGTTAAAGAAAAACCCAGCAAATTTTTTTGATTATCTGCAAAATAATAGGCAGAAGCCACACCAGAATGTACAAGATTATGCCACTCTATTTCAGACTCATTTACAACAGCTGCCCCCGGCGCATGCCAATTTACCAGACGACGTCATTACTCAATGGTTCATAAACGGATTAAATCCCTAATTGAAACAGATTATGATCATACGATGTGTGGGAGGAATGACCTTGGATGCCATAATCGCTATGGCATTACAGTTAGAAAATAAAGTGGATGTATTCACTGAAGATCTAGAGTGGTTGAAGGCGTCCAAACATTCAAACTAGGATCCTCTGAAACAAATTTATTGTACTAAATGTAAAAACACAGGACACACTAGCTCAACATGTGCCCTGAATCAAATGTACTGTTCTATTTGCCATACAGGGGACCACACTATGGAGACCTGTCCCTATAATGCAAAGGTCCAGAGCAGAGTAGCCGTCAATGCGATCATCCAGGAACAAGGGCAGCCGGCCAGTCATTACGTACCACCACAAATGAGGAATACTCCTTACCAAGGATACAAGAATTATAGAGGTGCACGGTCAACTAACTTTGGAGAAACTCGGTGGAATGCGGGTATAGCAGGTGAAGGTGCATCTCTTCCACCACCTAAATGTCATTTTTGCAATGAAATAGGGCATATCCGTAGATATTGTAAAGATGCGGCCGAGTATGATAAAAAGAACAAGGAACGACAACACCTGATGGCAAACATGGTGTACATTTTAGCAGTCGACACTCAAACAACAGTAGTGCAAACACGTTCGGGAAAGCAATTAGAGCCTGCTGCGGAGATTTTTGAACCTGGAATTCGTGAACAACAGAAGGTGTTTACTAAAGCAAGTAAGTGGGCAACCCAGGAACAAACTATTTTTCTTGACCCAGCTCTAATGATGCAATAGAGTATACCGCATGCAATACCAAAAGGAAGATATCGGCCCCAAGCACTACTGGAGTCCCCACCGGACATCATTTCAAAAACATCAAAATTTGATCCGGTATGGGATGTCTTATCCAAGGCGTCTATTACACTGCCATTGGGACAACTATTGGCTTTGGTTCCTGGCGTACGTCAACAATTCTAGCAACGGGTCAGTCCAAGACCTTCATGTGCTCCTTCGATAGCCCCAATTCAGCCTGAACTTGATCTGACGGTAGATCATGCAGTGCCCTTGATTATGGTCTGGTATAAGAATCACAAAATCACTCAAGTATTAATTGATGGAGGTTATGGTGTAAATATTGCAACAGCAACACTTTGTCAACGGATGGGATGGACACAAATTGAACCTGTCCAATTTTTTGTGCAAATGGCTGATCAATCTCGAATTCATCCGATTGGATTAGTACGTGATATTCCTATTACTCTTCAAGGACCTGTATTTAAAATGATCTTTGTTGTTCTGGAATTACCCGAATCCAGTCTTGACTATAACCTACTCTTTGGACGACCATGGTTAAAGCAAGCTAAGGTATTAGAGAATTGGTGAAAGCATGAATTGATTTTTAAGAATAACCACCGTAGATATGTCGTTCCACTGGATGACATGAAGCCTTGCAACTTGCATGCATGACCATATGTAGCCGAACCTGTACACATGCTAGATGGTCTTTCAGATGATGAAGAGGAAGCTTTTCTTAAAGCCAACAAGGATCTAATGGCACTCAGAACTGTGGACTTACAAACGGTGGCCGATAACTGGAGTCTGGTAGCTTGTACGGTAGTACCACTGATTGACAAACCCAAATCCAATGTAACACAGACCTTGGATGATACGATGCTACAACAATTGCTTCAGTTAGCTGACGATTTTGCCATGCCCCGAGAGTTTTACGTATCGGAAGATCAATTGGTTACCTGCAACTTAGGTGATCAAACCAACCCACGACCAGTAAAAGTTAAGGCGAGACTATCAGAGACCTTCTAGGATAACTTGTTGTAGTTGCTACGTGAATTCTCTGATGTGTTTGCATGGGATTACCGGGATATGAAGGGGTTGGACCCGTGTATCTATCAAAACAAGGTTACACTGAAACCAGATGCTTGGCCTATTAAACAACCAAGCTATAGGATGAATCCTAACTATGTGGCCTAGGTCAAAGAAAAACTAGATCGATTGTTGAAGGTTGGGTTTATTGTCCCGATTGAGCATGCGGAGTGGATTTCCCCCATTGTCATAGTTCCTAAGAAGAATAGGCAATTACAGATATGTGTGGACTACCAAAAATTAAATGCAGCAATCGTACCTGATCCATTCCCTCTATCGTTTTTGGACACCATGTTAGACGATGTGGTAGGTCACGAGATGTATTCCTTTTTGGATAGATATAGCAGTTATAATCAAGTATGAATGGCGGAACATGACATTCCAAAAACATCATTTATATCTAACTTGGGCGTTTATGCGTGTACAATGATGTGGTTTGGTCTGCGAAATGCTCCAAGTACGTTTCAACGTTGTATGCATGAAATTTTCTCTCCTTATCTAACCACATTCATGAGAGTCTACATGGATGACTTCTCCTTATCCGGTGATACTTCGACGCATTTGTGCCATTTACGGTGCTATTTTTCAAAGTTTCAAGAATACAGCTTATGCTTAAACCCAAATAAATTGGTGTTCTTGGTATCTTGCGGCAAGTTGCTAGGGCATATTATCTCAAAATAGGGGATTCAAGTTAATCCAGATAAGGTGAAGGCCGTACTGGAGGCACTTGCTCCTAAGACACCCAAAGAAGTAATGCGCTTCTTGGGACAAATTCGGTGGCATGGACGACATTTACGATGGCTTGCTCATCTTGCCACACCACTCAATCGACTGATAACTAGTAGTCCTCATCAGTTTGAATGGACCGAGGTATGCCAACTCTCTTTCGATCGATTGAAATCATTCTTAATGCAACTCCTATTTTACAAGCGCCAAATTGGGAATTGCCATTTCATGTCTTTGTGGATGCATCCGACATTGCAATTGGTAGCATATTGATGCAACAAACAGACAAATGGTTTCGTCCAGTGTATTATGCGAGTCGTAGAGTGGCTCCAACAGAGCGCAATTATTCAGTCACTGAACGTGAATGTCTCGGACTAGTGTATTCGGTGAAGAAATTCCGGCATTATTTACTAGGACGATGCTTCACCTTCCATGTCGATCATGTAGCCTTGGTGTACCTTGTTTGCCAATAGCATTTGGGAGGATGACTATCCAAATGAGTATTATCGCTTCAAGAGTTTGATTATTCAGTAGTATATCGACCAGGGTCCGCACACGCACCTGCTGATTTTCTATCTCGGTTGGATTCCGACAAACTCCTGGAAGGAGTTGACGATACCACACTTGCTATCTATGCAACTGGGACTGTACAGGAGGATCAACAAGAATTGCCGGTAAAATCCTCCTATTATGACACTTTGATGCTTTTCTTGACCAGTGGATGTCCTCCTAGCACGACCTCTTCGGCTGCTCGATGTAAGCTGGCCATGTATAGTCGACGATTCTGGTTAATTGTAGGGCAGTTATATTACATGGATCACTCGGGAGTACTACTCAGATGTATTCCCCCACACAAAATTGCTTCAGTTATCACAATGGCTCATTCGGCACCCGCTGGAGGTCATTTTGCGGTTGACCTGACCCACCAAAAGATTTTGCAGAGTGGATTATGGTGGCCTACTATGTACCGAGATGTGAATAAGTATGTGCGACAGTGCGATGAGTGTTAGCGATCGGGTCAACCTTTATAGAGACATTATTTCCTGCTTCAACCCGTTTTGCCTCTTGAACCTTTCCAAAAATGGGGTTTGTATTTTATCGGGCCAATTACACCTTCGGTGATATTCACCAATAAGAGATATATTCTTACATGCACAGATTATGCAACTAGATGGGCCGAAGCTTGGGCCCTACAATCAGCCATAGCTGCTGTGGTCGTTAAATGTTTGATGAAAGATATTTTTCCATGCTATGGTTTATCCTTGGAGATTGTGACTGATCAAGGTACGCACTTTGCAAACACATTAATGCAAGTTCTTACTAAAACCTTCCAGATTGGGCATAAGTTTAGTTCTCCCTACTATCCAAGAGTGAATGGACTCGCTGAGAGCACCAACGAATCTCTGTTGACCATCTTAAGGAAACTGGTATTAGATTGTCTGGAGAGGTGGGACCAATTCCTACCTGCCGTACTATGGGCTTACTGTACAACATATAAAGTGGCGACCGGAATAACTCCTTTCAAGTTCGCTTATGGTTTGGAGGCGATTGCTCCTATGGAACTGATGGTTCCTAGTCTGTGAGTGGCATTAGAGCAAAAATTACTACCGAAAGAATCATTTCCTTTCAGATTGGAGGCTTTATGGTCTCTGGATGAACAATGCCTTGAGAGTTTTCTGGTGTTGCAGGAAGTTCAGCTTAGACAAGCAAGAACTCACGATCATTTTCTTAAAACCCTCGTGTTTACCATCAACCAATTAGTGCTCTTTTATAATGCTAAATCTAATCGATCCGCCAGAAAGTTTAAATTGCGATGGTTCAGTCCATACCGCATTGCCGAACAAGTGGGACTCACAAATTTTTGGTTATCCACCCTCAATGGTACCCTCCTTCCTAAAGCGATTAATGGATCGAAGCTTCTTCCTTATTATCCACCGCCTTCCTCCCCATGAGACGTGATCTGCATTTTTCCTCCTTTTTTCTCACTTATCTATCTCGACGTTCCTGTCCTCTTTGCATAATTTTGGTTGACCGTTTGACCGTAATCTTTTAAGTTTTCTTAACTAAACATGATTAGCAGCCGCCTCCTGTGTCTCCGAGTCTATTAATGCACGCATGTCACTTTTATGTTTGTAATATTCCCACCCTATGTGATGATTCTGTTTCTTTTCGCATGATTAGTCTAGTGTTTCTATTTAATCCTATTCTTTATGTTGATTTCCACTATTGCATTCGTGTGTGCTCATGTATTCTGTGTTATTGTGCTACTGTGTGTTATGCTTGCGTTTTGGAAGCCCTGGCAAATATTGTCGCCTTCCATGCGGGACTCACTCTGGACGTGAACAATTTCTTGCATGCTCACGGCCTCTTGGCCTTTGCTGAATTGCCTTGGCATTCAGTGGAGTGTCATCCTTTCGTTGCTCAGATAATCTCTGACACAGCCGCCACGCCTGCTACAGAGCAACGCTGGCCTCTCGCATGACCCATGTGTCGTTGTTACACTTAGTACCGTCACTGAGGGATTCCATCTCCCTCAGGAGGGATTGGTCGATGGCCCTCTCCTTCCTATGGCGACCATGAAAGAACTCTTCCCCAGGCACTCGTCTAACGAGTTTGCCATCTTATGTCGTCCCGAACTCGAGCGTACCATCCTTCAATTCCTAGTAGCTGCCCTAAACCTCCAAAAACGTACTTACAACATCTCCCATCCTTTCTACTCCATGATCGACACTGCCTCCCGAGAAACTGTCAATTTCACGTCATTCTTTTTCCGGTGCATTCACCGTGAATGCCAAGCCATTATAGTTAGCCAAGAATGAAATCCCTCGGAGTAGATTGACGCACCTGCTCACCTTTCTTCTTCCGGTGATTCAAGCAGACCAACCACCCCCAGCGAATACTCTGCTTTTACATGAGGAGTCTACACAGATGCTGGAGGATGATGATGATGAAGATCTTCTCCATTTCTTCCAGCACAAGCATCGTCGCATCAGCCCCTCTCAAAGACAAGTGTCGGAATCAACCGTTGTTCAAGAGGTTGAAATTTTTCATGACACAGCCACGACCTTACAGGTAGTATCTGCATCTTCTTCTCCTAGTAAGCAGTAGGATCCAGACGTTATTATGGAAGATGTCGCTGAGATTTCACAGCGAGATGAAACAAACCAACTGGATGTTGAGGCTGTGAAGGAGACAGTGGAAGATACCACTGTCATTCTTTGTCATCTATCACCCTCAAAAGTAGCAGATGATCAAGCCGACACGGTAACACAATCACCATGTGCTCTAAAGTTATGTCAGTTCAAGCTCTTGGGGGTCAAACAGATAAACAAAAGCTCTTAGGATATTTGCGTATTTGATTAAGGCATCCGTAATTGTGTAGGTAAAAGAGCTTGAAAAATGCCAAATTTTAGCCCGAATTTTTAAAAAACAACCACCTTATTTTTTGCTAAAATTGGTTGTCTATTGCGATAGACGGTGTCTGTTATGATAGATAGGTATTTATCATGATAGATGGTCTCTATTGTGCATGGTTGTTTGTCGCAATAGATGGGTTTCTATCACAATAGACATGTCTATTGCGATAGACACTATGTGTCGTCTGTCATGGCCTTTTGTCTATTGCGATAGATCGATGTCTATCATGGATTTTATTCTGTCATGATAGATAGGTGTCTATCGTGATAAACCAGTCTCTCATGGATTTTTGTCTATCACAATAGATGCTATCTGTCATCTATTGTGGCCTTCTTTCTGTCATGATAGAAAAATTTCTATCGTGATAGATGGGTGTCTATCATGGACTTCAGTTTGTCGCAATAGATGGTGTCTATCGTGGATTTCAATCTATTGTGATAGATGGTGTCTGTTGTGATAAACTGGTGCCTATCATGGGGTCCTGTCTATCATGATAGATAGTGTTTATCATGATAGATGGGTGCCATAATAGGGAAAAGATGATATGGAGGCCTAAAATTCCCAAATTACTTGAATTTGAATCTCAAACTATGTCCAATCCTCAAAACATTCAAGGGTGCAACAATGAAAATTTCTTCGTGCAACAACCATGGGTTCCAAACCCAACCTTTCCCAATGCACAACATAAGTTTGTATTGCACATCAAGTATGCATAAGACTAGGGCCTCATCTAAAGGCCATGCATTAGGCATCCCGAGTTTCAAAACCCATGCACAAAGAGGATGTCACTCTAGCACAATGGCAAGTACCAACGTGAGGAGATCCACCTCATAATTGTCAATCCGTGGAGACATGAGTACTAGTATGATGACTAAGAGCAAGTTTTGGCACAAGTGCATGAGTGAGAAGCACACAAGCATGCACACACAAGGCAAGAACAAAGAGAGGAACAATGGAGTTCTTAGGATTACGCAAAAAGTTTCTTACAATAGCTCAAAACTCTAACAAGCTAACCCAAAAACAAGCTCTCTAGCTCTTTTTATAGTTTTTGACTAGCTTTGGCCCTGTCTAGACCTAGTGTCCAACTTAGTTAAAAATTAGGTTCCAAGGCTTATTTGAGGGTTGAAACAAAGTCTAAAAACTATGAAAATTGGTATGTAGCTACTTCTAATACTTCTCAAGCTCAAGGACTCCTTGGCTTTAACAAAATGGAGCCTAATCTACCTAAAATGGTATTTACAATGTTCATGTAGTGATGAAAATCACTATTATAAAAGGATCTATTTTTGGAAAATTTATGTGGCCTAATTGCCGGATCTTCTTTGATTGGTTTTCCTACTTGGTCCTTCTCTTTGCTTTGATTCTTTACGTCAACTCCCCTATCTTGTAGCACCTTGATTGCCTTGACTACTGCCAACACCCCCCTCTCTTGCATTTGTCATCCCTGACAAACCCTCGTTGGTGGGAGTGCTTGATGTAATATTCGACGACATCTATGGCTAGGTGATGTTCTTGAATGTGCAATCCTCGAGCCAAATCTGTCATGAGCTTATCCCAATCAATTGGACCTGAAATGAAAATTTTGGAATGATATTCGTAGAACCTGGTAGAGAACATTTCTTCAAAGATCTACTTGTAGCAAGCAGGTAATACTTTATGCACGCATGCCAGGCATACATGATGTTGATGGAGGGGGTCTGGCTCATGTCATAGACCAAATCTTTGCTACCTTCAGAAAAACTAGGTGCCGAAATATAGGCTGCCAGTATCTTGCGAAAGGTCTTGAATACGACCATCATCAGCTTGAAGATTTTCATACACATCATGGCGGTGATGTCTGGTGAATTTTTTAAGTGTGTAGAAAAATGAAATATTGTAGAGATCATGTATGCTACGGTGGGTGGTGCTCTAGGTGGAGCAAAATATCGATATTTAACCCAATCCGAACATCCTTTATTATTGCGTACTTTGATGGCAAAAGCTTGCTATGATCTACGGTGGACTATTGGATAGTAGCATGGGTTATATTTAATATATAATGGCATTGTGTCCCATGTGCGCATCATTTTTAGATAGTCTATGAGTAGTCGCTCATGCCAATTGGGTTGAAAAATCAAGCTTGTATGTGCATCTGTTGGTAGATCATTAGGCTCAAACTGGGTGGCAAATGTAGGCTCTTTTCCTGTGTGCCTTTTAATCTCTACATTATAGTTAGCTAATAATACAAAGTAGGACTTATACTATGCTTCTGATGTGGTAATCAAGCATTGATGGGAGAGGTTCCTAAAGTACGCAGACTTGAAAATGGTTTCTTCTAGGTTGGAAAGGGACTTGATCTACACGGCTACTCTATCATCATGTGTTTGACCGATTTGTTCGACTCTCTTAAGCCAATTTGGGATTTCGATCTCAAATGTGTCTTGTCCCTCTTTTGTGACACGTCCACCAGGTACCAGCATCAGGTCATAAGCCTCTTCAAAACTCTCTTTGATAGGGATCTCCACCATGGTTTCAGGTTCCAGTTCTTCAATAGGACATTCAGTCGCATTCAATTGTCTACTGGCATAAGCAATTGGAAGATCCATATTACCTTCACTAGTAGGTTGTGCTAGTACACACCCAATTGCATAATTGGATGCATCCACATGATCATGGAAGGGCTTGATCTAATCTAGTGTTATCAAGATTAGTGTTGAACATAATCGTCATTTCAGCTCATTGAAGGAGTTTTCACATTCGTTCGTCCACTCAAAGTTAGTCAGAAGAGCATACAAAGGCTTTACAATGATGGCATACATGTGAATGAAACATTGGTAATAACCACAATGCCCCATGAAAGCTTGTACCTCCTTGACATTCTTTGGCCTAGGTAGCTCTGCAATAGCTCTAACTTTCTCTTTGTCTGTGGATATTCCATTCTTTGACACTATGTGTCCTAAAATCTTGCCTTGTTATTCAAGAAGCTAACCAAGCAAAAAGTATGGCTAACAATTGTAAGTACAATTTCTATTCTTTGTAGATAATTTGAATTGTGTTATTTTCATTACATAGCATACTCACACCTATTGATATGCACTCATACACTTATACATGATGAAGATGCATTTTTCACACATATACATATATACACATGCACATACACACACATAGATACATGTGCACATACACTTAGACATACACACATATACACATGCATATGCACAAACATTCCTACAACCACATAAAAAGACGTCCATGCATACATTATATATATATATATATATATATATATATATATATATATATATATATATATATATATATATATATATATATATATATATATACATACATACACACATTAACATATATGCAAATACATGTATATGCACATCCACATACACATGCATGTTTCATACATATACACATGCATATATATACACATGCATATACATATACATATATACATATACATATACATATACATATACATATACATATACACACATATACATATACATGCATATACATGTACACACACATACATATACATGCATATACATATACACACACATACACAAGAACATGCACATACTCATACACACATATACATTTATACATGCACATGCACATACATACATATTATACACACACATACACATGCACATACATACATATACACACACATACATATACTCTTAGGTACACACATATGAATGAATTGTATAATTAAAGTATTAAAACACATATACACATGCACACACACATGCATATACCTACATATACACATATACATGCACATACACACACATACACATAGAGTTATACATATACATGCATATACATATACACACACATACACAAGAACATGCACATATTGATACATACATATACACTTATACATGCACATGCATATACATACATATACACACACATACACATGCACATACATACATATACACACACATACATATACACTTAGGTACACACATATGAATGAATTATATAATTAAAGTATTAAAACACATATACACATGCACACACATGCACATACCTACATATACACATATACATGCACATACACACATATACACATAGAGTTATACATATACATGCATATACATATACACATACGTACATGCATATGCACATACTCATACACACATATACACTTATACATGCACATGCACATACATACATATACATACACATGCACATGCACATACATACATATACACATACATACATAATTAAAGTATTAAAACACATGCCTAATATAAACAATAATAACAATCAATAGAACAAAACTCTTCATTACTTAATACCATACACACAATTCAAAACATAACTGAAATAAAAAAAAAAAATATATATATATATATCAATGTAAATACATATTATCCAATATCATAATCAACTAAAATCCTAATCATCATCATCATGATCATCATCATCATCAGCAATATCATGATCATTCTGATCATCCTCATCCTCATCGTCATGATCACCCTGTGACGATCGAGATCGTCCCTCCTGTGTCTGTCTCTCCACCTCATCCATATTTGTCTCTCCATAATACTCTTGTATTACATATAACAAACATAAATAAATAAAATAATTAAAACACTCATAAAAATAAAATAATTATATAAAATTTAAAAATACTCACAAAGGCATCAGGATGATCTTGCATATACTCGCTCAAACGCCGATATCCAAAATGTGTAGCATACTCGATCTCCTGTTTCGTAGGATATCGGCCATAATCCTTCCGCTGCAATGAAACAAATAAAAAACATTAGTTGCTTGCATTTTAACTAAAATAAAAAATATACTCACAATAACACATATACTTACAAACGTAGCTACAAAACCATTATGGCCCATTTGGCCTAGGTGCGATGTGTGGCCCGACTCCACTCTCTTCTTTGCAGCAGCAAATTTATTCAAGAAAAAAAATACATAAATTAAATGTAAAAAATTACTAAAATATATAAAAATTATTAATATAAACTATTAATTTGTGTACCTTCTGCTGAGGAAATGACTCCTGAAGACGTAGCTGTCTACGAAAAAACTGCCACGACTCAGGTGGTATGCTAGCTCGCCTCTTATTTTTTTTTACCATACAATATCTCCTGTTAATTTAATCTCAAACAGAAAAAAAAGTCAGAATACATACACATATATACACACACATACACATACACATACCCACATACACATATACATGCAAACATATACGCATGCATATATGTATACATATACACATATACATACATATAACATAAACATACATATACATATCCACATATATACGTACGCACACATGCATGCATATACACTCATTCATACAAAATACATGCATTTATCCCACAATAATATGTAGTTGTGTATATGTGAATATGTGTGTATGTGTAAATGTGTATATGTGAATATGTGTGTATGTGTAAATATGTATATGTGAATTTTTTGTTTATGTAGATAATCAAATTATTAATATCAAATATCATTATTTGTAGATTCTGATCGATCAGATGGAACTCCACCACCGTCTCCTCTTCGTGCAACGACTTTATACTGTAAGTATATGAAATATTTAATTTTAAATATATTTGATGGATACATAAATTATATATTTTTTTATGTTTCTTATTATGTGCAGATTTTGATCAATCAGAGGGTACTCCACCACCTCCTACCCATGCAACGACTTCACATGTGTCCTCCGATAGGAATTATGATGAATTTTACTATGAAGAGCATATTATATGTTGGTGTAACTCTTGTTATGGCACGTATCGAAGACCACGATTGGAATGTATTGAACATGAGGCAGAGTATGGTACTTTTGAGCGTGCACCATCACCTAGTCAACATGATAATGCTTGGGTATGTATTTTCTATATATATTAATGTCATTATTTTATTTAAAAACCATATATAAAATCAAATTATTGTTGATATACAGGAAGACTTGCTTGATGATGATGATGATTTTTCTCATAATGTTAATATACCTCATACACGTCATGGACTTGTTGTTCATCAATTACAAGCAGAGGTTTCTAGAAATCCTCTACCTCCTGGTTTAGAGAATCAAACGGTTGGAGATTATCCATTGCCAGCTCGTGATCATTCTTTACTACAAACATATGATAGAAGAAGATATGGAGGATGGAATAGAGGACCACTTCCTTTAGATGGAGAGGTTTTCAACTTTTGGGGTAATCGCTATATGATTGCTCCATCCACTATTACTAATGCTGGTCGTGGTCTCTTTATTGTAGAGGATTTATATGTGCCCCCGAACTCTGAAGTCACTCTTATGTCATTTTGTGGTCCTATATATGGATGGGGAGATTGGCATCGACTTTCACGTTATGTTCAAAGCATGAGTACTTATGGAATATGCTTAAACGCAACATCCCTTACTAGTAGAAAGATTTTACATGCAGAAAATGAAAGATTATATATTGATGGAAGACCTTACACACATGGAAATATAGCAGGTTTAATAAATAGTAGTCGAGGGTTACATAATAGTTCAAGGACTAATTGCACATTTGAGGTGCGTGAAAATAGTCATGAATCACCATACATGAGTAGAGATGTATCAAGATACATAGTTGTCAATGCTATTACTACATTACATGCTGGTGATGAACTATTAGTGAATTATGGATGGCGTAGACCTCCAAGAGCACCTTTTAGCTAGAGAGAATAAAAATTTTCTATCCATATTTAATAAGTTATATACTTAATTTTATATTTGAAGTTTACTTTTTATTCATTTATGGAATACTAATGAGTTTTATTTATATGTGTAGATTCCAACGTATGATGTTCATGATATTCATCCACAGCATTCACAATTACCAGTAAGACCACGATTATCAGAAGCTTCCATGAGGAGGCTACGCAAAAATAATCCTGTGCAATATGCAAAGTTGAAAGATCTATATTCAAAAGATGATAAAGTACAAGATTTGTGTGACAATGATGAAGATGATGGCATGGCAGATTTTATTGAGGATTGGTATCAAAATGACAGTGAGAGCATTGATATTTTTAAAAATGAGAAATATCTTCGAGAGGAATATCTAAAGCATGTATATGAAGGAAGTCGTTGGACACGACTAAGTGCGAGCTTACTTATTCTCAACATTCAAAATCGTTTTGGATGGAGTAATGTATTTGTTTCGACACTATTAAGGTATAATTTTCATTTTTCTATCTATTTATATATATATACATAAATATATGTATATATATATATAAATACATGCAAGTTTTTATTCTTACTTTAGATAAGATAAGAAGAAGAACTTGAATTGAATGGATACGATTGTTTGGATGGCAGGATACGATTGTTTGGATGGAAGGATATGATTGTTTGGATGGCAAGATACGATTGTTTGTTTTGGAGGATATGAATGATTTGTCGATTCACACATATGTTCAGTTTGAAAGTGTGAATCGACAAATCATTCAATGAAGGTACATACTTCATGTGTCCAAAACAAACAATCGTATCCTGCCATCCAAAACAATCAAATTTTGTGTAAATATTTTGAAAGATGCATTAATAGTTTTAAAAGATGCGCGGACAAAAAGTGTCCATTCAATTCAAGTTCTTTTTCTTACCTTATTTAAAGTAAGAATAAAAACCTACATGTATATATTTATATTTATTTATTTACCTTTTTTAATATATCTTTTTTTGATAAACTTACAGATTATTATCTGAAAAGTTTTTACCAAGTCAGAATATTATTCCTACCTCACATGATGAAATGAAGAAGATAATCAACAATCTTGGTATAGATTATCAATGTATACATGCATGTCCTAACGATTGTATTTTATATAGAGGTGAATATGCAGACTCTTTGACATGTCCCAAATGTCAATCTCCTCGATATAAGGGTGAAGAAGGTAAAATCCCAAAAAAGGTATTGAGACATTTTCCATTGGCTCCACGGATTAGACATATGTTTCAAAGCCCCGAATTATCAAAGCTTTTGACTTGGGGACATGATCACAAAAGTACTGATGGAATAATCAGAATTCCTCATGATAGAGTTGCTTTTCAGCATATGGATTCTACATGGCCTGAATTTGTACAAAATCCACAGAATCTAAAGTTAGGAGTTGCATTAGATGGGGTTAATCCATTCTCCATGAAATCCAGTAAATGGTCAACATGGCCAGTGGTAGTCATAAACTACAATCTTCCGCCATATCTTAGCATTAAAAAGGAACATTTAATGCTTTCACTTTTAATCCCAGGCAAAAGACAAGTTAAAGATATGAATGTATATCTTGCTCCTCTCATTGACGATCTTCAAGAGTTATGGAGAGGTATTAATGTCATTGATGTATCGAAAAGCATCAATGAAAGACATATTACGGTTCGTGGTATTGTGGCTTGGACTATTCACGATTTTCCTGGATATGGCGTATGTTCAGGTATTGATGTAATTTTTTTATTCACTATGCATGTAAATAAATATGATTTAATCTAATTATATTTTTATCATTTTTCATGATGCAGGAATATCTACTAAGGGTTATAAAGCTTGTCCATATTGTGGTGATTGGTTGAGATCAACCTGTAGTAAGAATCTCAACAAAAATATTTATCTTCGACATCGACGATTCTTTCTTGATGATCATCCATTAAGATCTAAAAGAGAAGCGATACATTTTAATGGAAAGCTTGAAACAGGCCAGTATCCAAAACCTATGACGCCTATGGATTGGTATAAAAAATGGACATATGGAACTCTGATAGATCCAGAAGCAGAAATCTTCAGTGATGATTCAGATAATGAGTATGTGAACAGAGGTAAAGGAAAATTGGCACTCGCTGAGAACATATCAATATGGTATTCTTTGGAGTATTGGAAAGAGTTAAAAGTATGTCATCTTCTTGATCCTATGCATATATTAAAAAATATTGGTTATTCACTATGGCAGCATCTTCTTGGACTAAAAGATACCACAACATCAAGGAATGATTTGAAAGATAAAAAATCCAAACCAAAGTTATGGCCAGTTTTTGATAGACATCGACAAGAAACGACTTATGCATCTGCTCCTTGGGTACTTACAACAAAAGAGATACAGACTATCAACAATAGAATTCAATTGATTAAGACTCCTACATGATATGGAGCATCGTTTCAAAACATGTTTATTATGGATGATAAGAGCTTATCTGGGTTAAAGACCCATGACTGGCATAACTTTTTGAAACATATTTTACCTTTGGTTATCGATGGATGTACAACAAAAGGAGTACGAGATGTGATCTATCGTCTTGGATCACTTATAAGGTAATTATGATACTTTTATATTTAATATGTATGAATATTGGATATCTTTTATTTTTTAATTAACTTCTTTATAATTGTTTTTATGATATGTATAGGTGGATTATATCCAAAGAGATCGATAAAAATTCGATCCCACAAAAAAAACGTGAATGCAAAGAGCTACTATGTTTGATGGAAAAAGAACTTCCTACTTCATTTTTTGATATTCAGGTTAATTTATTAGTCCATCTTGTAGATGAGATAGAGATTGCAGGTGTTGTCAACACTCGATGGATGTTTTGGGTCGAGCAATTTATGGGAATACTAAAAGGTTATGTGCGACAAAGAGCAAAACCAGAATGATCCATGGCAAAGGGTTGGATGCTTGAAGAGTGCATGTATTACGTTAGTGAGTATCTTGAAAGAGTTCATGAAGAAGCTCCACGTGCATGGACCAACGAGTCTTCTTAAAAAATAACAGATGAGGTATTATCAGGTAAGGGGGTTCCATTCTTATTTACATTTCAAGAAAAAAATGATGTTTCTACTTTTGTAGCATATAATAGCAAATGCATGCAAGCATTCCTTAGCGAGTACGAGGAACTTCAAAGTCTCCAAAGTAAAAGATGAAAAATCAAAAGATCTAGACGTAATCTGGATAATACTGAGATTACAGATATACCTTCTTTCACGGATTGGCTATATAGTCGTTTGCAACGCGCCAACGCAAATAATGAAGAAATCTCAGATGAGCAAAGAGAGTTAATGATAGCTTGTGAATGAAAGGTAATTTTATTAAAATAATATTTTATTTTTTTCATATATGTATGTTAGTTTCTATTTACTAATTGAATTTATTTTGCAGGCTTGAATGTTTACTAATATGTGGGCTTTTGGGTAGCATATTAGAATCAAAGCCATTGATTCTTTACGTAGAACAGAGGATTCTAGTATTGTTGCTTCTTTCAAGCAACTATCACGTGCTAGCTCAAAAGACACAAACCTTATAGATAGTGAACTTGGTTATGTAGGAACTATTGTTGGTATCTACGAAATTTCATTTTGTACATTCAAACAGGTAGAAAAAAGTTTATATATTTTTTTTAGAGTTAGTTATTTTTTTAAGCACCTAATAATGGGTTTTTGTTGTTATATATTTTGATAGGTCATTTTGAAGGTTGACTGGTTTCGAGCGGAGTATAAAGGTAGTAATTCTACATTAAGAAGGGAATTATCTGGGTTTTGGGCAATTGATTCTTCCAAGGTAATGCAATCTACTAAAGAACCTTGGTGGCAAGTCATTCATGTGCAACCTAGAGGTAGGTCATTGTTTGAACAGTTTATTGTTAGAGAGATCGAAGAAAGTCCTCTTGATGATTCAACATCAGATATTGATACATCAACATCTGAAATAGAAATTAGAATCATTATACGTGATAATGATACTAATCTTTTTTATGAAGAGGATAATTCTCTACATGCTGATTCTACTGATGAGGAAGAGGAATTACCAGAAATAGATATTAATCCATCAATAGATGATGTGATTCATGAGAACATAGATTTAACAATAGAAGAAATAAATGAAATCAATAAGAATAATGAAGATGAGACTATATTGATGTCTTACCAAAATGATGGCAATAATGAAAACATATGAGCAGATTAGATAGTAAATTGTACTCTAGTTATCGATCAATAACTTGAAGCTTCTGAATGGATATCAGATAATAGTTTTTTTTTATTAACTTGAATAACGATGAATCCTATTAGAGAGATGAAATCATGTTCTTGTAAGTTAGAACATGAAGCTCGGGGGTATGCCTAATTATTTTATATATAGCTTTATCTTCAAGGAGCAAATTTTTATCATGTATGTATGCATATGTGTGTGTATTCATGTGTATTATATGTATACATATGTTAGTATGCATATATATGTATTTCATGTATATGTATGTGTTTGCATGTGTGTGATATATGTATACATGTGTTAAATATGCATATGTGTATATATGCATATGCATTTATGTAAAATATTCATGTATTCATGTAATATATGCAAGTGTTTATAATTGTGTACATGTATATATGTATATGTGTCTATGTGTAAATATGTACATGTAAATATGTATGCATGTATATATATGTTTATGTGTGCATGTAGGCATGCATATGTGATGTGTACATGTATATATGTATATATGTCTATGTGTAAATGTGTACATGTAAAAATGTTAGTATGTATATATATATTTATGTGTGCATTTAGGCATGTATGTGTGATGCATAATATATCTACTCCATTTTATATTTATGTATCCTATCTACATGATGTGTATATATCTTTACATATATTATGATCCTCGTTGATTCGAGTAGCTATATATAGAGGCATAAGGTTGGGAGGAGAGACATCTCTCTAGTAGGATGTCGGAGGTGTACATAGACTTCAAACATATGGCTAAAAAGTTGAATTAGAGTTTTTAAATTAGGGATTTCAAAACCCTAATATCAAAATTAGTGTTTTCAATTTAGGATTTTTGAAATAGGATTTATTTATTTATTTATTTATTTATGCGTATGCATGTGTTGTGTATGTATTTGTATCTATATGTGCATATGCATGTGTTTTGTGTGTATATATGCATGTGTGTGTATGTGTGTATTTATACCTCTAGTCTCTCTCTCTCTCATATACATACATACATGCATAAACACACATACTCATATCCACATAAATATACAAAAAGCAGTGCATACCGTGCATTGTTGCGACGATGAGCCATAAGTGTCTGCATCTCTTTTAAACACCACTTAAGGGACCATCCTGTCCCAAACTCTGTCTCAAGTGAACTAAGCACATATTTCTTATCCCTCTCATCATGCTCACTACAAAAATAAAAAACATAATATAAATAAAACATAAGATATATATTTCAATTTATATGTAAAACTTTTACTTACTTCCACGGTAAGTGGATAAAGCGCAGGTAAGAGTCGCATAGTGCCTGCATTCTTCTCTTGAACTCCAATCCATTCCCTATATACACAATGTTCCCCTCCGGCTCTATGTCGCACTCTAATCCTAAGGTGCCTATGCGTGTCCTCATAGGCAACTCTGCTCTGCTATCACGTGCTGGAGGTGGTATAGGTGTCTTGAAAATAGATAGATAGAGATAAATAAAAATATGTGTTATAATATCATTAAAAAAGTTTATGAAAACAAAACATACCTATGAGCAGCTAGCTCTCTTCCTGCATGTGGAGCCGCAGAAGAGCCCTCGTCTGATTGCTGGGTAAGCATCTTGATCGTATAATCCAGCTCCTCATCAGACACCTCTGCGTAATCACGCATTATGGCCCCTAGAGTATCAGACGGAACTCTTGCTCTCATAAGACTTTTTATGAGAGTGAGTTTCGCCTTTCTCTCTCTACTGGGATCCATAATACCTAACATATAAAACAAAATGGTTAGAAATCAATATATATACGTGTACATATGTAACTGTGTATGCATTAAGTATGTGTATGTATGCATGTGTGTGTGTATGTATGTGCGTGTATATGTGTGTATGTGTGTATGCATGTGTATGTGTGTATGCATCATTATGTGTATATGTATCTATGTGTGTATGTGTGTGTATATGTGTGTGTGTATGTATGTGTATGTGTGTGTGTATGCATGTATGTATGTATGTATGTATGTATGTATGCATATGCATATGCATTATGTATGTATAGTGTATGTATATATATGCATGTATGTGTATGTGTGAGTATGTCTCTCTATGTGTGTGTATTCATATATGTGTGTATGTATGCATATATGTGTGTATGTATGCATATATGTGTGTATGTGTGTGTGTATATGTGTTTGTATGTGTGTATGCATGTGTATGTGTGTGTATGCATCATTATGCGTGTAAGTGTCTATGTGTGTTTGTGTGTGTATATGTGTGCATGTGTGTGTGTCTATGTGTATGTGTGTGTGTCTATGAGTGTGTATGTGTTTATGTGTATGTATGTATCTATGTGTGTGTATGTGTCTATGTGTATATGTGTATGCATGTATGTATGCATATGTGTGTGTATGCATGTGTATGTGTGTGTATGCATCATTATGTGTGTATGTGTCTATGTGTGTATGTGTGTGTATATGTGTGTGTGTATCTATGTGTATGTGTGTGTGTCTATGAGTGTTGATGTGTTTATGTGTATGTACGTATCTATGTGTATGTATGTGTCTATGTGTGTATGTGTATGCATGTATGTATGCATATGTATGTGTGTGTATGCATCATTATGTGTGTCTATGTATGCATGTGTATGTGTGTATGCATCATTATGTGTGTATGTGTGTGTGTGTGTCTATGAGTGTGTATGTGTTTATGTGTATGTATGTATCTATGTGTGTGTATGTGTCTATGTGTGTATGTGTATGCATGTATGTATGCATATGTGTGTGTATGCATATGTATGTGTGTGTATGCATCATTATATGTGTCTATGTATGCATGTGTATGTGTGTATGCATCATTACATGTGTATGTGTCTATGTGTGTATGTGTGTGTATGTGTGTGTGTCTATGTGTATGTGTGTGTGTCTATGAGTGTGTATGTGTGTATGTGTATGTATCTATGTGTGTGTATGTGTATGCATGTATGTATGCATATGTGTGTGTATGCATATGTATGTGTGTGTATGCATCATTATGTGTGTATGTGTCTATGTGTGTATGTGTGTGTGTGTGTCTATGAGTGTGTATGTGTTTATGTGTATGTATGTATCTATGTGTGTGTATGTGTCTATGTGTGTATGTGTATGCATGTATGTATGCATATGTGTGTGTATGCATATGTATGTGTGTGTATGCATCATTATCTGTGTCTATGTATGCATGTGTATGTGTGTATGCATCATTACGTGTGTATGTGTGTATGTGTGTGTATATGTGTGTGTGTCTATGTGTATGTGTGTGTATATGTGTGTGTGTCTATGTGTATGTGTGTGTGTCTATGAGTGTGTATGTGTTTATTTGTATGTATCTATGTGTGTGTATGTGTATGCATGTATGTATGCATATGTGTGTGTATGCATATGTATGTGTGTGTATGCATCATTATGTGTGTATGTGTGTGTGTATGCATTATGTATGTGTATGTAAGCATGTGCATTATGTATGCATATAAGTATGTAAGTATGCATATGCATATGCATATGCATATGCATTATGTATGCATATGTGTGTATGTGTGTGTATGCATTATGTATGTGTATGTAAGCATGTGCATTATGTATGCATGTAAGTATGTATGTATGCATATGCATATGCAATATGTATGCATGTATGTGTATGTGTGTGTATGTCTCTCTATGTGTGTGTATGCATATATGTGTGTGAATGTGTGTGTACATGTGTCTATATGTGTGTATGCATGTGTATGTGTGTGTATGCATCATTATGTGTGTATGTGTGTGTGTGTGTATGTGTATGTGTGTATCTATGAGTATGTATGTGTTTGTGTGTGTGTGTGTGTGTATGTGTGTATGTGTCTGTGTGTGTGTGTATGTATCTATGCATGTGCATTATGTATGCATGTAAGTATGTACATTGTATGCATATGCATATGCATTATGTATGCATATGTATGCATGTATGTGTTTATGTGTGTATGTCTCTCTATGTGTGTGTATGCATATATGTGTGTCTATGTGTGTATGTATGTGTATATGTGTCTGTATGTGTGTATGCATGTGTATGTGTGTGTATGCATGTGTATGTGTGTGTATGCATGTGTATGTGTGTATGTGTGCATGTGTGTGTGTCTATGTGTGTGTATGTGTGTGTCTATGTGTATGTGTGTGTATCTATGAGTGTGTATGTGTGTATGTGTGTGTATGTGTGTGTATGTGTTTATGTGTGTATGTGTATGCATGTATGTATGCATATGCATGTGTATGTGTGTGTATGCATCATTATGTGTGTATGTGTCTATGTGTGTATGTGTTTGTGTATATGTGTGTGTATGTGTGTGTGTCTATGTGTATGTGTCGCTATGCATCTATGAGTGTGTATGTGTCGCTACGCGTCTATGAGTGTGTATGTGTTTATGTGTGTGTATGTGTCTATGTGTGTGTATGTGCATATGCATTATGTATGCATATGTATGCATGTATGTGTATGTGTGTGTATGTCTCTCTATGTGTGTGTGTATGCATATATGTGTGTGTATGTGTGTGTGTATATGTGTGTCTATGTGTGTATGCATGTGTATGTGTGTGAATGCATCATTATGTGTGTATGTGTCTATGTTTGTATGTGTGTGTGTATATGTGTGTGTATGTGTGTGCACGTCTGTGTGTATGTGTGTGTGTCTATGAGTGTGTATGTTTGGATGTGTGTGTGTATGAATATGTGTCTATGAGTGTGTATATTTGGATGTGTAAGTGAATATGTGTGTCTATGTGTGTATGCATGTGTATGTGTGTGAATGCATCATTATGTGTGTCTATGAGTGTGTATGTATATGTGTATATGTGTGTGTATATGTGTGTCTATGTGTGTGTGTATATGTGTGTATGCATGTGTATGTGTGTGAATGCATCATTATGTGTGTATGTGTCTATGTGTGTATGTGTGTGTATATGTGTGTGTATGTGTGTGCGCGTCTATGTGTATGTGTGTGTTTCTATGAGTGTGTATGTGTTTATGTGTGTGTATGTGTCTATGTGTGTGTATGTGCCTATGTGTGTATGTGTCTATGTGTGTATGTATGCATATGTGTGTATGTGTGTGTATGCATTATGTATGCATATGTGTGTGTATGCAGTATGTATGTGTATGTATGCATATGCATTATGTATGTGTATGTATGCATGTGAATTATGCATGCATATGTGTGTGTATGCATGTAAGTATGTATGTATGTACACATATGCATATGCATTATGTATGCATATGTGTGTATGCATGTAAGTATGTATGGATGTACGCATATGCATATGCATTATGTATGCATGTATGTGTATGTGTGTGCATGTCTCTCTCTATGTGTGTGTATGCGTATATGTGTGTGTATGTGTGTGTGTATGTGTGTGTGTATGTGTGTGTGTATGTGTGTGTATATGTATGTGTATATGTGTGTGCATGTGTATGCATTATGTGTGCATGTGTGTATGCAACCTTATTTGTGTATGTGTGTATATGTGTGTGTATTTGTGTGTATGTGTGTGTGTGTATGTGTATGTGTGTGTGTGTCTATGTGTGTATACGTGTGTGTGTACATATGTATGTGTATGTAAGTGTGTGTGTGTGCACATACCTGCTTGCTGTTAGTTTGTGCAGCCCTCTCTCTTTCTCGCGCGCTCTCTCTCTCTCTCTCACTCTCTCTCTCTCGGTCTCTTCTTGCTCGCGTCCAAGTCCCGGCACATTTCAACTTTTTTTTACATTCCAGAGCATCGCATATCAATGCTCTGCAGTTTGCCAACATCGCTCCCACCGTCGCTAGGCAGCGATGAAATTAGCGACGCTCTTTAATTAACGTCATCTAACCGACGCTAGCATCGCTTATGCGACGAGGGTCGAGAAAAAAAAAATTCGAAATTCTGAACGCTTCCCATTTTTTTTCCAATTTGGGGGCGTCGCTATGCCCCCCTTTTTCTTGTAGTGTGTGCTGATCTTATGGAGCAATGGCCACTTGATTGTAGCCAAAGAAGCCATCAAGGAAGCTGTAGACTTCCTTGCCTGCCACTCTTTCTAATAGATGCTTAGTGATAGGAAGCGGATAGCTATCTCTAATAGTGACTGCATTAACCCTTTTTACATTAATGCATACACATAGCTTGCCATTCTTCTTGGGTACCACTATGATGGGGGATACCCATTCAGTGTGCTCAATTTCATAGATAAATCATGCTTCTACCAATCTATCTATCTCTTCCTTGATCTTGGTAGCATAGTTGTCATTATATGTGTATGGCTTTTGCTTAGAAGGTTTAACTTCTAAGGTCATGGGAATTGTATGGAAGCATATGTCAGGGTCTACTCCTTTTAAGTCTTTGTAACTCCATGCAAAAACATCTCTGTATTCTCCTAGCAAGGCTACCAAATCTTGCTCCTCATCCTCTATCGAATCATGTCCTATGTAGGTACATCTTTATTCTCCTTCTTCTATAGTTACAAGAACTTCTTTGTTGTCTCTTTGTTATCATAGGCCTCTCCTGTGAGAGCTTCACACTTAGGCATCGTTATCATGACCGTTTGATCTTCTATCTCGTACTTCTTGAAATTTTAGGGACCTCAAACAAAGATTTTTCCTCTTTTGGTGAGTCTTCTCTCTTCTTCCTCTTCTTGCCTTCACTCTTGGCAGTCACTTATGTAGTTAACCTCACATCATTCATAAGTTCTCCATGATCTTGGGGGTGACTTCTACTTCATATAGATTAGGTAGAAATCATTTTTCAGCAAATAAAGAAGGAAGTGTGTTGAAACTGTTGGCCAAGACACAAGCGATACAAAGCTTGGCGTGTTGTTAGAATTGTTGATTCTTACAGCCCCTTTACTTGCCTTGTCATAGTTTATTATAGTCAATGAAGCAAATTTTCTTCAAGTATGTAAGCGATAGGGTAGATGAATAGCTCAAGACCTAACATATCCTTTGAATGCAAAGAAGCGAGCTAGGATCAATACTATGCAGGAAGGCCTCCACCGAGCTAAAGAAGAGCTACAATGGAGAATGCAAGCACAAAAGAGGAGGAGCTCCGACATCAACAATAGGTTACCACTATTGCAGCTTCTAAAGAGACACATAGACAATAAGAAATGGCTGATGAGACTACCCAACGACAACAACAAATGAGTAGACAAGGTCTAGTGGGGCAACAACAGCACCAACAAATGCACAGCCAAGGATCGATGGGACAACAACATCAACAAAAAATGGGCAAGGAAGGTCAAGATCAATCACAATTTCCTCATCAAACATCCCAACAACAACCAACAGGTGGTTAGCCTGTTAAGCCACATCAACCAATGTAGCAAGATCAAGATTCTTAACCCTCGATTTCTCGATGATCCACTGGTTCATTTACGTTTCCTATGTTCAGCCAAAAAAGTCTTGATCCTCACTCATTTAGGTTTCCTATGTTCAGTCAAAAAGTCTTGATCCTTGGAGGAATCAAGTGGCCGGGTGCAATTACGAGCTATTAATTGTTCACAGCTTATATATCCCTAGTTGCTCAAAGATTATCAAGTTCAAGCCATCAAATTGCAAATGTTGCTTGACTTTTAAGACTCTTTTCAATTCAGATGGAGAAAAAGACCAAAATATTCGCATATCCTCTCAAACTCACTTGCATCAAATGCATGCTGACTTGTTGCTCTTGAAACAACAAAATCCTAAAATGCTTTAGCAAGTCATGTTAATATCGTTAATGAGGAATTCCAATTCTTAAAAAGTAAGATTCATATTGAAGAAATTATTGAAGATCACCAATAGATAATCAAGCAATTTGAGGCTGTCAAGGATGAACTTTGACAAGTCAGATTCGACAAGGATGACCTCAAAAATTAGGCTGCAAGTTTGCTGACAGAGAGGAATTTTGCTAGTGATTAGATTGTATCATTGACTGAAAGTATTCAAGTAGCAATGGCCAAAGCTGAAGGACTTAAATAATCAAAGATACAATAAGAGAAGGCCACTCAAATCAATGCCGACATTGCTCAAATGCTAGCACATAAGAAGGAGCAGATTACATCTCTTTTGCAGTGTAAGGATGCATTATAGAAGCAGTTGGATGATAAAGAAGTTACCTTGTGTCAAAAAAGTGTAGAGCTTCAACATCTTCAGCTGCAATAGGAAGAAGAACAAGCAACAACTAAGGAATTTTTGGAAAACCTTAGTATAGAGTCTACAAAAGCCAAATCTAATGCTACTTCTTGGATTGTCCAACTTCATAATAATCTAGATGAAGATCTTTTTAGGGAAATTATTGATTTCAGAGTATCTAGTCTCTGAGAAATTTTTTATGAGTTTCTTTATGATTTAGGTAGGATATATAAGCCCCCATCTGATATGGATGAGCCTTAGTAGTGGTATTAACTCCACCATGCATGCCAGTGTTAGGCTACTGCTAGTACTACTAATTTTGTAAATCCAAAATTATATATTTTATAAAATAAGTCGATTGAACTTTTGGAGAATTCAATAGATGTTCATTCATGTAATTGAAGGAATAGAGAAGAATAAGTACTTACTATTCATATGACCAGCATGATCTCCTTACAAAGAATAAGTAGTTGAGTCTAAGTTGCATACATAGGTAGATTGTAATCTATAATACTTTGTTCATCAATATATAGACAAAATTCAATGCAATGACTCTACGTATATCACTGTGTCATTTATTATTTCGTTATTCTTTAATGTATTAAATTTGTGTTGTAATGTTAGATAGTATATCATAAGGGAATAAAAATACACTATAGTAATCTCTGGTATTCTTCATTCCCCAACCTACCCTATTTTGTAGACTGATATTACAGAATCTAGTGCAACCAAACACTCACAAGCAAAATGTTGGAGAAGATGGGTAGGCCTACTGATGAAAACTTCTGAGTGGTACTCCTTGAATCCCATCATGAACATCTCCTCAAAAGTCAATTTATAACATGCTGGTAAGCACTCAATACGGTAGTGCCAAGCATAGCATACCTTAAGGGATGGCATGGTGCTCATCATACACCAGATCTCTGTTATCATACTCAAACCCTCGATTAGACACATAGGGTACTCAGACATGTCGGAAGACTTTGAAAACCATTTGCATGATGTCAAATATCTTAACTGACATTTAGGCTGCTATATCTGTCATACACTTCAATCATGGTAGCCAGTGTCGTATGGTCATGATCATGTATGCTACTATAGGTGGACCTTATGGTGGGGCAAAGGACGGATGGTTTAACCAATTTTGGGACTATTTATTGTTCTAAACTTTTATAGCGAATGCATCCCAAGATTGGCGATGGGGGATGGGCCATAGCATGGACTATAGAGGATATGCAATGGTGCCTTTGACCAGGTGTACATCATCTCGGGGTATTCTTGTAGTAATTATTCCTCCAATTTAGCTGAAATATAGTTCCTTTATTTGCACGTGGAGGAAGACCCTTTGGCTAGAACTGAGTTAAATGTGTGGGTTTCCTATTACATGCGTGATGGCTAGGTTGTACTCTGCTAGATACATAAAGTATGGTTTATATTGCAACTCATTTATTGAGATGTTCCTGTGTGGTGCTAGTTCTGCAAAATATGGAGAGTGTAGAATAGTCTCTTTGATAGTTGCCATTGCTTGTAGTTGTGGCTCTATTCTGGCCGAGTATGTTTTCTCGAGCGCTTCCATTGGCTTCATCCATGTTTGGCATTGAAGTTTGAATGTCTCTTGTGCTTCTGTAGTAATTCTTCCACCACTCACCGGTTGTGGTTTGTATTCTTCTTCGAAAGTAGGTTCGACTTGGATGGCCACTTTCTCTTTGGCCTCAGGTAGGCCAACAGGGGAGCCTGGCCATGGAATTGCAATCAATTATGTCAACTTATTTTGTAAATTTGTTACTCACGCCCATAATGCATTCAATTCTTCCAATAACTCAGGTGGTGTCACATCTTGTGTAGTTTGTGTTATAGGTTTTTCTCGTAGACACAATGTGATGTTATCACTTTGCAGTGTATTACATTCTTCTTATAAACGATCATAGTCCTCTAATAATCGTGTGTGGTTCTCTAGGAGTATCTTTATAGTTTTTGAAGAAGAGCTTTGAAGCGACTAGGGCTAAGTGGCTCTTCTCGATGGTCCATGGCAGCTTTGAAATTCTCTCGATTCTACACTTGGAGGTGCTAATTTTCTTCTTTTGCTAAGGTATGGTGGAGAAGTCCCATATTTCTTGTGAGTTGAGCATTTCATGCCACCTATTGGTGAAGTTGGTCTTTAGTCTCTACTATTGCCTCTTTTGCTTTCCTCTCGAGCTCAAGCTCCAAGGTATGATACGCTCCCTGATCTCTTGGTAGCCTGCATTGAGAGAAGCATTTTCTATAGTTAGGGAATTTAGGTTAGCCTAGAGTTAATATGAGAACTCATCCCTCACTTGATGCATACAAGTAAGCATTTGTTGGATTGCACTATCAACCACAGATGATGAGAGCATAGGAGTGACATGCATGGTGGAATGTGATTGAGAGTGAGATGCAGAGGGAATGCAAAGGGAGTAGGGAGGAGTGGATGCTAAAGTGATTGTGGAAAAGTGTGTTGAGGAGAGTGGGTGTATTGTGATTGTTGTGTGTGTGTGGTAGTGACTGAAGTGGAAATCTTGAGTGGTGGTGCGATGGAAGGTGAAATGCCCATGTCACTAGACGTGTGCTCTATTGTGATAATTGTGTATAGTGGGTTGATGGTGTGTGATTGTGCTGGCGGCAACAAATTAATTATAGCTGTAGATGATTGATTTAAAAGGAGGGGTTCTTGTAGGGGTAGTCGAGAAGTAGAGGGTTGAAGAAGCATGTTCAGAGAGTGGAGAAGATATGAGAGGTTGGTTAGCTGAATAGGGTTGAAAGTTGGGGCTATTGTGGTGATTGGTGTGAGGAAGAGATTGAGGGATGCTAATAATAAGGTTGATGGAAGCGATTGTGGTGAGGTAGGTAGGAAAGGGTTATTACATCTAGTTGCAAATTGGGTATTGGTGTAAGGGGACTAGAGGTGGTGATAGAGGGTGAAGATGTGATTATTACAACATCATGTGAAGGATCGACAATGGTTGGTGAGGCCTGGTGGGGTGATTGAGGGTTTGATTCCAATATAGTTGTGTCTTGAGCAAGGTGTGATGGAGGGAGCTCAGAGGAGTTAGGTAGTTTCATGGAAGCAGTGAGGTCCTTGGATGGTGTTGATGTCAATGGTTGTATCTGATTGTCATGTCTACTCGATATATTTGCATCTATCAGAACGTGGATGTATTCACTCGATCATGAAAGTAGTCGAATGTAGTGTGGGTCAAAACATGGCAAGGGTTTGTATTTTAGGAAGTTGAGTTCTTCCACTATGCCCATAATTTCAATTAACATATTAAATGGCTAAACAAATTCTGCCTCAAACCCACTATTTGATAATTCTTGTTGCAACATTTCATGGCTCTGTTGTTCTCTGAATTGACTTCTTGTCCATATAGCTTGCATTGTGGTGTATAGTCTTTGAATTGTTATCATATATGCAGCTACATCCACTATGTCTGGTTCTACTATTTGCACCTCATCTTGCTCTCTCGAATGTGTATCCTCTGGTTGTTGCTGAGTATCTTGGTTATCTTCCGCGTGCTATTGACCGACAAGGTCATTCATCGTCTATATTTATAATTGTTCTATCATCATCCTCTTAGTCTATTGTAAAATGGTGTTGACACTCAAGGTCAAACACAAATCATGGGAGAGTGTCAAAGAAGTGGACATACAAGAAGAGGGAGCATGTAGGGAGCTCCAAGAAGCATATGTAATTTTTTTCAGAAGAAATCCCTAAAAAAAAGTGATTTTCATCATTAAAAACCATTGTAAATATCATTTCACACTTTTGTAACTCCATTTTGTTCAAGCCAAGGAGTCCCTGAGCTTGAGGAGTATTAGAAGTATCATCCTACCAATTTTCATAATTATTAGACTCCGTTTGAGCCCCCAAATGAGCCCAAGACCTAATTTTTAACTAGGTCAGCCACTAGGTCTGGACATGGCCAAAACCACTCAAAAAACTATAAAAAGAGCTAGGGAGCTCATTTTTGAGGTTGGCTTGTTAGAGATTTGAAGCTTTTTAAGAGAGCTCTTTTGTAATAGAAAGCTTTCCATTCTTCCTCTCTTTGCTCTTACCTTGTGTGTGTGTATGTGTGTGCATGCTTGTGTGCTTTCACTCACGCACTTTGTGCCTTCATTTGCTCACGGTCTTCATACCAGTCCTCACGTCTTTGTGGATTGACATCTATGAGGCTGATCTCCTCATGTTTGTACTTACCATTGTGCTAGAGTGACACCAAATTTGGCATCATTGTCAGGGAGAGAGAGCTTTGAGGACGAGTGTTCTGACAGTAAGACGTACGGTAGTGACGTTGGAAGGTAAAAAAATCATCATTTTCCATTTAGTTTCTGATTTTTTCTCCATATTCATCATCACCATCTTCTCTCATCTTCATTTTCTCATATGTTTTCATTTTTTATTGTACATTCACCTCATTTTTCACTTGTGGCTGCGAGCAAGAAGCATAGAGGGCATTCAGAGCTCAAACACTGAAGAAATATTCTACGATGAAGAAATCTTCTTGAAATACTCTCAATATACCCAAAAATGGAGTGACTAGTCTCGGACGTGACATGAACTATAGTACATATCGTGAGGGTTGCATCTTGAGTTGGGAGAGAGACTTTGCATCTATAGGCATAAAGGTGTGACAAGGAGGACACAAGGTACACATATTTGCAAAAAATTTGAATTCCGACTTCAAAAACTCCAAGTATCTTGTCGATTGAGTTTAGGTATTGTGATACCAGAACTCCCGTGTATCGTGATACTTGTCGAGTATCGTGTATCGTCTCCCCATGGGTCGCGATACCTCACGAGTATCGTGTATTGTCAGGTTGAGCATCACATATCATGTATCACCTAACTATGTATCATGATACCTCACATGTATCATGTATCGCGAAGGTCGGTATCGTATCGTGAAGCTGCAAGTATCGTGTATCCTGAAGTCCAAGTATTGCCAACCTCAAGTATCATGTATTGTGGCTGATTCAAGTATCATATTGTGTCAATCTAAGTATCGTGTATTGTGTATCGTGCTCAAGCTAGGTATCGTATTGTCCCCATAGGTATCGTGTACCACCAAAATCTGGTATCATGTATCATTTCCCACTAAGTATCGCGTATCATGGAGAGCCATATCGTGTATCGCGATACTACACTAGTATCCTGTATCGCCCCAATACTCATCAAGTATCGTGTATCATCCAAAGACAAGTATCGTATCGTGGAATTCTTAGTATCATGTATCGTTTAGTTCAGATATTGTGTATCATCTTGGCTCAAGTATCGTGTATCGTTGCTCCCAAGTATCGTCGATACCTCCTAAGTATCGTGTATCATCTATTTTAAAATACTCCTTGAGAGATCTTGTTTCCCTATTTTAACCCCTAGAACCTTGAACTAGCATAAATTTCTCATACAAAATCTATTTGTTGTGATTTTGGGTTCGTTGGAAAGCTCGTTTTGTATTTTGAATTTGACCCTTAGGTGGGACTAGAAAACCAAGGGGATTTCAAAGGATTTTGAGGCAATACAAAAGGTAAATTTGGACTAGAAAACAAAGCTTATGAACCTAAGATCTGGTAGACACCTAGGCAAGGATAGACAAAGCATTAGATCATCTAAGGCTAGTATCAACCATACAGCTAGGTCATGGGCACAACAACTTAGTGGTTATCCCTACGTGCTAAGTTCAGACACAAGTGATTCCAAAATGTCCTTCAACATGGAGAGACCCATAGGTAGCTCTAGCACCACCTATTTACAGATACCAGAGGGTCCCTATAAAACATAACTGGAATATATTCGGACCAACCGATTAGGTGCTTGCATCTATGAGGATGGCCTGAGGCGATCAGTGGTCCAACTCAAAAATCCAAATCAACCCTTTGGACTTGAACACCCAGTGGTCAAGTTCAAAGAGGGTCCATACATTGATAAGGAAGGAACCATGTATGTGGTCACCAACTTACCAGCCATGATAGATGAGTTTGGAAATGTCATTCCTAAGAACAAGATAGGAGACCTAGAGAAAGGAGATGTAGGATGAGAACCTAAGACTCTTAGAGGTAAGTCAATTTTGACCAGAGTGATCACTCCAAATTGGATCCCTCAAGACAACAAAAGCATAGAACTATTCTTGAATAGAGAAATGAAGGAAGCCTTTTGGAGATTCAAGCTAGATCAACCTAGCCAAATAGGCATAGTCACCATCTATGAATTCAAAGACCCTAAGACACTAAGCAAAGTTTTCTATGTAGATAACACATCGGAGAGAATGCTCTTGGTAACAGAGCATGATAGACATGCATATACTTGGAAGAGTGAAATGATTTTCCCTCCACTAAGATCTAATGTTTCCCATGGCCTCCAAGCAGCAGGATCATCCTAAGCTCATGAGGCACAATGAGAATGGACAAGAGAGAGACCAAAGATAATTTTTTCACACACCGTGGATAGAGAGAGATCTAGACTTGAAGGTGTAAGACCTGAAAGAGAGAGACACCGAGCACAAAGGCATCAAAGAGATGAACATGATTTTCCATTGCCTAGACCCCGAGAGCATCCAAGAACCCTTAGACCCTCTCAAGTGGTCAAAGCAATTTAGGATATCCTTATGATCATGTGGCTGAGTTCAAACAAGTATTAAGAGTAGAACAAGTCAAGGACTTGTTCACCCAGTTTGAGGCATTTGGTTTGACTCTCAAGGGTATTGCCTTAGCTTGGTTTCAACCCCTAAAGAATCTCAATTATCAGAACATAGGTCAAATGCTAGAGGAATTCATTGTAGAATTTTCCAAGAGTGGTATCAGGCATAACACATCATCCTTGATCCATAGCTTCAAGCAAACATCCCAAGAAACAGTGTGACTTGCAGGAAGACAGTTCAGACAATACTTGGAAAGATGCCCTACTCTAGAGTTACCCACACCAACCAAACAAGTGGCCTTGTTTTTAGATGGCTTAGTAAGCCCCAAGTTAAGATCATATATGTACTTGAAAGAGCCTATATCCATAGAAGAATGTGGATATGCATTGATGTAGAGGACAACTAGGGTGAGGAGCTAGAATTGTCCAAACTCTATAAGGATTCTGACAGTTCTACTAATCATACCTCCAAAACCTCCACTAAGATAGATGAGATAGCTAAGCAGGTTGCAAGGAAGTAGGAGTCCAAAATAGACCAACACCAAGGGTCACCTCATTGAAGCGATGTTACAATTGTGGAGGAAACTACATGGCTAATGTTTGCCCAATGATGGCTCAACCCAAGGAAACCCTAATGCTACATATTGCACCATTGAGAGAAAATACACAAACCACATGGCTCAAGATTTTTTATCAACAACCTTACCAATAGGGTAGGTATCAGAATCAATACCAACAGCCATATTATAGGCCATAATAGCAATATCAGGCACCATATAGGCCACAACCACTCCTAGAAAACCAACCATCAACTCTTGCCAATGCGATTCCAGTTAAGTATGCACTTGTAGAGGAGAACCCTAATAGAGCATTGGTGCTAGTGACCCCTTTGGTCTCTTAAAATGACTCTCATGCTCATTGTTTTGACTATTCCCATGAAGATAGTCCAGAGGCTTATTACACAGTCACCAAAGCATAGTGAGGGTTATTCCTATCAATATGAGACACCACTTATGGAACAAAATTGGGAGCCAGAATACTCGAATGCCATGTATACGAATCCTAACACCAATCCCCAATCGAGACAAGTAAGACCACAAGCCCCTAGTGGACCATGTTTTAGATGTCAAGGAAACCATTTCATTCGTGAATGTCCCCACTCACCGACTTTGGGACAAGGACAAAACATCACAATACAAGGCTTTTGTCCTAAGAGTGGCAAAGAACATCTCCTAAGAGATTGTCTAACGAACCCCTCTGGTGTGCTCAAGGTTACACCCATTAATGTGGTAGGCTTAGTGGTGGATTCAAGTTCAAGCAGTGTTAACATGGTTCCTATACAGGCAATGACTAGGGCACAAGCCTTAAAATAGGATAAAGCCAACTGAACAATCGGAGTAAAGTGAATCAGAAGAGCCTAGTTAAAGGAAAACAATAACATGGAAGGATACTAGGGAGAAGGTCAATCATAAATTGACTAAAAAGTTATCCGAACTAGAAGAAAGCCTTAAAGATGCAAAAACAAAAATAGAAGACATTGCATCTCAAACTCCCTCGCATGCCAAAACTCCATCCACACCACCTCATCCCACCCCACCAATCATTGTAAATAGACCACATCTAGGGTCTGTTCTGGCATGTCCAACCCTAGAAGACTTGGACATGATGTTCAAGGCCTACTAGGCTCGACTTCAAGAAGGGCCAACCATTGCAAGCCCAGACAAGAGCTACCCTAGAGCAGATTTAGAGATTGAACGGACAAAAATGTGCATGAAAATGGTAGAACTAGATCAAGCTATGCTCGAGACCAATCAATTGTTCAATCAGACAAATGATATCAAACCGGGTTTGCATTTCCAGGGCTTACTAGAAAGATTAGAGTAGTTGGTAAACAAGCCACAGGTTTCTTTACCTCCACAGGCTCAAACACTTGTTGAAAGAGGAAGCTCACCACCGATGAATGTTTATGTTTCTGATTCCATGGATGGGGAAACCAATTCAACAATACTCTCAAGAGTTCTTGCAAGAAATACAAGAAGAGAAATGGGCCAAGGAGAAGGGTAATATTCCTCCTATTCTTGAGATTGATTATCTTCATGATCAATTTCCCCAAGACATTCCATCTATTTATGGAGGTCAAGCAGAGCAACAAGAAGATGAAATATTAGATTTTGAATCTAATTCTTTACAAGATTTTCCATAATTCACAGACCCATGGGAATTAGAATCTCTCCAGATCAGAGCTCCCACAATATTGGTAAGAAGTGAAGATTCAGTGGTCCCAAGAAACATTGAAGTCGTGAAGAACACTAAGGTTCAGTGTCATCTAACCTTAGAAGAGCTGCTCAAAGTAAAACTTGAACTATGCAAACATGTGGCAAATCAAGTTCTAGAACTTGATTCCAATATATCAAAAGTAGGCTCTAAGCAAAAAGTACCAAAGATACCTAGAAAAAATAGGAGACATAAGTGAAGGTGAAGAAGGTAATACTTATCTTCCAATCACCTACCAAGGTTACACAACCTTGCTACCACCTCCTTATGGAAGCAATGGGGAAAAACTGCATTAAGACCAACTAGAATGAAGCTTCAAATGGCTAATAGCCATGTTGAAAGACCTCTAGGATCGCTAGAAGGGATAACTCTAACCACTTGTGGTGTAGAGTTTGAGCATATCTTTGCTATATGTGACTTTGGCAAAAATAATGTCTGCGAGATGATCCTAGGAAGGCCCTTCCTATGACAACTACAAATTGTACAAGATTGGGGAACCAACTCCTTGTACTTGCAGCACTTAGGGGTCACAACGAACGTCAATATGAAGGAATATACCTTTAGAGATGTACCACCCTTACAATGGAATCCTATCCACAAAGTGCAAGAAGATTCAATCTCTGTGCATTCTGAAATTTCAACTGATCCATCAGAGAAGAAGGAACTTCTCAAGGAGACAAACCAGTTAGAAGAAGGAACTTCTCAAGGAGAGAGACTAGTTAGAGACCCAACCTACACACCAATGATCTTTCCAAATGAGGAATTTGAGCCTCATGGTTGGGTAGAAATCTTAGCCACCATGGACATTGCTGTCAATGAAGAGTAGTGGACACCTCATTGTGATGAGGAGGGTTATGACATCTCTATGTTCATGTGTCAGCCCTTGCTAGAAGAATGTGATCCTCGTGATGTCATAGAAGAAGAAGAGGATAACAAAGATCTAGAGTCCATTGTGATGGATACTTATTTTGACTCAGAGGAGCACTATTTGGAAGACATAGGAGTATTTAACAAAAAAGAAGAAGAACCTCTCACAAGCATCAAAACTGTAAATTCAAAGGACAGAAGTGAGGGTGGTCAAAAGAAAAAGAAAACAAAAGCAGTGAAACAAGAAGAGGAGGAATCATTGTTTGAAGTACCAGATAATTTCAAGAAATATGAAGTTGAAGACTAGAAAATTTTGGTACGAATGCCTAAGAGAGAGGCCAACACAAGAGAAGCATATGATAATAAAGAAAAGACCAAAAAAATTGTTGTAACCATTGAAGGGAACGAAGAGCGATGTATGTACATAGGAGAAGGCCTAAGTCCAGAAGAAGAAGAAGTAGAGCTTGTAGCTTTAATAAGGGAATATAAGGATGTGTTTGTGTGGCAGTATAGAGACTTAAAGAAGGTAGATCCAGCAATATGCTCTCATACGATCCCCATGGCTACTGATGCCAAGCCCACCAAACAAAAGCCCCACACATATAATGATACTTATGCAGCTAAAATAAAAGAAGAAATTGATAGACTGATTGAAGTTGGATTTATCTATGAGAGATAGCTATCCACTTCCAATCACCAAACACTTATTGGAGCATGTTGCAAGCAAGGAATTTTATAGCTTCCTTGATGGATTTTCAGGTTACAACCAAGTAGCCATCACCCTAGAAGATCAACACAAAACGGCCTTCACCACAGAGTGGGGAATATTTGCATTTCATGTGATGCCATTTGGACTCACCAATGCACCTGCAACATTCCAAAGGCTCATGTGTCATGTCTTCAAAGAGTTCTTGTGAAATATCTTAGAAGTATATGTGGATGATTTGTGTGCTCATTCGCAAGAAAGAAGTTACCACATCCATGAGCTCAAACAAATCTTCAACAAGTGTAGAAAGTGTCGAGTCTGTATGAACCCACAGAAGTGTGTGTTCATGGTACGTCAAGGTAAAATCTTAGGTCACATTGTTTCAAAGAATGGAATATCAACCAATGAGGACAAAATAAGAGCCATAGCGGAGTTGCCAAGGCCAAGGAATGTTAAAGAGGTACAAGCCTTTATGGGCCATTGTGAATATTATTGTAGGTTCATCCATATGTATGCGATCATAGCTAAACGTCTTTATGTTTTGTTAAAAAACTTTGAGTGGAACGACAAATGTGAAAATTCCTTCAATGAGCTTAAAAGATGTTTGTGTACATCACCAATACTGACCACTCCTGATTGGAATAAACCATTTCATGTCCATGTGGATGCATACAATCATGCAATAGGATGTGTGCTAGCACAACCCATAGGCGAAGGAAATCTAGATTTGCCTATAGCATATGCTACTAGACAGTTAAATGCAACTGAACGAAACTATACAACAATCGAAAGAGAAGGCTTAGGCATGGTATATGCCATCAAAAATTTTAGACACTATCTATTGGCCAACAAGTTCAAGTTTTTCACTGATCATCAAGCTTTATTATATTTGGTCAATAAACCTTGCAATACAAGATGCTTAGTAAGATGGTTCCTCCTACTAATGGAATAGGACTTTGAAGTGGTTGTTAGGAAAGGTAGGCCCCACCTTAGGGCAGATCATCTTTCTCACATCACTTTAGGAGAACCACCGCAAGGAGTATCTGATGAACTACCTGATGCTTACTTGTTCAATTTAGAAGTTGTTCCTAAATGGGAAAATAAGTCGGTACATGTCCTAACCTTCGGACCCACAAATAAGAACGTGAAGACAAACAAAGAAGAAATTGTAAAATCACAAAAATATCACATATTGGCAGGAAGCATGTACAAAAAAGATACAGAGGGCATATTAGCTTGTTGTGTTGAGGACAATGAACATAGTAGTTGGTTGCAACAAGCCCATGAAGGATTGCTAGGAAATCACTATTCTAAACAACAAACATTGCAGAATCTAAAACGTTTAGGAGTGTATTGGCCTAGTATGGACAAAGAAATACATGAGTAGATTAAGAATTGTCCAGTGTGCCAAGAGAGACCCTTAGTGGAGCATGCTCCCCTTTATCACATGTCATTAATTCCGGATTGGAGCACTCCATTGGTAGAATTATGAGGTCAGGAACATTACCTAGTGAGGTTAGTCTAGCAAGAAAACAAAGCATGGAACAAGAGGCTCAAGACTACACCTTAGTAGGAGATAACCTATACCGAAGAGGCAAACATGGTTACTTAATATTGTGCGTTCACGAATCAGACTATTTGAAAGTCTTAGAAACGACACATAACGATGTTGCCGGTGGACACTTCGGGCGTGACTGAGTAATTAAGACCATTCTATTCTGTGGAATTTGGTGGCCCACTCTTCATATGGATGCACATACCTATGTGAAGAAATGTGACACATGTCAACGTGCACAATATCCGATCAGAAAAGACGAGATGCCTTTAAGGCCAATGATGTGAGGATGTGCATTCTCTAAGTGGGGTATAGACTTTGTAGTTCCTATTAACCCCCCAGACAGAAACTCTCATGCAGAGTACATCATTATAGCTACATATTACCTTACAAAGTGGGTAGAAGTAAAAGCTACAACAATGAATGATGCTCAAACTACAACTAAGTTCTTATTTGAGAACATGTTCACCAGATAGGGGTTACCAATAGAGTTAGTAAGTAATAGAGGTACACACTTCTTGAACGAAGTTATTGAAAACCTTTCTCCAAGAATTCTTGGTGATACATAAGAAGTCTACCCTCTATCATCCACAAGCTAACAGACAAGCTGAGAGCACAAATAAGATCCTATGTAATGAACTGACAAAACTTGTAAATAATAAACGCTCTGATTGGGATAAACAACTTCATCATGTTGTTTGGGCCTATCGAGTTGCCTACAAAATGGTACTCAATGCCACCCCATTCCATATGGTCTTTGGACAAAATTTTGTGCTATCATTCGATTTCCTATTCCAAACTTTTAAAAGTAGCACAAGAGCATGAGTGGAATGGACACTTAGGTGAGACGAGCCTACGAGCGGGTTCAGGCATCTATGCTGCAAAGAAACTACAAAAGGCATACTTTGATGCACACATCAAGGATAAGGGATTGAAAGAAGGAGACCTAGTGTTGGTTTATACACTAAAGCAACATGTCCGTAAATTGGAAAAAAGAGGATATGGACTAATGATCATTAATAGAATTTCCACTAGTGGTGCAGTTCAATTGGCCACCCTAGAAGGTGGCATTTTGCCAAACTATATTAGTGGATGTCAAGTCAAGCTATATCAAGAACCTGGTAGAGGCTAGAGAGCACATTAGACAAAATAAATTAAGGAGATTAGGCATAGATGTCAATCCTGAAGCCCCAAGATATCACATGGCTATGTGCACCAAAAAGAGTACACATCCTAGCATTATAGATAGACGACCATTCATCACAGTTCAACTAGGGCACAACACTACAAATAAGATGATCAAAGCTCTAATCGATTCCGGAGCTACCACTAGTGCAATCAGATATTCATGTTATGAAGGATTGGGCATGAAAGTTAAGCCATTAGAGGCTTATTTAGTGGGCTTATGAGGTGTGGAAACCCCTTGTTTGGGAGAGATGGACCTTCCCAACTACCTTCAAGATGTCCCAATGTGAATCAAAATGCTAGTGCGTCAAGATGAGGACCTTACTGAACCACTTGTGTTGGGTCAAGACTGGATCTATGACCATGCAATTAGCTTAAACCTAAGAAGTCAACTTCTCCAAGTTTGGGTACATGAACAATGCATTACATTAGAATTAGAGAATTGCATGAGCACGAATCCAAGTAGCACACATTCTCTTATTTCCTCTAGGCCCAATCTTAGCAAAGAAGATGTTGTATGTGTCAAAAACTCTATGATCCAGAAGGACTCAATCATGGATGAATAGCCTCAAAGGAGAATGGACCCCTCTTCTTTTTCAAAAACTCCTACAGTCACAACAATTCAACCAAAGAGGCAAGTCAAACAGAACAAGTGGATTGTTGTATCAAATAGAAAAAGAGAATTCAAGAAAAAGGTAGTTCGGGGATGAAGTAGATCTAGATTTAAAAAAAAAAGGAGAGCAACCACCAATGTTGCCTCAAAGATTCCCACCCAACCAGGTCAACAATGGCAAAAGAAGAACCAAGCAACCACGACAGGCTCAAGTACAAAGTATCCGAAAAAATTGGGTTCCAAAGAAATTAGCTACAGCTCAACAAGGGCAATTATGGAAGTGGGTACAAGGCACTCTTACATGCACAAAACCATATGATCTCCCTCACGAGAAAAATCTCAACAAAGAAACCAAGGAGAAGCAAGAGTCAAAACCAAGCTTAGAGACCAAAAGAAGATAAATTCACCTCCTCACCAGTAATAAGAAGAAAACCATCATAGATATGGGTTTGGAAGCCAAAATCACCAGTAGCACCCACAAAACCAAAGAGCCAACCACATGGGATACAAAATTCAAGCAACCACTCAAAGATGAAGATGCCAAAAATGATGAGTACACAACCAACCACTGTTCTCAAATGGATCCCTATAAGAAGGCATGATAAGTTGTCATTCAACCATCGATTGCTTACATCATTTTAGGATCCACTGGTGACCTTGAAACAAAGGCTGCATCAACATCTGCAAGTAACATTGAAAGCCTCGACGTGCAACAACCATGTGCCTTTGGCATAACCTTGTCTTTTGCACCATTCATATCATGCATTTCCAAAAGTATGCATTAATATAGGGCCACATTACAAGGCCATGCATAGACACAATTTGGAAACCCAAGCACATGCCACACATTTGACACATGTAAAATATTTTATTGTTACTAATATCTTTTTTCTTGTTTTGTGCCATCGTTCCTCAAAAAAGAAGAGAAAAAGGGGAAAAAAAAAAGACAAGACTGTGCATTCAAAGAATCTCATCAGTGAAGCATAAACAAGGACACCCATCAACAAGAAAGACAAGTCAATGGCTAATCACCATGTTGGGAGTGCAACACGAAGAGATGAACACCAACCGACCTTTCACCATGGTAAGCACACCCTACTTCGACAACATTGTAACCATGATAGAGTAGAAAACCTCTTCATCAGCATACCCTTGAGCACTTAGCTATAGCCATGCCAAAATGAAGAGGAAGACAACCGACCAGGCTACATTTGGAAGATGGACTGCTCTTGTTGATACATGAAGGACCCTACCTCTCAAAGTACTACATGGAACAACCATTCCAACAAGGGTCTGTTAGGGACGATAGACTGGGGGGGGGGTATTGACACTCAAGGTCAAGCACAAAACATGGGAGCATGTCAAAGAAGTGGACATACAAGAAGATGGAGCATGTACGGAGCTCCAAGAAGCATATGTCAATTCTTCAGAACAAATCCCTTTAAAAATAGTGATTTTCATCACTAAAAACCATTGTAAATATTATTTCATATTTTTTAACTTCATTTTTTTCAAGCCAAGGAGTCCTTGAGCTTGAGGAGTATTAGAAGTATCATCCTACCAATTTTCGCAAAATTTAAACTCCATTTGAGCCCCCAAATAAGTCCAAGAACATAATTTTTAACTAGGGCAGACACTAGGTCTAGATAGGGCCAAAACCACTCAAAAAACTATAAAAAGGGCTAGAGAGCTCATTTTTGAGGTTGGCTTGTTAGAGATTTGAAGCTTTATAAGAGATCTCTTTTGTAATAGAAAGTTTTCCATTGTTCCCCTCTTTGCTCTTACCTTGTGTGTGTGTGTGTGCATGCTTGTGTGCTTTCACTCATTGTGCCTTCACTTGCTCACGGTCTTCATACCAGTCCTCACGTCTCCACGGATTGACATTTATGAGGTTGATCTCCTCATGTTGGTACTTACCATTGTGCTAGAGTGACAGATGACCTTCCTCGTGGTCTGTCTATGAGCTAAGGTAGATTGATCTCTCATGTTCTTGTGAAAAGAACTATGCTTCTGAAAATTGGAACTCGTTGAAAAGTGCATCATGCATTTCAAAGTCGAATGTGATATTAAGAGTGTCCGTTTTCATGTTTGGTATCAGAAATGCAAAAGCATATGTCCCACAATAGTTACTAGTTCTGAAATTACATGTGCTTCTAAAACTGGTATAACACACGTGGATGCCCCAGAAGTGGTTCCATCATTACTCAGTCTCTAGGGCGTAGGTGTGTGTGATAGTCAGATGAGAATCAAACGGATGTCTGATTGCGGTTCTATTAGTGATTGTTGTAGTTATGGTTGAGGGGAAGGCACGGTGGTAGCTTGCAAGCAGGGAATGGAACTCCTCATGCATTTGCCCAAGTGTGCTTTTGACTTACTAAAACTCTTGTATTGACGTAATTGTGCACTAGAGAGTGATCTTTCCACTGGTACATCATAAGCCAAGCACATATACATGATCTGCATGATTGCACAACATCCATGAATCACTCTTTTGCATGCCTACCTTTGATTAGCCAGAAATAATTGTTCTTGAACACAACTAGCCAAAAATTGATTGTCTTTGGAACAATGTTGGATAAATACAACCCAAACCAGATTCTCTTATGTAGTTGCATGAAACGATCCTAAGCCAAGAATGCAAAATGCTGCATGCATATGTGCAATGGTGTGGACAACTCTGGAGTGATGGATGATATATCTGCCCATTTCAATACATCTCCTTTTTTCATTACTTCACGAATTAGATGTTGTTTTTCTATGGGAGTATGGCAGCCACTAATTTTCAAAGCTACTCTATTAAGACCTTGAGTGAGCTTAAACTTCTTAAAGGGGGCCTCCATTACTAATGAGGGAAGGACAAAAGTTCTTGGAAGTTCTTTCCTTTCAAAGGCCTGGAGAGTAGTAACTAAGTAGTAACAATGATAGAAGTCGGGTTTGGATAGATGTGTGCTGAAGTATTCTGTGAACCCAACTTTATCCCACAAATGTCTCAATTTTGTGGTGTTCCAAAGTGCTTCAAAATCCTTAGAGAAGAGTTGATACGTTCCCCGAAGCTTGCTATTAAAATTCATGTCTGCTTCATAAATATGCTCTACATTTGTGAGGAGTCATGCCAGGCCTTGAAACTAGTGTGACATGGAGTGAACACACTCAGTCTTTTCGATGGGTGGATCTTCTATAGGCATTGGACATGTAAATCCTTGGAATTTGGGGGGCAACATTGAAGGATGCTCTTCAATTGGTAGATGTTCAAAATCCAAAGCATGTAAGTTGAGGACGACCACTAATGTAAGTTGAGGAGGACCCCTGATGATTCTCCTATTTGCATTTTAATCCTGAGTGATTGTGCAAAGATCTAGTACAAAAGGATAAAACATTAGCATGAAAATTAATCTCGATCTCAACAGGGCAAGACCACAATTTCTATAACTCATGTACCTCCTAGGTAGCCTTATGTTGTGGAGTGGTGTTTTAATGATATCTCCATGTCTAATGTAAGTCACTAGACTTCCTACATGATTGTTGTGAATAATGCATACATATCTTATCATGATGGGTGTCATCAGTTGTTGTTATGAGACAGTGAGGGGTGATTATTACAAAGTTGATCAGTTAGTCAAGGTGTTAGTGGATTAGTACAGAGACAAGGGTTAGATTTGCAAATTGTTACATTAGATCTTGATGGTGAGCGAGAGGGTTCTGGGGCTATTTAGGCATCCACTTCCTAGTGGGTAGTGAAGGAGAATGGTTAGTTTGCTTACATACATAGGATGGATTAGGAGGTGAAGAAGAGGATAATTGGTAGGGCTGTGGGGAGATGACAATTACACAGTTTAGATTTTGAGCTTCTAAGCAAGCCTTAGGCACCCAAATAGTTGCAATGATTTGGTTTTCCATCTTTGACCGCTTTGGTATCCAAACCTGTCGAATTCTTATTTGTAGAGGACGTCTTGGCGATGGTAAGTGTTTAGGTTGACTCTTCATTGCCTTTGATTCGTGAAATGAATTGGAGGAAGTATTTGATGCTTGTTGGCACTTGGATACACATATTTGCCTCGTTCTTGATACCATTTGAGTCTTGTACTACTTCCATGGTGTATTTTGAATCGGCCTTCTGTTCAAGTGCCCAGGCTATTGTTGAATCTTCCATGGTGGTGTGTGAGAGGTTAGATGGACACTCTACTTTGGAAAAGAAGGGAGGTCCAATACTTGGATGTCCTGCCCATTAGGAAATGAGGCACCTGTACGACAGATCTAGGCAGGCATGCTGGAAGCGTGGAGGGTATGCTCAAGGGATTAATGGTCCCCATCTATTCATGGAGTGTGCCCTCTTGGCCAACAAAGGAGAGGAAGATTTCCTAGGTACTACTTTGTCTAAGGATATTCCCCATTTGTCCATTTAGAGTAGTCATTGATGGAGGGATCTGTCCAAAGATCTTTGAGTCTTCCTTCTCTTTCATTATGGGGGGAAGGGGTTGTTTTGCTGAGTGGAGGTGGCTATTGATCTCGAGTTGCATCACTCACTATAGGCTAGCTACCCTATACTGGAGGGAGTGTTTTCTAAGATTTAAGTGTTGACCTTTGGATCCTATTGATGCACATATGTAGAGGATAGTATAGAAACAAGATCTCACAAAAGTATTCAAAGAATAGAAAGAGAAAAGAGACTTGACACTATATTGGGTACAATCTCCCCCCACATACTCTGATGGATGATTCTATCAAAGCATGTGTATTTATAGGTATTTCGTATCATGTCCTGAATATAAGATACATGAGGGCATTGCTTCGAAGCGTGCATTTATGAAAAATCTGCTTTATTTACAAAATTGCAACTTTTCAAGTGATCTACTATTTTTATAAAAACATCGCTTTCTAAAGCGATCTATTATTTTTATAAAAAATAACTAAAATACTATCTTCTAAATATTCTTCTAAATATCTAAATAAGTCCACATGCATTCACACCCTCATGAGTCTTCACCTGCTAAATCAAAATACAAATCACATTAAAACCCTCAAGACATTAAAATCCATGTAACATTCCATTATTCCATAACGTATAACATACCTCCTAGTTGAGAAGCAACTAACCTCAGTTGATAATAATAAAATAGACATGGATGGCCAGTCACATGTCCCATCATTGAACAATCATAAGCATGTTCCATGTAAAGACACATGCATGGAATTGGAAAATTGGAATTTAATGTGATTGTGAATGACATGCACAAATCAAATGAACATAATGTGGAGTTAGTGATGTTTTATGAATCCATTGAGATTCTTCAAGTGAGTGATTTTTATATTTAACTAAATATCGATGATATTGATTACCTATGCATGTAGTAGTAACATCATAATCAAGTATTTTCTTTGGAATTAAAATTTTAGCATCACCTTCAAGTAATGGAGGATCATCTAAAATAGGAGTTAGTGGTATAGTTCCTTTAAAAGATTTCAGTAAACTAACATGAAAAGAATTATGTATATTCCAATGAGAAGGTATGTCTAGTCTAAAAAAAATCTCATTAATTTTTTGAATAATACGAAAAGGTCCATAATAATGTGGTGCAAGTTTAACCTTATGATATAAATTGTAGTAAAGGAATTTTCTCATCTCAATTACTTGGATTATCTAAATAATAACAACATAATATATCTAAAATAGTACTATTTGTAGCTTCACTTTGCCCATTACTTTTAGGATGAAATGCAGAGCTAAAGTCTATTTTAGAACCTAAATTTTGAAATAACACAGCCCAAAAGTGATGACAAAAACAAACATCTCGATCTGAAAGAATAACTTTTGGAAAACCATGATGCAGAAAAATACATTTAATAAATAACTATGCAGATTGAGGTGTAGAAAGAATCTTTTTACAAGGAATGAAATATGCATGTTTACTAAACGTATCAACAATTGTCCAAATCATATCATTATGAGATGAAGTTGAAGGAAGACCTGTAATAAAATCAATATAAATTTGTTCCCATGGCTCATTAGGTAAGGGAAGTGGCATTAATAATCCTATTCTGATGCACAAAAGGGTCCATAATGATTGAATCTAGATTAGAGTCACTTGCTTCCTCAAGTACATTAGTGCTCGGCTCACAGTCTTCAAGAACTGAATCACACATAAGTGGTTCTATGATGGAAACCGAAATGTCATAGCCATCTTCATCATGATGGGGTGTCCATTGTTCTTCATTGATGTCCACATCCATTGTTGCTAGGACTTCTGCCCAACCATGAGGTTCAAATTCTTCATTTGGAAATACGATAGGTGCATAGGCTGGGTCTTGAATTGATCTATGAGTTTCCTTCACTCCTACCTCTCTGGCTTTTTCTCTCTTCTCTTCTTCTACTACCACTTTGCACATCCATAAGTGGGTGTCTTCATGCATCCATGAGGATCTTGATCCTATGGAGTGCACTGACTCTGTATCATATGTGGCTCTATGGATGGGATTCCACTATATTTGGGGTACATCTCTATGAGAGTAATCCTTGACATTGACTTTGGTTGTAACACCTAAGTGTTGCAAATACAAGGAATTGTTGCCCCAATCCTGTACTACTTGCAACTGTCTCATGAATGGTCTTCCCAAAATCATCTCATATGCCTAATTTTTGTTGAAGTCAGATATAGCAAAAGTATGCTTGAACTCTACGCCACAATTAGGAAGAGTTATCCCTTCGAGTAGCCCTGAAGGTCTCTCTATGTGACCAACGACCACCTGTAGTTTCATTCTCATTGGTGTGAGTGCTGGTTCGCCCCAACGCTTCCATAGGGAAGTGGTTGCAATAGCAACTCCTGTGCCTGAGTCCAAAATAGCCTTGGTGGTGTAACCCTAATGAGTGATTGGAAGGTAGGTGTTTCCTTCTTCTCATTTGCTCATGTCTCCTATCTTGTCTAAGGGTATATCTGGCACTGTTTGATGTGATCCTACTTGCGAATGAGGTTTTGGTACTTCTCACACTTGATTAGCTACATGTTTCCAGAATTCTGGGTTAACCTTGAGTAGCTCCTCTAAAGTGAGATTGCATTGCACTTTAGTGTTCTTTACTACCTCTGTATTTCTAGGTATGACTGAGTCTTTGTTTCTTATCATGATCGTGGGTGCTCTCATGCAAGTAGACTTTGCCTCCCATGGGCCTATGAATTGAGGCAGTTCTTGTAATGAATTATACTCAAATTCTAATCGCTCACTTGATTGGCCATCCTCTTGTTCTCCATAGATAGAAGGAATCTCTTGTGGGAATTGATCATGTAGGTCATCGACAAGTTCAATGGAAGGAGGATTTTCACTCTCTTTAACCCACTTCTCTTCTTGAATCTCTCTTAGAAATTCTGAGGAATACCGATTCATAGAAGAAGAGGTGTATGGTTCAATGGAAGTAGGCATATAAGCTTCCTTGGGAGGAATGCTCATTCTTTCACTTGCCTCGTCCTTACCCCGAGAGGTGGCTTCTTGTCCAGATTTTGCAATTAAGCTCTCCAATCTTTCTAATAGTCCATCAAAATGCAACTGGGTCTTGGCTGAACTAGAGTAATTGAAGAGGCAACTGGCTTCAAACATGGTCTGAGCAAACTCTACCATCTTAGCACAAAACATAGTTTGTTCCATCTCTAGGTCAGCTCTAGGGTAGCACTTTTCATGATCTATCACATTGGGCCCTTCTTGGATTGTGGCATGATATGCTTTCCACATCATGTCTAAGTCCTTGAGAGTGGGATCTACTAAGACTGATCCTACCCTAGGTGGTGGTGGAAATGTATGAGGCGGGTTAGAAGGTGGTGGATTGGAAGGTGATGGGGATGGTGGTGGTTGTGGTGGTATGAGAGAATGCATTTGAGATGCGAGTTCAACTATTTTGGCTTTTGTTTCTTTTAGGCTTTCCTCAAGCTCACTCATTTTCTTAGACCATTGTCTCTTCATTCTCTCTCAATGGTCTTTCCACGCTCTAGTCCTTTTCTTGGTTATACTCTCAGTCTCACTAGCCTCAGAACTCTTTACCTCACCTAAGCCTTGTTTTTGTTGTAATTCTTGAGATCTCGTGACCACTTGCACCAGGGTAGTGGAAGTTACACTTCCCATAGAATCTACTACTAGACCGATGACATTGATGGGAGTGATTTTTGGCCCATTGTTTGGGTTCTTATGACAATCTCGTAAGAGGTTCTATTTCCCACAATATTGATAGAAACCTTGAATTGTCACTGATTGGGGTTGCATTGGTGCAGACATAGGGCAATCACGAATGAAGTGATCACCTTGGCATCTATAGCACAGTCCTCTAGGTGCTTGGAGTCTGATCTATCTAGGTTGGGGTCGAGAATTAGGACTTGCATACATGACATTAGCATATTCTGGCTCCCCACTAGATTCACTACGATCTTTGTAATAGTATGTTTCATTATGCTAACGTGTCTACATATAGTAAGCCTATGGACTATCCATATGAGTCGATTCAAAACTATGATCATTTGGGACACTTTATGAAAGCAATGGTGTTACTGGCACTAAGTCTCTATTCAGGTTTTCTTCATTGACTGCATACTTCACTGGGGTCACATTGGCTGGAGTTGGAGGCTGCTGCACTAACACAGGCTGAGGCCTCTATTGGGTCTGGTAGGGTTGCTGATAGGGATTGCTGATAGGATTGCTAGGGCCTACCATATTGCTGTGGGTACTGATTTTGATACCTCCCTTGTTGTGGATAATTTTGTCTAATTGCTTGCTTGTTATAAGGGCAATCTTGTGGGGTGTGATTAGTGTACCTCCTTTCTATGGTGCAATATTGGCTCTTCGGGTTTGCTTGGGGTTGAGCCATAATTGGACACATATTAGCCAAGTGGTCTCCTCTACAAGTGTAGCATCTTTTCACTAAGGAAAATCTAGGTAATTGTTTGCTATAGACTCCTAATTTCTATGCTACCTTCTCTACAAGTTCCTTGATAGATGTGGATTGTTTGGAAGTGAGACTAGTAGAGCTATCTAAATCTTTATAGATTTTTGAAAGCTCCAGTTCCTCCCCTAGATCATCCTCAATGTCTATGCACATGCATACACACTCTTCTATGGTTCTAGGGTCCTTCAAATACACATATGATCTCAATTTGGTACTTAGCAATCCATCTAGGAATAAAGCCACTTGTTTGGCTGGAGTGGGTAACTCTGGCACTGGGCATCTCTCTAGGTATTGTCTAAACCTTCTTCCTACAAGTCTAACCATTTCTTGAGGTGTCTATTTGAAGTTATGTAAAGTGTTGTGCTTGATGCCACTCTTAGAAAACTATGTGGTGAAGGCTTCTGGCAGTTGGTTTATGTTCCTGAATTGCCTCTCATGTAGTGGTTGAAACCATGTAAGACCAGTGTTCTCGAGTGTTAGACAAAAAGCATTGTACTGTGTGAATAGTTCATCAACTTGCTCAGCTCTCAGTACTTGTCTAAATTCAACACATGATCATAAGGGTCTCCTATACCATCGAAATAATTCTTTATAGACTTGACTAGTTGTGTAGGCCTTAAGGTCCTCATGTGTTCTCTAAAACTTGGCAGAGGGAAAACATCTGCATTCCTTTGATTCCTTGGGTCTCTGGGTCTCTTGTTTTCCATTTATTCCATCTGAGTTCTCGTTCATTCTCTTCCTATTGGGTTAGCAAAGCTTACCTTGGGTCTATGTCTACTCTTATCCCTTTGAGTTCCATGAGCCAGGGATGTTCCAGCTCCTTGTTGTCTGTAAGAGACATTGGATCTTGGTTGGGGAAAAACAAATTCACCCTTCCAAGTGTAGGTGTGCCTAGCATGTTCCGAAACCACAAAGACTCTCTTTGAAGTATTGTCTAAGTAGGTCACCTTGCCAGGGCTATCCGGATCTTTGAATTCATAGATGGTAAGCATTCCCACTTCATTAGGCTGGTCAGACATATACCTCCAAAATTGCTAAACGACATCTTAGAATTACTCGTTTCTGAATTTAGAGTGTATGGGTAATCACTCAATTGCTGTGCCCAAGTTCTAGATGTATGATCTGAGGCTTTGTCTATCTCTCCCTAGATGTCTTCGTGACCTAAGGTTCATATGCCTTGGTGGTTATCCCACTTTTCCCAGTACAACCTCATTGCAGAGTTCTTTTGTATTAGTCCCTTGTTCTCTTAGGATGTCAAGTCTTGTCCAATACTTTTTTTTTGTGAGGAAGACTTGAATGTTTCTATACTTGAGATTTGATCGCTCAATTTATGTCCTTTTACTTTAGTGTTTATCGCAAAACCAATCTATTTATCCTTGCACTTGAGCAATTACGGTTCTTGTACTTGATTGTGCTTAATGTTGCCCTAACTAATCAAAATCTCTATCCCTACTTAGCCTAGGCTAGGAATTGATAGATGGGGTTGAGAATGATCCAACCTCAACTTGCTTATCCCGTGCTCTTGAGTGCTCAAGAACCTCGTTCTTAAACTTGCAGAATGCCTATGCTCTGGATGCCCTTCGATGCTCTCAATGGACCTATAAAAGTCCCAAAGTTAGCCCAAGATTTAAAGTTAATTGACATAACAAGCCATGTCTTTTCATGTAATTCAAAGGCCAAATTTCCCTTTGTGTTTATGAGAATTTTCCTTAGAGTTCCCTCAACTTCTCACCCTTTTGGAAGGTCCCTAGAAACAGAGTTTGTATGAGAAATTTATGATAGTTTAGGGTTTTGACATTAAAAAAGGGTTAAAACAAGCTAATAAGCAAACAAGATTTCTTGAATTATTTGTGTAGGGCCTCACAATGCTCCAATTGCTTGAAATTTATGCTCCAAATTGACCAAAATTAATAAAATTTAAAACCCTAAAAATTTGGCCGAAATTGGTAGTTAATCGTGATTGACAGGGTTGTCAATCGTGACGGACAGGGCTATCCATCATGACCTGTCAATCATGATGGACACATGTCAATCGCAATTGATGGGTGTCAACCATGATGGATGGGTGTCGATCGCGATTGATGGTGTCAATCATGATGGACGGGTGTTAATCGTGATGGATAGAAACTTTCAGGTTTTTGCATGAATACGTGTCAATCGCGGGTCTATAAGTCGTGATGGATACATTTGTCATCGAATGGGGCAGTCAATCACAATCTTTCTATCAATCGCGATGGACAGGGATGTCCATCATGATGGACACCTATCAACCACGATGGATGCCTATCAATCGCGATGGATAGGCAGTCAGTCCATCATGGGCTATGAATCGTGATGGATTGATTTTTTCACCTTTTCGCATTATCTCTTGTCAATCGGGCCTCTATACATCACAATGGACTAGTTTCTCACCAAATTTTTCTATCAATCATCAAAATTGTGTCGATTGTGATGGACAGGGCTGTCCATCACGATGGATACCGTCTATCGCGATGGACAGAGGTGTCCGTCAGGGTCTATCGATCGCGATGGACACTGTCAAACGTGATTGATACTGTCAATTGTGATGGAAAAAGAAAATGCAAATTTTTGGAATTTTCTTATGGATTTGTGATGTGCAAGGTCCCTAGATCGTGCTTGTGCACTTAGTTTTACCAAAAGGCCAATTTTTTTGTCAATCAAGATTGACAAATCTCAACACCTCGGGACCTGTGCAGACATTTTTTGCACCTACTACAGCTACTGTGGAAGTCCGTACCTGCAAGAATTCTCAAGAAACATGCAAAAACAACACACACAAATTCGCTCTCTCACTCTCTCTCACAAGTAAAATGAGGGGAATGAGGTGGGGAAGGTGATATGACCAAAAAACTAAAAATTTAGCAAAAAGGGAGATGGTGAGGATGATGATGGTGATGAAGTAAGAAAGGGAAAATAAGGAAAAGTAAAGAAATTAACTATGACTCCAATGTCACAACTCTACATCTTACCATCACACGCTCGTCCTTGAAGCTCTGTCCCCGACAACAGTGCCAAATTTGGTGTCACTCGAGCACAATGTCAAGTACCAATGTGAGGAGATCCACCTCATAATTGTCAATCCATGGAGACATGAGGACTAGTATGACAACTAAGAGCAAGTGATGGCACAAGTGCGTGAGTGAGAAGCACACAAGCATGCACACACATACACACACACGCACACACAAGGCAAGAACAAAGAGAGGGACAATGGAGTTCTTTGTATTACTAAAAAAGGCTCTTACAATAGCTCAAAACTCTAACAAGCTAACCCAAAAATGAGCTCTCTAGCACTTGTTATAGTTTTTTACTAGCTTTGGCCCTATCCGGATCTAGTTGTTGGAGATAGACGTCTGTGGAAGCACGTGAACAACACAAGGAAGGAGAAGAAGCTTGGAGCACAACACACAATACTCAATGTATTACTAGAGAATGTACAAAGATAAGTAGCCCATTAGGGCAATAGGCATATATACAAGCCGGGGAAAAAAAAACCTCCTAAAAAGGGAAAAAAGTGCCCCGATGGTCCTAAAGTGTTCACACACATCACTACCGAAATATATCAACAAATCCCCCCTAGGAGTGATGCAGTGAACAAGTAGCTGGCACTCATGTATAAGGAAGTGCCAAGCTATGTGGAAATCACTCCACAAAAGGAAGTAAGCCCAAAGCTTTGTAGAAAGCTTCAAACTTCTCCCTAGGCAGAACCTTCGTGAAAGGGTCTGCAATGTTCTCCTGTGTGGGCACATATGCCAAGCTCATCTCCCCAACAGAGAACCTCTCCCTGACATAGTGATAATGCACCTCAATGTGCTTAGTGTGAGCATGGAACACAGGGTTCCTCGTAACTGCCAATGCGCTCTGACTGTTAGTGACGATGGTGGTGGCAGAAGTCTGACCAACACCCAAATCAGCCATAAGGCGTCTGAGCCACACACACTCAACAATCGTTGTGAAAGCTACCCTATACTCAGCCTCACAATTGGAAGTGGCCACAATAGGCTGCTTCTTGCTCAACCAAACTATACATGAGCTACCAAGCATGAAGCAAAAGCCACTAGTGGACACATGAGTGTCATAGCAACCAACCCAATCAGAGTCAAAAAAAGCATGCAAATCAAACAATAGTGATCCCCCCTTGGGATAAAACAACCCAAGTAGCTGAGTACCACTCAAATAGCGAAAGATGCGCTTAACTGCCTACCAATGCTTGACTCTTGGGGAATGCATAAACCTGCTCATCTTTGAGATAGCAAACTGAATATCTGGCCGAGTAATGCATAAGTAAATCAAGCATCCAACAGCCTGCTGATAGACAACAACATCAAATGCATCTCCAGCATCATGAAGACTCAATCATAAACCTGTCTCCATAGGAGTGGCAATAGGATTACAATCTTCAAGGCCAAAATGTTGCAATAATGTGTCAATATATTTCGTTTGACACAAAGACATTCCACCATCAACTTGCATAAAATGAATGCCCAAATAGTCATGCAAATGCCCCAAATTTGACATCTCAAATGAGGCATGCAAATCAGCCTTAAAATCAGCAATATGCTTCTCTATAGGACCAACGAGCAACATGTCGTGAACATAGACAACAATGATCGGAAGCACATCATTAGCATGCTTAACATATAAGGTGCTTTCAGTTGGACTGTTCTCAAAACCATGTGCAATCAGATATGCATGTATCTTCTTATACCAAGCACATGGTGCTTGCTTTAAACCATATAATGCCTTCTTTAACCAGCACACCTGGTTTTCATGCCCTTCCTGCACAAAGCCACGGGGCTGAAAAACATATACTTCTTCATGCAAGTCACCATTCAGAAATGTTGTTTTTATGTCCAACTGATGTACATTCCAACCATGATGATTTGCAAGTGCACAGATGCTCCGAACAATAGTCATACGACATGTAGGTGCAAAGGTCTCATCAAAATCAATGCCTCTTTCCTATGCATAACCCTTTGCAACAAGCCTAGCCTTATACCTATCATCTGTACCATCCGGTTTACACTTGAGCTTGTATACCCACTTAGTGCCAATGGCCTTCTTGCCAGGAGGCAAGTCACATAAAGACCAAGTACCATTTTTCATTATAACATCATATTCAGATTGCATAACAGCCATCCAATTTTCTGAATTTTGTGCTTCATCAAACGAAACAAGCTCATTCTCATCACAGAGACTAGATGCAGCCATAGCATAGCAATTCGATGCAAAAGAGGCACTAGGAGATCCTGAATGAGTACGATATGATAGAGGTGCATCTAATTTGCTGTCACGCAAAGTTTGCACCAGCCATTTTGGCATAGTTTTTGCCTGCTCAATATCAGCTCTCTCATCAACTAGTGCATCATGTAAATCTGCATCAGAAATGGAATGATCTGCATCATCACATGAAACCTACAAAGGCTGAGAAGTTGCCTCATTGGGACCAGCACTAGACTATCCACCTGTAAAAAGAGGCAACAAAGTATCATACATGTCTTTGGAGCGAACAGATGTCTCCTTAGTACATGAAAGCAATGGCTGAATAACATCTTCCACAAAAACAACATCATGACTAACCAGAATGTATTTAGTCTGTGGATGATACAGACGATAGCCTTTACTTTCAGAACTGTACCCAACAAAAATACATTTTATTGCTTTATCATCCATTTTTTTGCGATGTTGTTTGTTGAGATATCAAGCTCAACATGTGATGATCCAGGATGACACGTACCAATTTTTCGTTTCTCTGACATGTATAGTGGTCATGCCGGTATATGTCAGGGATACTTCATTGAGCTTTATTAGATTTATCTACCGAGAGTGATGGCACATTTGTTTCTTGCCAGCTCACTCATTCGCGGACATTAGGTTTTTCCTTATGTATTGGTCTTTATATATTGCACTTGTTGTATTCTTGTTTTTAGGTCATTCTTGTACATTCCTTTTATGTAATAGAAGAAGAAGAAGATCATTCTTCCCTGTCTCAATTTGTGTGTGTGCTTCTCCTTGAGAGTGAGAGTGTGTGTGTGAGCTCTCTTCCTTATCTCCTTCCTCGTGACATGGTATCAGAGCCAGCATGGCTGTAGAGAGCTCGTGGAGAAGGCGACGGTGAAGACTACGCGGCACGGCGTGGAGAAAACGCGATTTCACAAACGGCCTCCGTTTGCTACAAAAATCGGCATGAAGGTAGGAGACCTCAAAATATTTTTGAGAGTTATGCCTTTAGGGTCACTTGTTTTTGTCAGATCAAAGTTTCGGAGCCATCTCGACCTCCGTTTCGAGCCCGCAAGGTGGGGCCCACAGAAAAACCAGGTCAGTTTCAGAAACTGTAACTTGCGTTGTGTTCGAAGACACTCACATATTCCAGATCCAGAATTTCAAGCGATTCCGTGTACTGTTGATACACGAAAACTGTGTTTTTCTGAGATCAAACTATCACGTCATAGTGTGACAGTGTTCAAGCAGAAGTGCTGCTTGTAGTGTGTTGCGGTGTTGTGAATTGTTGCAGAAATGGCAAATGCAGATGGAATGAGTCAGCTTATGAGCGATAAGCTGGACAAGAACAACTTCCATGCTTGGAGATTCAGAATGACGAATTTCCTGATGGGAAAAGGCTACGGGAAGTACATCGAAGGAGAGAATGAAAATGCTCCGCAGTTACCAGAAAGGAATTGGACTGTAGAACAGTTAAGAGAATATGAGGAATGGAATCAAGGAGCACAAAAGGTAATGCATTGGCTATCTGTTAGCATACAAGATAGCATGATTGGACACATACAGGATGCCAAGACTCCAAAAGAGGCTTGAAACAATTTGGTCACTTTGTACGAGACCAATACAAAGGCACGGAAATTGCAACTCAAGAACGAGCTGCATACATTGGAGAAAAAGAGCATGTCGGCAAGTGACTACACTCTAAAAATCAAAAGCATATGTGAGTCACTTGCATCTATTGGCATGAATGTAGATGATGATGATAAGGTGGAAGTGTGCCTTCATGGTTTAGGAGCTGCATATAAGCAGTTCAGAACTTCTATACAGACCAGGGAAAATATTCCGAATTTTGCTGATCTGGTATCTATGCTGATTATTGAAGAAAAGAATCTTGGTGAGGATTCAAACTCCCAAGGAAAGCCCAGTTTTGAGCAGGTATTCTACTCTGGCAGAGGAAGAGGCAGAGGTAGAGGTTTTGGAAGTGGAAGAGGAAACAATAACCAAGAGCAAGGTCAACAACAAAATCATGCAGGAGGAAGAGGACAGTTTTGAGGCAGGGGGAGTCAAAGAGGTCACAGAAATTTCCAAAGAAATGATTCAAGTAATGATAGTAAAGGATGCTAGAATTGTGGTAAACCTGGACACTTTGAACGTGATTGTAGGTTGAAGAATTAAAATAACAGAAGGCAGCAAAACAACTATGCATCCACAAGTGCAGATGATTCTGAGAAGCTGTTTATGGTTCAACATCACATGATGAATACGATGTCTGCTGGTGTTTCAAAATCGAATGATAATGTATGGTATGTTGATTCAGGTGCTTCAAATCACATGACCAGTCATGCAGAATGGTTTAGTAGTTTGCAAAAAATGCTAGTTCCTGGATATGTTGAAATAGGTGATGATACATCGCATCCTATTGAGCATACAGGAAACATAGCATTGTCTAGTTCAATGTTGATGGATTATATGTAGAAGATTACAAGCAGGATGGACGATTGGTTGCCAAAGGAAACAAAGTGGGTAGCATGTTCACCTTAAATGTGAAGATTCCTGAAATGAATGCAGCCATGTTTGCAAAAGGTGCAGGAGTTATTGTAGATATAGAGATATGGCACAAACAGATTGGACATGCAAACTTGCAAAGGCTGAAACTGATGCAGTCAAAGGAGATTGTCCATGGACTACCAAATTTCAAAGTTGCTGAAATGCAAAAGGTATGCGTAGCATGTCAATTTGGTAAACAGTCAAGAGCATCATTTCCACATGACAAGCATGTTAGTGAGAATGTACTAGAAGTAGTACATACAGATGTTTGGGGTCCAGCAAAGACCACATCTATGGGTGGTTGCAAGTTTTATGTTACTTTCATTGATGACCATACACGCAAAGTATGGGTATATTTCATGAAAGAGAAGAGCGAGGTGTTTACTCACTTCCAAAGTTTTAAAGTTATGGTGGAAAAGCAGACAGGGAAGTACATTCAGACATTAAGATCTGATGGAGGAGGTGAATACATGTCAAATGAGTTCAGTAGTTTTCTAAAAAATTATGGAATTTAGCGTCAGTTTTCATGCAGGTACACACCACAACAGAATGGTGTTTCTGAACGCAAAAACAGACATATTGCAGAAATAGCAAGAGCCTTAATGGCTGAGAAGAATATGCCTCATTGTTATTGGGCAGAAGTTGTGCATACTGCTGTATACATCATGAACAGAACTTCGACTACTGCTGTACATCAAGTTACACCTGAAGAGAAGTTTACAGGTAAAAAGCCAAACTTATCACATCTGAAAGTTTTTGGCTGTATTGCATATGTACATGTCCCAGATGAATTGAGGACGAAGCTTGATCCAAAAGCAGAAAAGTGTGTCTTCATTGGATACTCCCTTGAGCAAAAGAGATATAAATGTTATAACCCACTCACACGACAGGTAAAGGTGAGCAGAGATGTGGTATTTGATGAAATGTCAAGCTTCTATGCAGATGCCAAAGAAGGACTGAGTCTTGAACCAAATGACAAAGAAAATGCTGAAAAATCAAGTGCAAAATCTTAGGTTTTGAGTGGACTGGATGCATCACCAAGCAATAGTTCCAACTCAAATCCATGGAGTGGAAGATTACGTGGGAATTTCAGTCCAGCAAATTCATTAAATACATCCAAGAAAGGTAAAGAAAAGCTTTTTGTTGGACATAAAACATGTGCAGACTTTGAAGAAGTTGATGGAGATTCAAGCGGTTTAGAAAAGAGTCTTGATGAGGAACTTGGATTGCCCTCTGTGAAGACTCCAGGAGTAAGAAGGGCACATGCAGATGATACAAGGAGAAGTGAACCAAGACCAAGAAGATCTGGGAGGATGCGTAATTCAGTGCAACGATTAACATATGATAGTTACATGGCTCGCCATTGTGCCTACATGACAAAGGTAATACAAGATGATGAACCTTCTTGTTTTGAAGATGCAATTGGTAATGCAGATTTGGAAAAAGCTATGGATGAGGAGATGGCTGCACTTTATGGAAATGATACATGGAAGCTGGTTCCATTGCCGCAATGAAAGAAACCCATAGGCTGTAAATGGGTTTACAAGGTAAAGCATAATGCTGATGGTAGCATAAGCAGGTATAAAAGCACGATTGGTAGCTAAAGGATATGCACAGACATATGGCATTAATTATGAGGAAACATTCAGCCTTGTAGCTAAAATGTCTATTGTTAGGACACTTGTTGCATTAGCTACAACAAAAGGATGGACTTTGCATCAGATGGATGTGAAGAATGCTTTCCTACATGGTGAGTTACAGGAAGAAGTATATATGGACCAGCCACAAGGATATGAAGATTCAAAGCATCCAGAATATGTTTGCAGGCTGCAAAAGTCTTTGTATGGGCTGAAGCAGGCTCCGCGTGCATGGCATGCAAGGATTGCTGATTACTTAACCAGCATTGGGTTTTCTATGTGTGATGCAGATCACTCACTATATGCAAGGAAGGCTGATGATGGCATCACTATTGTGGCTATTTATGTTGATGACCTGATTGTAGGTGGTGATAATGAAGAAAGCATCAAAGAGGTAAAGAAACTTCTTATGTAGGAATTCGACATGAAAGATCTTGGTGTGCTGTGCTATTTCTTGGGCATTGAGTTTATACATACAAAAATAGGTATATGGATGTCGCAAAGGCAATATGCCTTGAATATGCTGCAAAAGTATGGTATGGCTGATTGTAAGCCAATTTCTATGCCTTTAGATCAGAATTTGAAATTGGATACTACATCAGGTGAAGCATTGGAAAATACTACTATGTACAGGAAAATTGTGGGAAGTCTTATATATCTTACATTTACAAGGCCTGATTTAAGCTACACTGTTGGACTTGAAAGTCAGTTTATGCAGGTTCCCAGGAAGCCACATTTGGATGCTCTGAGGTGCACTCTATGTTATGTGAGTGCTACTTTGGATTATGCATTGTTTTATGAAGCTGGTGTAGATTTGCAGGTTCATGGATACACCGATGCAGATTGGGCTGGTAGTACTCCAGATAGAAGATCTACTAGTGGCTTTCTTTTCTCACTCGGAGGTACAGCTATGACATGGAGCAGTAAGAAGCAACCCACTGTTGCTTTGTCGAGTATAGAGGCTGAGTATAGAGGTGCTGCAATGGCAACATGTGAGGCATCATGGCTGGAGATGTTACTTGCAGATTTAGGTGTGGAAGTGCAAAAGCCTATCACTATCTATTGTGATAATCTTAGCAGCATATAGTTAGCACAGAACCCTATTTTCCATGCTAGAACAAAGCATATCGAGGTACATTATCACTTCATCAGAGAGAAGGTATTAGCAGGTGATATTGATCTTGTTTATGTGAGAACAGATGAGTAGGGTGCTGATATTTTCACCAAGGCACTTGGAGCTGAGAAGTTGAAGAAGTTTCGGAAGATGCTTGGATTACAGGATATGGTGTTGAGCTTGAGGGGGAGTGTTGAGATATCAAGCTCAACATGTGATGATCCAGGATGACACGTACCAGTTTTTTGTTTCTCTGACATGTATAGTGGTCATGCCGGTATATGTCAGGGATACTTCATTGAGCTTTATTAGATTTATCTATCAAGAGTGATGGCACATTTGTTTCTTACCAGCTCACTCATTCGCGGACATTAGGTTTTTCCTTATGTACTGGTCTTTATATATTGCACTTGTTGTATTCTTGTTTTTAGGTCATTCTTGTACATTCCTTTTATGTAATAGAAGAAGAAGAAAAAGACCATTCTTCCCTGTCTCAATTTGTGTGTGTGCTTCTCCTTGAGATTGAGAGTGTGTGTGTGAGCTCTCTTCCTTATCTCGTTCCTCGTGACAGTTCAGGCACTAATGCATATGCCAAACAACAAAAAACATGCAGGTGAGCAACAAATGGCTTGCGATCATGCCAAGCCTCATATGGAGTGATAGACTGCAGCGCTTTAGTGGGACACCTGTTCAGTACATATGCTGCACACATGACAACCTCAAGCAAGAAACTATGTGGTAAAGCTTGACTCTTGACCATACACCTTGCCATCGCCATGAGTGACCTGTTCTTTCGTTTAGCAACTCCATTCTGTTGAGGTGTATACGACACTGTACACTGGTGTTTTATCCCACGTTCAGCCAGAAATGCATTAAAATCAGAAGACATATATTCCTCCCCTCGATTAGAACGGAGGGTGCCCATTTTACATGTTGAAAGATTTTCAGCCAAAACCAAAAACTGTTTGAAGCACATGAACACTTCGGACTTTGCCTTCAATGGATATACCCATGCATGCCTGGAAAAATCATCGATGAAAGTCATGAAGTAAAGATAATTCCCAAAAGAAGGTGTCTGCATAAGACCACATACATCATTATGTACAAGCTACAATTTCTGAGTAGCCCAAACTGAACCATCTTTTGGAAAGGACAAACGCTGCATTTTGCCCAAAATACAGCCTTCACAAACATGTTTTCGAGGTGCCTCAAGTTTGGGCAAAGAGGACACCATTTCAGATTTCTGCAGGAGTAGCAAACTAGCAAAATTCAGATGACCAAAGCATGCATGCCAAAGCGAATCATTTACTGCACATGCCGAATCATTTATAGATCTTTCATAGTCTATGAGCTTATACAACCCACAACATAAACTGCCAGAAGCAATAATCACATCGCCATTTGACAGATCATGAACTGTACACCTGTCATCAACAAATTTCACAACCAAGTCAATCTTGGCTAATGTAGAAACTGATAACACGTTCTTCTTGATCCCTAGCACAAATAAAGCATCTGACAAAGTGAAAGAACTACCATCAACAATAGTCAAAATGATCTTACCAACTCCCATAACAAGATAAGAGGAGTTGTCGGTGCATGTAACCGTATTCCTTGTAGGGGCAGGCTCGAGTGAAGAGAAGAAACTGCATTACGAGGTAATGTGTTTGGTCACCCCACTATCAAAATACCAAACATCTGAATTTACTGCGGACATGCACTACTCATGAGAAGATGGGTCAACACTGCAGACATGCACTACTCATGAGAAGATGGGTCAAAATTGCAAACAGTAGTAAACGCCCATTCTTCTTCCTACACAAGATTAGCAGACTCTATTTTTGGTGCAGAGGCCTCTGTAACAACCATTCCAACCTCTTTCTTCTTTGCCTCTTTAGCAACCATTTTTGGACAGTTCTTTATGATATGATCATTCCATTTACAGTACTTACAAAACAATTTCTGCTTTTTTGATTTCTTCTCATCTTTATCTTCCTTCTTTGAATGTGCAGAATTAGCAGATTTCTGCTTACTAGTTGAAGAGCTCCATTTTTCTTTGCTCTTCTGACTAGCCAGGAAAGCTTGATCTGCAACTTGCATAATGGACGTGTTCTGCCTGGATTGATCTTCCTGCAATAGAACAGAGACTAACTCCTCAAATGATAAGGCATTTGGATTGCCTTTCATCATCAACCGAAGAGTAGAAGAAAAACTCTGATATGAATCAGGAAGACCATTCAGAACGGTCTGCACAAGTGAGCTATCTGGTATAACCTCATCAACAGAAATTAGCTGTTCCTTCAAGTCTTTGATCTTTGTTAGGAAACTGTCCATAGAATCACCTTCATTCATGTTCTCACTCTCCAACTGTTTTTGGAGGTAAGCAACACGAGCCTCATTCCTAGCTTGGTACAATGTAGTAAGTGTATCCCAAGCATCCTTAGCTATTCTGCCAGAGCGAATGTGAGGAATAATGGCATGTTTGACAAACAAAGCTATCAAAGCATGTGCCTGGGCATCTCTGGCATCCTAGTGAATCTGCTCTGCAGTAGGTGCAACAGAAACCACAGCACGAACATGAATATGTAGAATATCATCATCTTCGACACCTTCTGCATCAACTTCAGTACCTACAGTTGTAACAGTTGTAGGCGTGATAGGCCGGTTTTCGACACCCTACACAATGTTCCACAATCCTTTTGCAACCAATACCTGTTGCATCATATAAGCCCATAACAGCTATTTGGTACCATCTGTAAGATGCCACCTTGATTTTCCACTTGGGAAAAAAAAAAGATGTGTAGGTAATAATGAAATTTTATGTTTAGGATATTTTGATCATGTTTGCAAAATTTTGTAGCAATAAACTTTTACATTCTCTCTCTAGAAAGTTGTCGCATGAAATTTGTATGTTAAATTTAAGCATGAAGATGAAGGAATTTGAAAAAGTGTTGTATGAGAGAAGTACTCTTAGTAGAAAAAATTTACCTGATTGAATTTTTTGTAGTTCCTATGTTTTATGTCTCACTTGGTTCTATGAAGATAGGTTAACGAAGAGATTTTTCATGTTTTTTCATCTCTCTCTAGAATTTTTGATTTTGCAAGGCCCAAAAGTGATATCTGGAAGCAGATTTGGACCTGAGGCGTCTCTAACACTAGTGTACAGATTTAAGAAGTGAATATTTTTTTCTCCCACAAGCTTAAGCTAATTCCTCACCATTTTTGAGTTACAGGGCTTAAAAAAGTGCCGTTTTCCAACACTTAAAAAAAAAAGGGAAGCCTTCATTCATTCATCATATTCATGTTCACAGATTTAGAAAACGCACATGGGTATATGGGTTATTTTTGGGTGATTGACGTGTGTGTGAGTGCGTTGCAAGGATCACCTCCAATTTTGCAGGTACAATTCTTGAGGTGGACATGAAAAGTAGATGCATGGGTGGTCTGGAGTCTTGCATGAGACATGAGAAAAGACGCTATCTTGGAGCATGCATATTCTAAGAGTGCAGATCTAGGAAGGCGTGATTGGTCGTGCACTACTGAAAGGTGGAGATCCAAAATTGAAGAAGAGTGAGAGATAGAAAAGGACGATGGTCGTACAGTCATCAAGATCATTTTTCAGCTTCTGGAGTTACGATTGGGATTGAGATTGAGATTGAGATTGAGATTGAGATTGTGATTGTGATTGAGATTGGGATTGATATTGTGATGGTGATTGAGATTGGGATTGAGGTCAGCTCGGGGGTGGTCGGGTGGATGAGGCTTCACACTGAAGCTATCTGATAGATTTTGTAACACAGATCAGAAGTACTTGTAAATCTGCACAAATAATAAAATTCTCTCTCTTCTTGTTCTGCATATAATCTGTTTTCCTTCTTTATATCTTGTGATGTCGAAGCCTATTATTCTGTGTGGGACTGTGACTCAAGATTAGGAGACTTGTTACAAGTGGTATCAGAGCAGAGTTGGATTCCGAGACAAGATGTAGGCTTTGAAGAAGAAGATAGAAGAACAAGAGGAGCTTATCCGTAGATTGAATGCAGAATTACATAAAGAAAGATCCAAGAAACAAAAAGAGGGTACTCCAAATGCTTTCATGGACCTCAATGATGAATATGATTTTGATATTAAATACTTAACAAGAAAAGAAAACAAGGTGGCTGATGCTTTGAGTCGTAAACCCTTATGAAACTCAATTTCTATTTTATCCTCTGATTTTGGTATTGGAAAAGAATTAAAAGAAGATTTATTTTATGCAGCAATCTTGAAATTTTTGGGTATGAATCCAGGTTCTATGTTTCAAGGAAAATTTCATTTGAGAAATAATGATTTGTATTGTAATTCTCGTTTATGTATTTCTTCATAATCTGTTTTGAAAGAAAAGATCCTGCATGACTGTCATGATGCACCTTTCTCTGTGCACCCTAGTTTTTCTAGAACTTATGCAAAAGTGAAAGCTTAATATTACTCGCCACGTATGAAATATGATATTAAGAGGTAGGTGGAAGAATGTCTGAAATGTCAACAGGTTAAGGTCGAATCTAAAAGGAGTCCTGGCATGTTACGACCATTAGATGTGCCTGATAAAAAATGGGAATCCATCTCTATGGATTTCATAACAAAGTTGCCTGTGACCAAAAGTGGGCATGATACCATCTTTGTTGTCATGGACCGTCTTACAAAGATGGCACATTTTCTTCCCATGAGGAAAACTGATACGGCTTTGCATGTTGCTAAACTTTTCATAAAAGAAATTTTTAGGTTACATGGTATACCCAAAAGTATAATTTCTGATAGGGATGCAAGGTTCACATCTGATTTTTGGAAAGCAACATTTCAATCCATAGGAACAGAATTATGCATGAGTATTGCATTTCATCCTCAAACCGATGGTGAGACCGAGAGGGTTAATAGGGTGCTTGAGGATATGTTACACATGTATGTGAAGGATAAGCAAAACAATTGGACTGAATATTTGCCTTTGGTTGAGTATGCATATAATAGTGCATGACATTCCTCTATTAAGATGACACCTTTTGAAGCAATGTATGGTTATAATTGCTTGCTGTCGCATTCACTTTTTAATTCACAGAATAAGGTTGAAATATCCAAACAGATGCTTGAGAACATGGAATTGGAGCTAAATAAGGTAAGGAAAAACATGAAAGATGCACAAAAACGTCAGAAATTATATCATGATCTCAAAAAGAGACCCTTGGAATTTAGAACAAATGATTTGGTTTTTTTGAAAGTGAGTCCTTCTAAATCGAATCTTGTTTTACGCAAAGATCGCCGATTGCCTCCTCGTTATGGTGGTCCTTTCAAAATCTTAAAGAAAGTTGGTTCTGTTGCATATTTACTTGACCTACCTAATACTTTGAAAATTCATCTATTCTTCCATGTTGGATTACTAAAAAAGTATGTTACTAATGCTGATCATGTTTTGTAGGAAAAATCTAAGTTGAAGGAAGATGCCACTTTTGAGCTTGAACCAGAAGTTATAATGGATAGGAGAATTAGACATCTTAGGAATCGTAAAATAGTGGAAATTTTAGTAAAGTGGTTTGCATATCCTATTGAAGATTCAACATGGGTTGGTTTAGATGAGTTTATGGAACATTATCCTTCTTTCCAACTCTTAGGACAGAGTTCTTAAAAGAGGGGGAGAATTGTAAGATGCCACATTGATTTTCCATTCGGGAAAAAAAAAAGATGTGTAGGTAATAATGAAATTTTATGTTTAGGATATTCTGATCATGTCTACAAACTTTTGTAGCAATAAGTTTTTACATTCTCTCTCTAGAAAGTTGTGGCATGAAATTTGTATGTTAAATTTGACCATGAAGATGAAGGAATCTGAAAAAGTGTTGTATGAGAGAAAGGTAGAGTACTCTTAGTAGAAAAACTTTAGCTGATTGAATTTTTTGTAGTTCCTATGTTTTATGTCTCATTTGGTTCCACGAAGATAGGTTAACGAAGAGATTTTTCATGTTTTTTCATCTCTCTAGAATTTTTGATTTTGCAGGGCCCAAAAGTGATATCTAGAAGTAGATTTGGACCTTAAGCATCTCTAACACTATTGTACAGATTTAATAACTGAATATTTTTGTCTGTCACAAGCTTAAGCTAATTCCTCACCGTTTTTGAGTTACAGAGCTTGAAAAAGTGCCGTTTTCCAACACTTAAAAAAAAAACAAAAGGGAAGCCTTCATTCATTCATCTTATTCATGTTCGCGGATTTAGAAAATGCACATGGGTATATGGGTTATTTTTGGGTGATTGACGTGTGTGTGAGTGCATTGCAAGGATCACCTCTAATTTTGCAGGTACGATTCTTGAGGTGGACATGAAAAGTAGATGCATGGGTGGACTGGAAGTCTTGCATGAGACATGCGAGAAGATGCTATCTTGGAGCATGCAGATTCTAAGAGTGAGGTGGATCTAGGAAGGCATGATTGGTCGTGCACTGGCGAAAGGTGGAGATCCAAAACTGATGAAGACAGAGAGATAAAAAAGGATGATGGTCGTACAGTCATTAGGATCATTTTTCGGCTTTTGGAATTGCGATTGGGATTGAGATTGAGATTGAGATTGAGATTGTGATTGTGATTGTGATTGAGATTGGGATTGAGATTGTGATTGTGATTGAGATTGGGATTGAGATCAGCTCGGGGGTGGTCGGGTGGATGAGGCTTCACATTGAAACTATCTGATAGATTTTGTAACGCAGATCAGAGCTACTTGTAAGTCTACACAGATAATAAAATTCTCTCTCTTCTTGTTCTGTGTATACTCTGTTTTCCTTCTTTATATCTTGTGGTGTCGAAGCCTATTATTCTGTGTGGGATTGTGATTCAAGATTAGTAGACTTGTTACAAGTGGTATCAAAGCAGAGTTGGATTTTGGGATAAGATGCAAGCTTTGAAGAAGAAGATAGAAGAGCAAGAGGAGCTTATCCCTAGAATGAATGCAGAATTACATAAAGAAAGATCTAGTAAACAAAAACAGGGTACTGCAAATGCTTTCATGGATCTCAATGATGAAGGTGGTAATGGTGCGGGCACATCGAATGCACGTAGAGCTAGATGACAACGTGAACCTGAAGAGGACGATGATGCAGGTGAATATGCACTTAAGCAAGTGTTTAAAAGAGAAAAATTGAATGAATTTGATGGTGAGAAGAAAACTGGAGAGGATCTTGAAGCATGGATTGAGGAACTTGAAGATTTCTTTGACCTGCGCATATTTAGTGAGGAATCAAAAGCAAAGGTGGCAATTTTGCATCTACGAGGAGTCACAAAACTATGGTGGAAATCATACATACAGAAAAGAACACGTGAAGGTCCGATCCTCTGGAAAGAGTTTCAAGAGCAAGCAGAGAATTGTTATTGTTCTCCACATTATCAGATGGAAAAGAAAATGGAATTCTACTCTTTCAAGCAGTATGAGGATGATAGATATGACTTGTCTGTTTAAGAATATAAGGAGAAATTTTTGCATTTACATAAGTATGCACTAGAAGTTTTTGGAGATGCCCTGAAAAGCAAGTTTATTGAGGGTTTGCGGGAAGAGCTTCGCTATCAAGTAAAGGGGTCCCGATGTGTAGATTTTCTTGATGCGGTTGCAAAAGCAGAAAACTTTGAGAAGATGGAGAAGTTTACCACAAAAAAGCATCCAAATCAAGATTTATCTCAACACACATCGACCCCCAAGACCTATTTCAATAAATCAGAATGGACAAAGATCGACTAACTCTATGAATGGTCAAGAAGGAAAAACTAAGCTGAAGCAAATGGATACACCTAAGAAGCAAGAAGTTGTGCACTGGGAACGTGATTTTGATTTCTTGGAGCAGGCTAAAAGGTTGGGACTTTGTTTTTGATGTGGAGAACCAGGACATCGCACTTTTGAATGTCCAAACAAGGCCATCAACCGTTCTATGCAAGCAAAGATAGCTCATCTACAAGAAGAAAACATAACAATTGAGGAAGCAGATGATCAAGGTAAGTGTTCTAGCCCTAGACTTCAATGCATGAAAACTTCTTCTCATTCAAGGGCATCCATGATTAGGATTATGGGGGACATATCCTCACATAAGGTTAGTTTCTTGATTGATTCGGGTAGTACAAATTGTTTCCTTTCACTTATGTTGGCAGAGGCTTTAGGGTTGCATATTGAGATGTAGACTAAAAGACATGTACAGATGGCTAATTGTAGGATACACTATACTCGAGATTGTATTGAGAATCTTGATGTTATGTTAGGAGAGCATAAGTTTTTGGGTACCTTCCATGTAATTGAAATGAGAGAATGTGATGTAATCATTGGAATGGACTGGTTAGTTCATAACAATGTCATGATTGATTGTGAAAGCGAGATCCTTACTTTGAAAATAGAAGGGAAGGAACATCGACTTGGAGGCAAGTGTAATTCAAGTTTTTCTCCTATTTCTGCTATAAAGTTGATTAGAGGTATTCGACAGGGTTGTGAGACATATTTGGCTTATGTGCATGATCTTCAAGAGAAGAAGAAAGAAGAGGAAATACCTGAATATGTTAGAAAACTTTTAGATGAGTAAGCAGATGTATTTCCTGATGATCTACCGGGCATGCCTCCTCCTAGGAAAATTGACCATGTGATAGACCTTTATCCAGGAAGTGATCCTTATTCTAGAGCACCTTATAGGTTCAATATTGATGAATTGAAAGAATTGAAGCTCCAACTAGATGATCTATTGAAGAAGGAGTTGATAAGACCTAGTGTTTCACCTTGGGGAGCACCTGTTTTATTTCAGAAAAAGAAAGAAGGTTCATACAGACTTTGTATCGACTATAGGGGATTGAACAAGAAAACCATTAAGAACAAGTATCCACTACCACACATAGATGAACTACTAAGTCAATTGAGTGGTGCCACAATATTCACTAAAATTGACTTAAGATCGGGATATCATCAAATTAGAGTAAAGGCTGAGGCCATACCCAAAACCGCTTTTAGAACACGATATGGTCATTATGAGTTCACAGTTTTGCCTTTTGGATTGACAAATGCTCCTTCAACGTTTATGTGTTTGATGAATAATATGTTTCATGAATATCTTGATGAATTTATATTAGTCTTTCTTGACAATATTTTTGTGTATTCTAAGGATGATGATGAACATGCATTGCATCTCAGGAAGACTTTACAAAAAGTAAGAGAGCATAAACTATATGGTAAGATGAGTAAATGTTTTTTTGCAAAAGGGGAGTGAATTATTTGGGGAGAGTTGTTTCTAAGGAAGGGATTCATATAGATCCTGAGAAAGTTAAAAGCATAGTTGACTAGCCTACACCGAAATGTGTGAGAGATGTGAGAAGCTTCCTTGGTTCGGAATAATATGAGAGGGCACACATTAGGGAGTTTTCTCGAATTGCAAATCCTCTTACAGAATTGACAAAGAAAAATAGAGAGTTCACATGGAACGATGAGTGTCAAAATGCATTTGACGAATTAAAACAGAAAGTTATAAAAAATTGTGTGCTAAAGATACCTGAGTTAGGGAAGCCTTTTATTGTTGCATGTGATGCTAGTGGAAGCCAAATCGGATGCGTACTTTCACAAGAAGGGAGGGTAGTGGCTTATGAGTCAAGGAAATTAAGAAAACATGAATTAAATTATACAACACATGACTTAGAAATGCTTGCAGTTTTTCATGCACTTAAACATTGGAGACACTTATTGCTTGGAGTAAAGTTTGAATTAAGAACAGATCATCAGAGCCTTAAATACATATTTACTCAACCTTTACTTAACAATAGAAAAAAATGATGGATCCAATTGCCAAGTGAATATGATTTTGATATTAAATACTTAGCAAGAAAAGAAAACAAGGTGGTCGATGCTTTGAGTCGTAAACCCTTATGTAGTTCAATTTCTATTTTATCCTCTTATTTTGATATTGGAAAAGAATTAAAAGAAGATTTATTTTATGCAGCAATCTTGAAATCTTTGGGTATGAATCAAGGTTCTATGTTTCACGTAAAATTTCATTTGAGAAATAATTATTTATATTGTGATTCTCGTTTATGTATTTCTTCAAAATCTATTTTGAAAGAAAAGATCCTGTATGACTGTCATGATGCACCTTTCTTTGCACACCCTGGGTTTTCTAGAACTTATGCAAAAGTGAAAGCTTCATATTATTGGCCACGTATGAAATATGATATTCAGAGGTATGTGGAAGAATGTCTGAAATGTGAACAGGTTAAGGCCAAATTTAAAAGGAGTCCTCGCATGTTACAACCATTAGATGTGCTTGATAAAAAATGGGAATCTATCTCTATGGATTTCATAACAAAGTTACCTGGGACCAGAAGTGGGCATGATACCATCTTTGTTGTCGTGGACCGTCTTACAAATGATGACACATTTTCTTCCCACGAGGAAAACTGATACAACTTTGCATGTTGCTAAACTTTTCATAAATGAAATTTTTAGGTTACATGGTATACCCAAAAGTATAATTTCTAGATGCAAGGTTCACATCTAATTTTTGGAAAGCAACATTTCAATCCATAGGAACAGAATTACGCATGAGTACTACATTTCATCGTCAAACCGATGGTGAGACCGAGAGGGTTAATAGGGTGCTTGAGGATATCTTACGCATGTATGTGAATGATAAGCAAAACAATTGGACTGAATATTTGCCTTTGGTTGAGTATGCATATAATAGTACATGGCATTCCTCTATTAAGATGACACCTTTTGAAGCAATATATGGTTATAATTGCTTGCTGCCACATTCACTTTTTAATTCACAGAATAAGGTTGAAATATCCAAACAGATGCTTGAAAACATGGACTTGGAGCTAAATAAGGTAAGGAAAAACATGAAAGATGCACAAAAACGTAAGAAATTATATCATGATCTCAAAAAGAGACTCTTGGAATTTAGAACAAATGATTTGGTTTTTTGAAAGTGAGTCCTTCTTAATCAAATCTGGTTTTAGGCAAAGATCGTCGATTGTCTCCTCGTTATGGTGGTCCTTTCAAAATCTTAAAGAAAGTTAGTTGTGTTGTATATTTACTTGACCTACCTAATACTTTGAAAATCCATCCATTCTTATCTTGATGAATTTATATTAGTCTTTCTTGACGATATTTTTGTGTATTCTAAGGGTGATGATGAACATCCATTGCATCTCAGGAAGAATTTACAAAAACTAAGAGAGCATAAACTATATGGTAAGATGAGTAAATGTTTTTTTGCAAAAAGGGAAGTGAATATTTGGGGAGAGTTGTTTCTAAGGAAGGGATTCATATAGATCTTGAGAAAGTTAAAAGCATAGTTGACTGGCCTACACCCAAATGTGTGAGAGATGTGAGAAGCTTCCTTGGTTTGGCATAATATGAGAGGGCACACATTAAGGAGTTTTCTCGAATTGCAAATCCACTTACAGAATTGACAAAGAAAAATAGAGAGTTCACATGGAACGACGAGTGTCAAAATGCATTTGACGAATTAAAACAGAAAGTTATCGAAAATTGTGTGCTAAAGATACCTGAGTTAGGGAAGCCTTTTATTGTTGCATGTGATGCTAGTGGAAGCCAAGAGTCGGATGCGTACTTTCACAAGAAGGGAGGGTAGTGGCTTATGAGTCAAGGAAATTAAGGAAACATGAATTAAATTATACAACACATGACTTAGAAATGCTTGCAGTTTTTCATGCACTTAAACATTGGAGACACTTATTGCTTGGAGTAAAGTTTGAATTAAGAACATATCATCAGAGCCTTAAATACATATTTACTCAACCTTTACTTAACAATAGACAAAAACAATGGATCCAATTGCTAAGTGATTATTATTTTGATATTAAATACTTAGCAAGAAAAGAAAACAAGGTGGCTGATGCTTTGAGTCGTAAACCCTTATGCAATACAATTTCTATTTTATTTTGATATTGGAAAAGAATTAAAAGAAAATTTATTTTATGCAGCAATCTTGAAATTTTTGGGTATGAATCCACATTCTATGTTTCCGAGAAAATTTCATTTGAGAAATAATGATTTGTATTGTAATTCTCGTTTATGTATTTCTTCAGAATCTGTTTTGAAAGAAAAGATCCTCCATGACTGTCATGATGCACCTTTCTTTGCACACCCTGGTTTTTCTAGAACTTATGCAAAAGTGAAAGCTTCATATTACTGGCCACATATGAAATATGATATTAAGAGGTATGTGGAAGAATGTCTGAAATGTCAACAGGTTAAGGCCGAATTTAAAAGGAGTCCTGGCATGTTACAACCATTAGATGTGCTTGGTAGAAAATGGGAATCCATCTCTATGGATTTCATAACAAAGTTTCCTGTGACCAAAAGTGGACATGATACCATCTTTGTTGTCATGGACCATCTTACAAAGATGGCACATTTTCTTCCCATGAGGAAAACAGATACAACTTTGCATGTTGCTCATAAAAGAAATTTTTAGGTTACATGGTATACCCAAAAGTATTATTTCTGATAGGGATGCAAGGTTCATATCTAATTTTTGGAAAGCAACATTTCAATCCATAGGAACACAATTACGCATGAGTATTGCATTTCATCCTCAAACCGATGGTGAAATCGAGAGGGTTAATAGGGTGCTTGAGGATATGTTACGCATGTATGTAAATGATAAGTAAAACGATTGGATTGAATATTTTCCTTTGGTTGAGTATGCATATAATAGTGCATGGAATTCCTCTATTAAGATGACACCTTTTGAAGCAATGTATGGTTATAATTGCTTGCTGCTGCATTCACTTTTTAATTCACAGAATAAGGTTGAAATATCCAAACAGATGCTTGAAAACATGGACTTGGAGCTAAATAAGGTAAGGAAAAACATGAAAGATGCACAGAAACGTCAGAAATTATATTATGATCTCAAAAAGAGACCCTTGAAATTTAGAAAAAATGATCTTGTTTTTTTGAAAGTGAGTCCTTCTTAATCAAATCTGGTTTTAGGCACAGATCGTCAATTGTCTCCTCGTTATGTTGCTCCTTTCAAAATCTTAAAGAAAGTTGGTTCTGTTGCATATTTACTTGACCTACCTAATACTTTGAAAATTCATCTATTCTTTCATGTTGGATTACTTAAAAAGTATGTTCTTGATGTTGATCATGTTTTGCAAGACAAATCTAAGTTGAAGGAAGATGCCACTTTTGAGCTTCAACCAGAAGTTATAATGGATAGGAGAATTAGACATCTTAGGAATCGTGAAATAGTGGAAATTTTCGTAAAGTGGTTTGCAGATCCTATTGAATATTCAACATGGGTTGGTTTAGATGAGTTTATGGAACATTATCCTTCTTTCCAACTCTGAGGACAAAGTTCTTAAAAGAGGGGGAGAATCGTAAGATGCCACATTGATTTTCCACCCGAGAAAAAAAAACATGTGTAGGTAATAATGAAATTTTATGTTTAGGTTATTCTGATCATGTCTGCAAAATTTTGTCGCAATAAGTTTTTACATTCTCTCTCTAGAAAGTTGTGGCATGAAACTTGTATGTTAAATTTGAGCATGAAGATGAAGGAATCTGAAAAAGTGTTGTATGAGAGAAAGGTAGAGTACTCTTAGTAGAAAAACTTTACCTGATTGAATTTTTGTAGTTCCTATGTTTTATGTCTCATTTGGTTCCATGAAGATAGGTTAACGAAGACATTTTTCATGTTTTTCATCTCTCTCTAGAATTTTTTATTTTGCAAGGCCCAAAAGTGATATCTAGAAGCAAATTTGGACCTGAGGCATCTCTAACACTATTGTATAGATTTAAGAACTGAATATTTTTTTCTTCCACAAGCTTAAGTTAATTCCTCACCATTTTGGAGTTATAGGGCTTGGAAAAGTGTTGTTTTCCAACACTTAAAAAAAAAGGGAAGCCTTCATTCATTCATCTTATTCATGTTCGCGGATTTAGAAAACGCACATGGGTATATGGGTTATTTTTGGGTGATTGACATGTGTGTGAGTGCGTTGCAGGGATCACCTCTAATTTTGCAGGTACGATTCTTGAGGTGGACATGAAAAGTAGATGTATGGGTGGTCTAGAAGTCTTGCATGAGACATGTGAAAAGACGCTATCTTGGAGCATGCAAATTCTAAGAGTGCGGATCTAGGAAGGCGTGATTGGTCGTGCACTGGCGAAAGGTGGAGATCCAAAATTGACGAAGACTGAGAGATAAAAAAGGATGATGGTCGTACAGTCATCATGATCATTTTTCGGCTTATGGAATTGGGATTGGGATTGAGATTGAGATTGAGATTGAGATTGAGATTGAGATTGAGATTGAGATTGAGATTGAGATTGAGATTGAGATTGAGATTGTGATTGTGATTGAGATTGGGATTGAGATTGTGATTGTGATTGAGATTGGGATTGAGATCAGCTCGGGGATGGTCGGGTGGATGAGGTTTCACATTGAAGCTATATGATAGATTTTGTAATGCAGATTAGGATTACTTGTAAATCTATAGAGATAATAAAATTCTCTCTCTTCTTGTTTTGTGTATACTCTGCTTTCCTTCTTTATATCTTGTGGTGTCGAAGCCTATTATTCTGTGTGGGATTGTGATTCAAGATTAGGAGACTTGTTACACCATCCAACTTATCCTCAACAGCCAACATACGGAATACATCACTGCTACGCTAGACCTGTAGCAAACTTCGAAACTCTTATATCGGCGAACAGAAATTGGTATATACCTTTGGCACACTCGAAAACACGCTGAGTATCCTCACCAAAATTCGTACGATTCTAAGACTGCAAATGGAGGAGTGTCGACAACACCCTAGGTGAAGCGACGAACTGCTCTGATACCAATTGTTGGAGATAGAGGTCTGCGGAAGCACATGAACAACACAAGGAAGGAGAAGAAGCTTGGAGCACAACACACAATACTGAGTGTATTACTAGAGAATGTACAAAGATAAGTAGCCCATTAGGGCAATAGGCGTATATACAAGCCAGGGGAAAAAAACCTCCTAAAGAGGGAAAAAAGTACCGCGGCGGTCCTAGAGTGTTCACACACATCACTACCTGAATATATCAACACTAGTGTCGAGTCTAGTTAAAAATTAGGTTCCAGGGCTTATTTGAGGGCTCTAATGAAGTCAAAAAATTATGAAAATTGGTATGTAGCTACTTCTAATACTCATCAAGCTCTAGGGCTCCTCGGCTTGAATAAAATCGAGTCCAATCTACCAAAAACAGTATTTACAATGTTCATGTCTTAATGAAAATCACTACTCAAAAGGATCTATTTTTGGAAAATTTGTGTGGCCTAATTGCCGGATCTTCTTTGATTGCTTTGCCTACTTGGTCCTTCTCTCTTCTCTAATTCTTTACATTGGCTCCCTTGTCTTGTAACACCTTGATAGCCTTGACTACTACCAATAGAGGGCACATATCAATACTTTGTACAAAATTTCTTTTCATTTTAATCTTTTGTTTGTAGTATGGTGGATAAAGGCATCAATCCTTACATTTGAAGATGAATAAAAGACTTTGGATTGGATTTCTTGTTAGGGTCTCATTTTAAGACCATGCATACCCATGCACCCTTAGTCCCTTGTTCACATGGACTAAGAAGAGATGAATTTATTTCATCTATTTGTACAAATTGCTCCATATTCCATTACCTTCTCATAGTTGGATTATACAAAATAAAAAAATCACTCTTTTGATGGCTTTCTCTCCAAAATCCTAAAAAGGAAGAAAAAACCAACAGAAAGGCAGTCATTTGTGAGAGAACTCACTATACAAAGAAAGGGCATCACGAAACAAAGAAAAGCAGTTCAAACAAATGAAGCTTCAAGGATGTAAAGGACTCCAAGGTGCTCTTCCTCAAGGACCCAACACTTGCAAAGGCTTTCTCAAGGATGACAAAGTCAAGGAGGGGGGAGTGTTAGAAGCACAACATAAATTGAATCTTTTTTCACTTGTACATGTTGTTACCTTTTTCCACTTTATATTAGTTTAGATTGATCTTTTCCTACTCATAAGCACTCATGTATAGTGGTGTGAGAGTGCCACACTTTTTGCTCTTTTAGAATCAATCTCCGTTGAGCACAATAATCCCTCATAGAGGAAAAAAATGGCCAAAGTGTATAAAAGGAGGTCATAGTGATTATAAAGGAGGTCCATCTTGGCTCATAAGAATATGCTGCTCTTTTGGAGAGTACATGCTTGTGTCTTTTGAGTCTCATGGATTTGTTTCTTCTTTCTTGTTCACCCAAGCTTGTGAACTTCTTCAAGTGTGGCTTGCATGTCTACATGTGTGGTCGATGTTGAGTGTGCTTGCTTTGTTGAGTGCTTTCCTTCAATTTTTCATGTGGATTCATGCCATGCTTGATGTTGAAGCTCCATTATGTATGTGTAAGTTCTAACCTTATTTGAGTCTTATGAGATAGCTCACAGGATTCATAATGTAAGTGTGGGGGATGCTACAACATCTACGAAGAGTAAAGTTTTGGGATAAAGTAAATTAATGAACCTAAGATCAAGAAAATATATATAGAAAATGGATTGACAAAACTTAGTGTCAATCACACTGCCAAGTCATGGTCGAAGCAACTAGGTGGCCATCAGTTCAACCTAATTTCAAAAACCAGTGAGTTGGATAGCTCATATGACATGGAGATACCTACTACTAGTGTCAGGGCTCCCTACCTAGAAGTATTTGAAGGACCCCTTAAAACAAATCTAGAATACATCTAAACCAACCAATTAGGTACTTGCATCTTTGAGGATGGTTTGAGAAGATCAATGATCTAGTTGAGAAACCATAAACAACCTTATGGCATAGATCACCTAGTGTTCAAGTTTGAGAATGAATCATATATGAATAAGCAAGGCACTATGTATGTTGTTACTAGTCACCGTGATAGAATGGAGGACTTTGGGAATGGTCTCCCAGAGTCTAAAGTTAGAGACTCAGAGGAAGAGGATCAAGATTTCTTGTGTATGAACTTAAGGACACACACAATCCAAGAAATTTGAAAAGAATGTACATAATCTCATATTATAGTAAACAAAACCACCTTTGGAAAGGCCAAACTACACAAACCGTTGGCTTTGCACAAAAAAACTAGTGAAGGACATGGTAACACCTCAATGGCTTACAGAGAGAATTCAAGAAAATCCCCAAAAGTGAGCTTTATACATAACTTAGGAAGGGGTAGATCAGGACAAAGAACAAGTAGAACAAATAGAGAGGAAACTAGAGGGCATAGGTCACATAGACCAGATGATGATTTCCTTCCACCAAGACAAAAGGAACACTTAGGAATGTTGAGACCCTCTCAGGTAGTTAAAACCATGAAGAACTAGTTTGATGGCACAAGAGATCCTTATGATCATGTGGTCGAGTATAAGTGAGTGATGGGAGCAAGCAAGTAGAGGACTTGTTCACTCAAAAGGAGGTGTTTCGGTTAACCCTAAAGGGTACAACCCTAGCATGGTTTCAACCATTGCATCGAGGCAACTACCAAGGAATCTCATAGATGATGTGAGCATTCATCACTAAGCTCTCTAGGAGTGGAATTAGACACACCACTTCATCTTTGATCCATAGCTTCAAGCACAGTCCCAAGAGATGGTGTCATTAGTGGGATGAAGATAAGGAGATGTCTATTCCAAGAGCTACCTACACAATCTAAACAAGCAATACATAGGAGATGTCTATTCCCAGATCTACCTACACAAGCTAAACAAGTGTTCTTTTTTTTGGATGGCCTCTTGACATAAAGTTATGATCCTATGTACATTTAAAAGATCCAAACACCTTCAAACAGTGCATGAGAATGAGCATAGACATAGAGGACAACTTATGAGAGGAAGTGGAACTCTCAAAAATCTACAAGGGCTCGAAATGCTCAACTGGCACCACATCAAAACCCTCATCATCCATTGAGGAACTAGCTGAGTTGGTGGCTCAAAAGCTAGGAGTAACCTTTCATAATAGGCATAATCAAAAGGTGATCACATTCACACGTTGTTACATACATGGAGGTGATCACATGGCTAATGCATGCCCTGTGCAAACCCAGAACCTATTAATGCCAAGCTCTCACTACTGCACAATTGAGAGGAAATACACCAATCATGTAGCACAACTCTAACAAGCAAGTAGTCAAACTAAACTACCTAGAGCCATATAGTTATCAATAACAATATCAGGATCAACCCTATTTTAGAAACCTATAGGCATACCAACAACCTTATCAAGCACAACCTAGGCCACAACCTTTACTAGGTCACCAACCACCACCTGCAGCCAACATAGTCTCGGTCAAATATGCAATAGTAGAAGAAAACCAAGATAGGGCATTGATACCAAGCTTCCTATGATCACAAAGAATGATCCAAATAAGAATTTTGACTACTCACATGGCGATAATGTTCCTAATATAGGGAGTCACTAGAGCACCATGAGACTTACCAATATGAGACCCAACATATAGTTAGGAACCTGATTATGCTAATATCATGTATAAAACCTAGGCCTAAACCCTAGATGAGACAATTACAAACACAATCTCCTGGAGGAACTTGTTTTAGATGCCAAGGAGATCACTTCATATGTGAATGTCCCCATCCCCCACCTATAGGACAACCTCAATATCTCATGATTCAAGGATTTTGATTTGAGTGCCGTAAGGAACACATCATTCATGAATGTCCTAAGAACCCTGTTAAGGCTTCAAAAAACACCCTGATCAACATGATACACATAGTGTAGAGCCCATGTGAAAATGCACCCTAATTAGTTCCAATTCAAGTAGGCTTTGAAACAAGTTAGACAAGGAGATCAAGAGAAAGAATCAAAACCTAATGAAATCAGAGAGTCTAGTAAAAAGAAATTTAGAACATGGAAAGAAGCTAGAGAAAGAGTGAAGTGAAAGTCTTCAAAGAAACTAGCCAAGTTAGAGGGCAGTATTTAAGAAACCAAAGCTAAGATTGTGGACTTGATGTCTCAAATCCACATCAAGTTCAGTCCTTGTAGATCCCTTTCCAGAATACCTAGACGTGATGTTTTAATCATACGAGACACGAATTGAAGAAGGATCAAACTTAGTTGAATTAGACAAGAGCTATCCTAGAGTGGACCTAGAAGTCAAAAGAAGAAAACTATGCATCAAAATGTTGAATTAGCCCAGGCTATGTTCAAATGTAGCCAACTCTTTGGTCATAGCAACCTAGTCAAACTAAAGTTGCATCTTTAAGGATATTTGGATCCATTAGAGAAAATGGTGTCTAAGCCCAAGAATTCGGTTCCTCAAAAGGTGCAGTCCATTGGAAGTGAGGTAGGAGAACTCTTGCCAAAAGATTCTTATGTTCCTAACTCAATAGAGAGCGGAAAACTCCTTTATTACCAACTACTCTCAAGAGTTCTTGCGAGAGATCCAAGATGAGCTACTAAACATATGAATCCTAGGCCCATTCCCTAAGGATATTCCATCCTTATATCGAGATCAGGAGGATACTTAATCAGGAGAAAGATTGAATTTTGAGTCCAATTCTTTACAAGAGTTGTCACAGTTCACAGATTCCAAGTCCCTTTAGATATGATCCCCTATGATAGCAGAGGAATGAAGACTCAATCATACCAATGTCATTTGACTTTGGAAGAGATCATAAAAGTGAAACTAGAGCTATGGAAACATGTAGCAAACCAAGTTCCAGAGCTGGATAGTTCTTACTTGAAAGTAGAATCAAAAGGAAAAGTCTTCGAGATCCAGATAGATAAGATAAGAGATATGAGTGAAGGTGACAAAGGAAACACCTATCTCCCCATTACCTACCAAGGACATACCACCAAAGCAATCCTCAATTCAGGTGTAGGTGTTTCCATTGCAACCACATCCTTATGGATGCAATGGGTCAAGCGAGCTTTGTGATCCACTAGAATAAAGCCTCAAATCCTAGAGTGCCACATTGAAAGACCATTAGGATTATTAGGAGTCACTCTCACTATTATTGGTGTAAAGGTTGAACACACATTCACCATATGTGATTTTGGGAAAAACCATGCTTATGAGATGATTTTAGGAAGACCCTTCATGAGACAATTAGAAATAGTGCAAGATTGGGGAACCAATTCCTTGTAATTACAACACCTAGGGGTAACTACTGAAGTCAATCTCAAAGATTACACCCATAGAGATGTCCCAACCCCTCTAGTGGAATCCCATCCACAAAACACAAGACTCAGAGTAAATACACTCCATTAGTTCTTAAAATCCATCATGGATGCATGAAGACACACACTTATGGATGTGTAAAATTGCCAAGGAAGAGGAGAAACGACTAGAAGATATAGATATGGGAGTTTCCTAGAGTTATTGATTGATACAAGACCCAACCTCTGCACCTATGATATTTACATATGAGAAATTTGAATCACATGATTGGGTAGAAATATTAGCAACAATGGACATAGTGGTGAATGAAGAACAATGGAATCCCCATTGTGATTAGGATGGTTACCACATATCATTGTTTATGTGTGAACCCTTAGAAAAAGAAGAAGAGGAAGATCTAGGATCCATCATTATGGATCCTTTCTATGATTATGAGGAAGATTACTTGTACTTGGTCAATGTGAAAACCCACAAAAGAAGTGAGTGAAAGAAAGAGATATTGCTATCCACTCAAGTAGAAAGAGAGGAAAAGAAAAGAAACGAAAGAAGAAACCACCAGTACAAGAAGAACAAGAGTCTTTATTTGAAGTACCCAAGAATTACAAAAATATGAAATCGAAGATAGGACAAGAAGAACAAGAATCTTTATTTGAAGTACCCAAGAATTACAAAAATATGAAATCGAAGATAGGACGATCATGGTGAGGATTCCAAAATGAAAAGCTCTCATGGGAGAAGATTATGACAATAAGGAAATGACCAAGAAAATCATCATAACAATTGAGGAGCAAGAAGAATGAAGCACATACATAGGAAATGACCTAAGTGTTGAGGGAGGTGAAAATCAAAGAATTAGAGAAGATCCACAGGGCCATGCCCTAGAACATATTAAATGCATGAAGTTGAGATGACAAAGCATACTACCAAACTCAAATGCCCAAAATATCATATGGCTATGTGTCAAACACCAACACTAGCTATTCCTAGCATTATAGATTGACAACCATTCATATCAATTGAGCTAAGATAGGGCACTATGAAAGCCTTGATTGACTCTAGAATTTCCATTAGACACTCTTGTTGTCTAAATATGGAGTTAAAGGTATAGCCAATAGAGGCATATCTTGTAGGCTTGGAAGGTGTAGAAACTCCTTGTTTAGGGGAAGCAGAAGTATAGATTACTCTACAAGAAGCCCCCCTAAAAATCAATCTTTTAGTGTGCCATGATGACAATCTAGCTGAATATTTAATCTTGGGTCAAAAATAGATTTATGACCATGCAATTGATTTGAACCTCAAGAACAGAATTCTCTAGGTTTAGATCTACAAATAGTGACTTAAGATCAAATTGGACAGACCAAGACCCTTCTTTTTCCTAGTCCACACACACCCCATATGACCCTAGAATATTAGAATGATGCAATTCCACCTCATCCGAGCATATGAGGATGATGCAATTCCAACTCATCCGAGCATATGAGGCATGTGTTGGAGCCCCCTTTTTTTCCAAAAGAATGTATCCCAAGCACAAGGGACCAACTAGTCCCTTCTTGCCAAAAGTAATCACATGGAGTAAAGCAACATAGAAATGTTGATCGAGCACCAAATTTCTAGTGATGTAAGGAAACAACCCACATAACAAAGAAAATTTGGGTCACGAAAGGCAAACGAGCTTCAACTCTTTTGGAGGTATCAAGAGTTGACCACACAATGAAGGTATCAAGGGTCAACCTATAATCAAATGCACATGGATGCCTAAGCAATTTTTGAAGGCATAACCTAATACTTGTCACATTTCGGTGCCAAAAACTAGGTTATAGGACCGAGCACAACTTCAACATTTAGCTTTGCGAGAGAAACCCGGGTTCAAGCATTCTATTCAAACTTCATGTATATATGCATACCCTAGATCACAATTACCATGTCATACTTCTGCTCGCATTGTATACAAATGGATCCCAAAGAAAACATACCCTCACTCTCTTCACTCTATAACATCTCATCTATAGGCCTTAACTCTAGTTCACTTCCTAAGTAATGATAATCCATTCCTTTTAAATCCTAATTAACTTTGTACACCATCTAAGTCCACACTAAAACCATCAATGTACAAAACTTGTAACAATCACTTCAGTAAATTATAAAATAATGCTAGATGAGTTTCCCATAGACATGATGCACCATGTCGAGAACATGCACTTCCCAAGTATGCATCTAGGAAATAGAATCACATCGAGCCCAGTTGCATAGTGCACTTATAGGTCCTAAGAAGGAAATTCATGTCAGTATTGGAAAGGGACCATGGTCTCACCCTACAGGGATCTTGTGCCAGCTCTAACCATATTAACATGTAATTTTCCTTGTCTTATCAATCTTACTAGTATCTTCAATCAATCCAATGGTAACATTTGGACCGAGCTCCATGCCTATTGACTATCAGTCCATCACCATCGAGGAGTATCTGCTCATCCCACCACAAGAATTCGTCAATTTCTTGGGCGAGATTCCCATCAAGGATCCTCCTATGAACTTCACAAATAGAGTCCATGAAAAGTCACATTGGTTCACGGACTTGGTAGGACCCATAACAGATAAATTTTGACATGTATAGTGGTCACACCAATATATGTCAGGGATGCTTCATTGAGCTTTATTAGATTTATCTACCGAGAGTGATGGCACATTTGTTTCTTGCCAACTCACTCATCCACGCACATTAGGTTTTTCCTTATGTACTGGTCTTTATATATTGCACTTGTATTCTTGTTTTAGGTCATTCTTGTACATTCGTTTTTATGTAATAGAACAAGAAGAAGAAGAAGAAGAACATCATTTTCCTTGCCTCAATCTGAGTGTGTGCTTCTCTTTGATTGTGAGAGTGTGTGTGTGCTTACCTCCTTCCTCGTGACATTGTATCAAAGCCAGCGTGGCTGTAGAGAGCTCGTGGAGAAGGTGACGATGAAGAGTACACAGCAAGGCATGCAGAAAATGCGATTCACAAATGACCTCCATTCGCTATGAAAATTGGCATGAAGGTAGAAGACCTCAAAATTTCGGAGCCATCTCGACCTCTGTTTCGAGTCCGCAAGGTGGGGCCCACAAAAAAGCTAGACTAGTTTTAGAAATTGTAACTTGCACCGTGTTCGGCAACACTCATATATTCTAGATCCAAAATTTCAAGCGATTCGCATGTAGTGTTGATACACGAAAACTATGTTTTTCTGAGATCAAACTGTCACATCATAGTGCGATAGTGTTCAAGCAAAAGTGCTTCTTGTAGTGTTTTGCAATGTTGTGAATTGCTGCAGAAATGGCAAACGCAGATGGAATGAGTAAGCTTATGAGCGATAAGCTGGACAAGAACAACTTCCATGCTTGGAGATTCATAATGAGGAATTTCCTGATGGGAAAAGGCTACTAGAAGTACATCGAAGGAGAGAACGAAAATGCTCCGCAATTACTAGAGAGGAATCAGACTACAGAACAGTTAAGAGAATATGAGGAATGGAATCAAGGAGCACGAAAGGTAATGTATTGGCTATCTGTTAGCATACATGATAGCATGATTGGGCACATACAGGATGCCAAGACTCTAAAAGAGGCTTGGAATAGTTTGGTCACATTGTACGAGATCAATACAAAGGCACAAAAATTGCAATGCAAGAATGAGCTGCATACATTGGAGAAAAAGAGCATATCGGTAAGTGACTACAATCTGAAAATCAAAAGCATATTGAGCCACTTTCATCTATTTGTGTGAATTTAGATGATGATGATAAGGTGGAAGTGTACCTTCGTTTTTTAGAGTTGCATATAAGAAGTTCAGAACTTCTATACAGACTAGAGAAAATATTATGAATCTTGCTGATTTGGTATCCATGCTGATTATTGAAGAAAAGAATCTTGGTGAGGATTCAAAATCCCAAGGAAAGCGCAATTTTGAGCAAGTTTTCTACTCTGGCAGAGGAAGAGGTAGAGGTAGAGGTTTCAGAAGTGGAAGAGGAAATAGTAACCAACATCACATGATGAATACGATGTCTGTTGGTGTTTCAAAATCGAAAGATAATGTTTGGCATGTTGATTCAGGTGCTTCAAATCACATGACCAGTCATGCAGAATGGTTTAGTAGTTTGCAGAAATTGCCAGTTCTTGGATATGTTGAAACAGGTGATAATACATCGCATCCTATCGAGCATACAGGAAACATAGCATTGTCTATGGAGGACGTGAAGGTAAAACATCTTGATGACGTGTTGCATGTTCTAAACATAACAAAGAATCTGGTTTCTACTGGACAAATGGTTGACCAGGGACTACAAGTCAGGTTCAATGCTGATGGGTTATATGTAGAAGAATACAAAGGGGATGGAAGATTGATTGCCAAAGGAAACAAAGTGGGTAGGATGTTCACTTTAAATGTGAAAATTCATGAAATGAATGCAACCATGTTTGCAAAAGGTGCAGGAGTTATTGCTGATATAGAGATGTGGCACAAACGGATAGGACATGCAAACTTGCAAAGGCTGAAACTGATGCAGTCAAAGGAGATTTTCGATGTACTACGGAATTTCAAGGTTGTAGAGATGCAAAAGGTATGTGCAGCATGTCAATTTGGTAAACAGTCAAGATCATCATTTCCGCATGACAGGCGTGTTAGTGAGAATGTGCTAGAAATAGTACATACATATGTTTGGGGTCCTGCAAAGACCACATCTATGGGCAGTTGCAAGTTTTATGTTACTTTGATTGATGAACATACACAGAAAGTGTGGGTCTATTTCATGAAAGAGAAGAGTGAGGTGTTCACTCACTTTTAGAATTTTAAAGCCATGGTGGAAAAGCACATAGGGAAGTATATTCAGACATTAAGATCTAATGGAGGAGGTGAATACATGTCAAATGAGTTCAACAATTTTCTAAAAAGTCATGGAATTCGACGTCAGTTTTCATGCAGGTACACACCACAACAGAATGGCATTGCTAAAAGAAAAAATAGACATATTGCAGAAATAGCAAGAGCCTTGATGGCTGAAAAGAATATGCCTCATTGTTATTGGGCAGAAGCTATGCATACAACTGTATACATCATGAACAGAACAACTGTTGTTGTACATCAAGTTACACCTGAAGAGAAGTTTACAAGTAAAAAGCCAAACTTATCACATATGAAAGTTTTTGGCTATATTGCATATGTACATGTTCCAGATGAGTTGAGGAAGAAGCTTGATCCGAAAGCAAAAAAAAAGTGTCTTCATTGGATACTCCCTTGAGCAAAAGGGGTGCAAATGTTATAATCCACTCATGCGACAGGTGAAGGTGAGCAGAGATGTGGTATTTGATGAAATATCAAGCTTCTATGCAGATGCCAAAGAAGAACTGAATCTTGAACCAAATGACAAAGAAAATGCTGAAAAATCAAGTGAAGAATCTCAAGTTTTGAGTGGACTAGATGAATCACCAAGCAATAGTTCCAACTCAAATCCATGGAGTGGAAGATTGCGTGGAAGTTTCTGTCCGGCAAATTCATCAAATACATCCCATAAAGGTAAAGAAAAGCTTTCTGTTGGTAGTAAAACATGTGGAGGTTTTGAAGACATTGATGGAGATTCAAGTGGTTCAGAAAAGAGTCTTGATGAGGAACTTGGATTTCCCTCTTTGAAGACTCCAAGAGTAAGAAGGGCACATGCAAATGATACAAGGAGAAGTCACCCAGGACCAAGAAGATATGGGAGGATGGGGGATTTATTGCAATGATTGACGTATGATAGTTATATTGCTCGTCCTTGTGCCTACATGACCAAGGTAATACAAGATGCTGAACCTTCTTGTTTTGAAGATGCAATTGGAAACGCAGATTGGAAAAAAGCTATGGGTGAGGAGATGGCTTCACTTTATGGGAATGATACATGGAAGCTGGTTCCATTGCCGCAAGGAAAGAAACCCATAGGCTGCAAATGGGTTTACAAGGTAAAGCGTAATGTTGATGGTAGCATAAGCAGGTATAAAGCATGATTGGTAGCTAAAGGATATGCACATACATATGGCATTGATTATGAGGAAACATTCAGTCTTGTAGCTAAAATGTATACTGTCAGAACTCTTGTTGCATTAGCTACAACAAAAGGATGGACTTTGCATCAGATGGATGTGAAGAATGCTTTCCTACATGGTGAGTTACAAGAAGAAGTATATATGCACTAGCCACAAAGATATGAAGATTCAAAGCATCCAAAATATGTTTGCAGGTTGCAAAAGGCTTTGTATGGGCTGAAGCAAGCTCCTCGTGCATGGCATGCAAGGATTGCTGACTACTTAACTAGCATTGGGTTTTCTCTGTGTGATGCAGATCATTCACTATATGCAAGGAAGATTGATGATGGCATCAATATTGTGGCTATTTATGTTGATGACTTGATTGTAGGTGGTGATAATGAAGAAAGCATCAAAGAGGTAAAGCAACTTCTTATGCAAGAATTCGACATGAAAGATCTTGGTGTGTTGCACTATTTCTTGGGCATTGAGTTTATTCATACAGATGCAAGTATATGGATGTCACAAAGACAATATGCCTTGAATATGCTGCAAAAGTATGGTGTGGATGATTGTAAGTGTTTGAGTTAGACGTTTACAGAAGCATGTGAACAACACAAGGAAAAGAAGAAGCTTGGCCCACAACACACAATACTAAATGTATTAGTAGAGAATGTACAAAGATAAGTAGCCCATTAGGGCAATAGACATATATACAAGCTGAGGGAAAAAAACCTGCTAAAGAGGGAAAAAAGTGCACCGGCAGTCCTAGAGTGTACACACACATCACTACCTAAGTATATAAACAAATCCCCCTGTGAGTGATGTGGTGAACAAGTAGCTAGCACTCATGTATAAGGAAGTGCCAAGCTATGTGGAAATGACTCCATGTTGAAGCTCAAGATCAAGGACAAAGCATGGAAGCGCATCAAGGAAGTGGATACACAAGAAGAAGAAGCAAGTAGGGAGCTCCAAGAAGCACGTGCCAAATTTTCAGAAGAAATCCCTACAAAAATAGTGATTTTTATCACTAAAAACCATTGTAAATACCATTTTCCATTTTTGTAACTCCATTTTGTTCAAGCCGAGGAGTCCTCGAGCTTGAGGAGTATTAGAACTACCATCCTACCAATTTTCATAATTTTTAGACTCTGTTTGAGCCCCCAAATAAGCCCTGGAACCTATTTTTTAACTAGGCCGGACACTAGGTCTGGACAGGGCCAAAACCACTCAAAAACTATAAAAAGGGCTGGAGAGCTCATTTTTGAGGTTGGCTTGTTGTATATTTCAGTTTTGTAAGAGAGCTCTTTGGTAATCGAAGCTTTCCATTGTTCCACTCTTTGCTCTTACCTTGTGCGCGTGTGTGTGTATGTGTGTGCATGCTTGTGTGCTTTCACTCACGCACTTGTGCCATCACTTGCTCACGGTCTTCATACCGGTCCTCACGTCTCCACGGATTGACATTTATGAGGTGTATCTCCTCACGTTGGTACTCACCATTGTGCTAGAGTGACACCAAATTTGGCGCCGTTGCCGGGGAGAGAGCTTGGAGGACGAGCGTGTGACGGTAAGACGTAGAGTAGCGACGTTGGAAGGTAAAAAAATCATCATTTTCAGTTCAGTTTTTGAATTTTCCTTCTTCTTCATCTTCATCATCATCACCATCTCCACCCGCCTTCATCTTCTCAGTTTTTTCCATTTTTTAGAGTACATTCACCTTGTTTTTACTTGTGGTTGTGAGCAAGAAGCTTAGAGAGAGTGCAGAACAGAGGCGCTGAAGAAGCAGCACCAAAACAACTAAAAATCTGAGTGAATAGCCCCGGACAAGACGAACCTGCACCAAGTATCGTGGAAGCTGCGCCAGAGATCGTGAGTGAGAAATCGGGCAACCGGGGGTTACACAGAGCAAGGGGAAGTGACAAAGAAGTTAGAGAGGCTCTCAAGGTGAGCAAACACCCATTTAATCTGCAAATTCTCAGTAAATTAAGCTTGGAAAGGGAAACGATCTGCGTCAGGTATCGTTTGGTACTGACAGGGGTGAAAAGGAGTGATTTGGGGTGATACAGAGAGTGAGGAGAGGAGAGAGGAAAGAGTAGAGCATGTGTACAACCAAAACTTAGAAAAAATCTTTCCCAAAATTTGTCTAAGGGTCAAGTATCGTTTGGCTCCCGCAGTCGAGTATCGCGATACCTGACAAGTATCGTGAATCTCCTGTGGTTGAGTATCGCGATATTTCCCAGCCATCGTGTATCGTTTGGCTTAAGTATCGCCTATCGCTTCTCAGAGATCGCGATACTTACCAAAGATCGCGTATCGTTTTGTTCAGGTATCGTCGATCGTTTTGAGCCAAGTATCGAGTATCGTTGGTGCCAAAGATCGTTTCAATCAAAGATCGCGATATTCACCAGCGATCGTGTATCGTTTGGTTCATAGGTCGTGTATCGTTTGCATGAGAGATCGGTGTCGTTTCGGTCGGCGATCGGTATCGTTTATCAGAGATCGCGATATTTATCAGAGATCGGGTATCGCCTAAGTCAGAGATCGTGTATCGTTTTCTTCCAAATATCGAGTATCGTCTTGAGCTAAGTATCGTTTTGCCCGAGTATCGTGATAGTCAAGTATCGTGTATCGTTATACAGCGATCGCGATACCTATCAAGATTGTGTATCGTGGAGTTTGCTCACGATACTTGTTGAAGATCGTGTATCGCCTACTTCAAGTATCGCGGTACATACCAAGTATCGTGTATCGAGTTCCTCAAGTATCAAGTATCGTGTCCTACAAATGTCGTGTATCGCCTGATTTGAAGCATTTCCTGAGAGGCCCTGTTTCCCTGTTTTAAACCCTAAAACCCTGAACTGGCATAACTTTCTCATACAAAATCCGTTTGCTATGATTTTGGTTTTGTTGGAAAGGTCGTGAGGAGTATTAGATAGGGTATTTTGAAGTTGACCCTCAAGGAAACTAGAAAACCAAGGTGTTCCAAAGGATTTTGAGCAATATAAGAGAACTTTGGGACTAGAAGCCAAGGCTTATGAACCTGAGATCTGGCAGACACTTAGGCAAGGATAGACAAAGCATTAGATCATCTGAGGCTAGTGTCAACCATACAGCCAAGTCTTGGGCTCAACAGCTTAGTGGTTATCCTTACACACGAAGTTCAGAAACCAGTGACTCGGAAATGTCTTTTAGCATGGAGAGACCCACACGTGGCTCAAGCACTGCCTATTTACAGACACCAGAAGGTCCTTATAAGACCCAATTGGAGTATATCAGGACCAACCAATTAGGTGCTCGCATCTATGAGGATGGTCTAAGGCGATCAGTGGTTCAACTCAAGAATCCTGACCAACCCTTTGGACTTGAACACCCAGTGGTCAAGTTTGAAGAGGGTGCTTACATTGATAAGGAAGGAACCATGTATGTGGTTACCAACTTACCAGATAGGACAGATGAGTTTGGAAATATCATTCCTGAGAATGAGATAGGAGACCTAGAGCAAGGAGGCCTAGGAGGAGAACCCAAGACCCCTAGAGGTAAGTCAGTCTTAACCAGAGTGCTCACTCCAGAATGGATTCCTCAAGATAATAAAAGCATAGAACTGTTCGTGAACAGAGAAACGGAGGAAGCCTTTTGGAGATTTAGGCCAGATCAACCCAGCCCAGTAGTCACCATCTATGAATTCAAGGACCCAGAGACACCATGGAAAGTTGTCTATCTAGATCACACATCTCAGAAATTATTCTTGGTATCAGATCATGACAGACATGCTTACACTTGGCAAGGTGAATCAATTTTCCCTCCACCAAGATCTAATGTTTCCCAGGGCCTCCAAGGAGCTGGATCATCCAAGGCTCATGAAACCCAGAAGGAAAGAACTAGAGAGAGACCGGAGGTGAGCTTTGCAGACACTGTAGGCAGAGACAGATCAGGATATGGAACGGAAAGACCTGAAAGGGAGAGACATAGAGTTTATAGGCATCAAAGAGATGATCATGATTTCCCATTGCCTAGACCACGAGAGCACTCAAGAACCCTTAGACCCTCTCAAGTGGTTAAGACAATGAAGAACTACTTTGATGGATTTGGAGATCCTTATGATCATGTGGCGGAGTTCAAACAAGTGCTAAGAGCTGAACAGGTTGAAGACTTATTCACCCAGTTTGAGGCATTTGGTTTGACTCTTAAGGGTACTGCCTTAGCTTGGTTTCAACCTCTAAACAGTCGCAACTATAGGGAGATAGGTCAGCTGCTAGAAGAATTCATTGTGGAATTTTCCAAAAGCGGTATCAGACATAAAACATCATCCTTGATCCACAGCTTCAAGCAGACACCCCAAGAAACAGTGCGACTTGCAGGAAGAAGGTTTAGACAGTACTTGAAAAGATGCCCTGTACCAGAATTACCCACATCAGCCAAACAGGTGGCACTGTTTTTAGATGGCCTATTGAGCACAAAATTAAGGTCATATGTATACTTGAAGGAGCCTAGATCCATAGAAGAGTGTATACGGATATGCATTGACATAGAAGACAACTTGGGTGAGGAGTTAGGACTATCCAAACTCTATAAGGACTCTGATAGTTCTACAAGTCATACCTCTAAAACCTCCACTGAGATAGAAGAGATAGCTGAGCAAGTGGCCAAAAAGCTAGGAGTTCAAAATAGGCAAATGCCAAGGGTCACCTCATTGAAGCGATGTTATACGTGTGGAGGAGATCATATGGCTAATGTTTGCCCGTTGACGACTCAACCCCAAGGAAACCCTAATGCTCTATATTGTACCATTGAAAGGAAGTACACAAATCATACGACCCAAGATTGTCCCTATAACAGGCAGGCTGTTAGACAAAATTATCAGCAACCTTACCAACAGGGTAGGTATCAGAATCAGTACCAACAGCCATATTATAGGCCACAACAATATCAACCTCAATACCAACAGCAATATCAGGCACCATATAGGCCACAACCTGTCCTAGGAAACCAACCGCCAGCCCCTGCCAATGTGATCCCAGTTAAATATACGATGGCGGAGGAGAACCCTAATAGAGCATTGGTGCCACTAACCCCATTGGTCTCAGGAAATGATTCTCACGCTCATGGTTCAGAATACTTCCATGAAGATAGTCCACATGCTTATTATATAGAGTCACCTGAGCAAAGCGAGACTTCTCAGCATCAATATGAGACACCACCTATGGAACAAAATTGGGAGCCAGAATACTCCAACGTCATGTATACGAATCCAAATCCTAGGCCCCAATTGAGACAAGTAAGACCACAAGCCCCTAGAGGACCATGCTTTAGATGTCAGGGCGAACATTTCATTCGTGAATGTCCCCACCAACCAGCTCTGGGACAAGGGCAAAACATTACGATACAAGGATTTTGTCCTGAGTGCGGCAAGGAACATCTTCCTAGAGAGTGTCCCAGGAATCCCTCTAGTGCACCCAAGGTTACACCCATCAATGTGGTAGGCTTAGTGGCAGATTCAAGTTCAAGTAGCAATAATGTGGCTCCTGTACAGGCAGTTACTAGGGCACAGGCTGCACAACAAGCAAAACCATCCGAGCAATCGGAGTCAAGTGAGTCAGGAGAGCCTAGTAAGAGGAAACCAAGAACATGGAAGGACACCAGAGAGAAGGCTAATCGCAAGTGGAACAAAAAGCTATCCGAGCTAGAAGAAAGCCTAAGGGATACCAAAACAAAAATAGAAGACATGGCATCTCAAAGCCCCTCACATACCGAAGCTCCATCCACTCCACCTCATTCCACCCCACCACCCATTGTAAATAGACCGCAATCAGGGTCTGTTCTTGCAGATCCAACCCCAGAAGGCTTGGACATGATGTTCAAGGCCTACCAGGCTCGTCTTCAGGAAGGGCCAACAGCTGCAAACCTAGACAAGAGTTACCCTAGAGCAGATTTAGAGATTGAACGGATGAAAATGTGCATGAAAATGGTGGAACAAGCTCAAGCTATACTTGAGACTAGTCAGAAGTTCAATCAGACAAACTCTGTCAAATCAGATTTGCATTTCCAAAGCTTACTAGAAAGATTAGAGCAGTTGGTAAACAAACCACAATTTTCTTTACCTCCACAGGCTCAACCAGTTATTGAAAGAGGAAGCTCACCACCAATGGGAGCTTATGTTCCTAATTCAACGGATGCTGGAATACCTCCTTCAATTCAACAGTACTCTCAAGAGTTCTTGCGGGAAATACAGGAAGAGAAATGGGCCAAGGAGAAGGGTAATCCCCCTCCTATTCCTGAGATTGATGATCTTCATGATCCATTTCCCCAAGACATTCCGTCTATCTATGGAGACCAAGCAGAGCAACAAGAGGATGAGAGATTAGATTTTGAATCTAATTCTTTACAAGAGTTGCCTCATTTCACAGGCCCATGGGAATCTGAATCTATCCAGATCAGAGCTCCCACAATATTGGTAAGAAATGAAGACTCAGTGATTCCAAGAAACACTGATGTTGTTAAGAACACTAAGGTTCAATGTCATCTCACTGTGGAAGAGTTGCTCAAAGCAAAACCTGAGCTCTGGAATCATGTGAAGGATCAGGTTCTAGAACTTGAATCCAATATGCCAAAAGTAGGCTCTAAGCAAAAAGTTCCAGAGATACCTCTCGACAAGATAGGAGACATGAGCGAAGGTGAAGAAGGTAACACTTATCTTCCGATCACCTATCACGGTTACACAACCAAAGCAATTGTAGATTCGGGTGCTGGTGTTGCTATTGCGACCACCTCCTTGTGGAAGCGATGGGGCAAACCCACATTAAGACCAACAAGAATGAAGCTTCAAATGGCAGATGGTCATTTTGAAAGACCTCTAGGGTTGCTCGAAGGGATAACTCTAACCACTTGTGGTGTAGAGTTTGAACATACATTTTCTATATGTGACTTTGAAAAAAATAATGTCTACGAGATGATCCTAGGAAGACCCTTCCTACGACAATTGCAAATAGTACAGGATTGGGGAACCAACTCCTTGTACTTACAGCACTTAGGGGTCACCACCAAGGTCAATCTGAAGGATTACACCTTCAGAGATGTACCACCCCTACAGTGGAATCCTATCCACAAAGCGAAAGAAGATTCTATCTCCGTGCATTCTGGAAGTTCACCTGATCCATCCTGGCTGCATGAAGATACTCACTTGTGGATGTGCAAGGTCGCAGAGAAAGAGGAAAAGCGTCTAAAAGCAAGAGAAGATGGAACTCCCCCAGGAGATAGACCAATAAAAGACCCAGCCTATACACCGATGATATTTCCAGATGAGGAATTTGAGCCTCATGGTTGGGCAGAAATCTTAGCCACTATGGACATTGCAATCAATGAAGAACAATGGACACCTCATTGTGATGAGGAGGGTTATGATATTTCAGTGTTCATGTGTCAGCCCCTGTTGGAAGAGTGTGATCCTAGTGAGTTCATAGAAGAAGAAGAGAATGACGATGATCTAGAATCCATTGTGATGGATACTTACTTTGACTCAGAGGAACACTATTTTGAAGACATAGGAGTGTTAACCCAAAAAGAAGAAGAACCCCTCACGAGTATTAAAACGATAAATTCAAAGGAAGGAAGTGAAGGAGGTCAAAAGAAAAAGAAAAGAAAAGCGGTGAAACAAGAAGAGGAAGAATCATTGTTTGAAGTACCAGAAAATTTCAAGAAATATGAAGTGGAAGACCGAAAAATTTTGGTACGGATGCCTAAGAGAGAGGCCATTATAGGAGAAGCATATGACAATAAAGAAAAGACCAAAAAAATTGTAGTGACCATTGAAGGGAACGAAGAACGATGTACGTACATAGGAGATGACCTAAGTGCAAAAGAAGAAGCAGAGCTTGTAGCTCTATTAAGGGAATATAGGGATGTGTTCGCATGGCACTATAGAGACTTGAAGGGAGTAGACCCAAAAATTTGCTCTCATACTATACCCATAACGGCTGATGCCAAGCCCACCAAACAAAAGCCCTACACATATAATGACACTTATGCAGCTAAAATAAAAGAAGAAATTGATAGGCTGATTGAAGCTGGATTCATATATGAGATCGAGCATACTGAATGGGTGTCCCCCATTGTGGTGGTGCCCAAGAAGAATGGGAAATTGCGAGTGTGCATTAACCTTAAAAAAGTTAATGCCGCTACAATCAGAGATAGTTATCCACTTCCAATCACCGAACATCTATTGGAGCGTGTTGCAGGCAAGGAAGTTTATAGCTTCCTTGATGGATTTTCAGGTTACAACCAAGTAGCCATTGCCCCCGAAGATCAACACAAAACGGCATTTGCCACAGAATGGGGAATCTTTGCATTTCGTGTGATGCCATTCGGTCTCACCAATGCACCTGCAACATTTCAAAGGCTCATGTGTCATGTCTTCAAAGAGTTCTTGCGAAAGAACTTGGAAGTATATGTGGATGACTTATGTGCTCACTCCCAACAAAGAAGATACCACATCCCTGAGCTCAGACAAATCTTCAACAAGTGTAGAGATTATCGAGTGTGTCTGAACCCAGAGAAGTGTGTGTTCATGGTACGACAAGGTAAAATCTTAGGTCACATTGTTTCTAAGAATGGAATTTCAACAGATGAGGACAAGGTAAGAGCAATAGCAGAGCTGCCCAGGCCAAGGAATGTTAAAGAGGTACAAGCCTTTATGGGCGATTGTGGATATTACCGTAGGTTTATCCACATGTATGCCATCATAGCTAAACCTCTTTATGGATTGTTAACAAATTTTGAGTGGAACGAGGAATGCGAGAAGTCCTTCATCGAGCTGAAAAGACGTTTGTGCACAACACCAATATTGACTACTCCGGATTGGAGCAAAACCTTTCATGTCCATGTAGATGCTTCCAATCATGCAATAGGATGTGTGCTAGCACAACCCACAGGTGAAGGAAACCTAGATTTGCCAATAGCATATGCTAGTAGGCAATTAAATGCAGCTGAACGAAATTACACCACAACGGAGAGAGAAGGCTTAGGCATGGTATATGCTGTGAAAAAGTTTAGACACTATCTATTGGCCAATAAGTTCAAGTTTTTCACTGATCATCAAGCTTTACTATATTTGGTCAATAAACCTTGCAATACAGGCCGCTTAGTAAGATGGTTCCTCTTACTAATGGAATACGACTTTGAAGTTGTTGTCAGGAAAGGTAGAACCCATCTTAGGGCAGACCATCTTTCTCGCATCACTTCAGGAGAGCCACCGCAAGGAGTGTCTGATGAATTGCCCGATGCTTATCTGTTCAATTTAGAAGTTATTCCTAAATGGGCAAATAAGTTGGTACCAGTCCTAACCTTCGGGCCTGCAAATAAAAATGTGAAGACAAGCAAAGAAGAAATTGTAAAATCACAAAAGTATCAAATATTGGCTGGAAGTATGTACAAGCAAGATACCGAGGGCGTATTAGCTTGTTGTGTCGAGGACGATGAACATACTAGCTGGTTGCAACAAGCCCATGAGGGATTGCTAGGAAATCACTACTCTAAACAACGAACATTGCAGAATCTAAAACGTTTAGGAGTGTATTGGCCTAGCATGGACAAAGAAATACAAGAGTGGATCCAGAATTGTCCAGTGTGCCAGAAGAGACCCCCAGTAGAGCATGCCACTCTTTATCACGTGTCATTAATTCCAGATTGGAGCGCTCCACTGGTAGAATTTATGAGATCAGGAACACTAATAAACGAGGCTAGTCTATCAAGAAGAAGAAGCATGGAGCAAGAGGCTCAAGACTATGCATTAATAGGAAACAACCTATATCGGAGAGGCAAAGATGGATACTTAAGACTATGCGTTCATGAATCAGACTATTTGAAAGTCTTAGAAACTGCACACAGCGGTGTTGCAGGTGGACACTTTGGGCCTGACAGAGTAATTAAGACCATTCTATTCTCAGGACTTTGGTGGCCCACTCTTCATACGGATGCACATACCTATGTGAAGAAATGTGACACATGCCAACGTGCACAATATCCGATACGAAAAGACGAGATGCCTTTAAGGCCAATGATGGGAGGACGTGCATTTTCAAAGTGGGGTATAGACTTTGTAGGTCCCATCAACCCCCCAGCTCGAAACTCCCATGCAGAATACATTATTGTAGCCACAGATTACCTTACAAAGTGGGTGGAAGTAAAAGCCACGACAAAGAATGATGCTCAAACAACGGCTAAGTTCTTATTCGAAAATGTGTTCACTAGATATGGGTTACCAATAGAGTTGGTTAGTGATAGAGGTACGCACTTCTTGAATGAGGTCATTGAAAATCTCCTTCAAGAATTCATGGTGATACACAAGAAGTCTGCCCCTTATCACCCACAAGCTAACGGACAGGCCGAGAGCACGAATAAGATCCTATGTAACGTATTGACGAAACTTGTAAATAATAAACGCTCTGATTGGGACAAACAACTTCATCATGCTGTTTGGGCATACCGAGTTGCCTACAAAACGGTACTCAATGCTACCCCATTTCAGATGGTCTTTGGACAGAATGTCGTGCTACCATTGGACTTCCTAATCCCAGCCTTGAAAGTAGCACAAGAGCATGAGTGGAATGGACATGAGCTATCTTCCAGGATCTTTGATCTAGAACGCTTAGGTGAGACGAGGCTACGGGCAGCAGCAGGCATTTATGCTGCAAAGAAAAGGCAAAAGGCATACTTTGATGCCCATGTAAAGGATAAAGGATTGAAGGAAGGAGATCTAGTGCTGGTTTATACGCTAAAGCAACATGCCCGCAAATTGGAGAAACGAGGATATGGACCCATGATCATTAATAGACTCTCCACTAGCGGTGCAGTTCAATTGGCCACTTTAGAAGGTGATATCTTACCAAACTATATTAGTGGATGCCGAGTCAAGTTATATCAAGAACCTCTTACAGAGGAAATGCTCATGAGACTCAACACTGCTAAGAAGCGAAAAGAAGAGGAGTTAAGGGTTAGAGAAGAAGCACAAGCAGAGGCGAGAGAGCGCATCAGAAGAAATAAGCTACGGCGGCTAGGCCTAGATGTCAACACAAAAGCTCCAAAATATCACATGGACATGTGCCAAAAATCGGGCATAACTACTTCTCAAATAATTGATCGCCGGCCCTTTGTGAATATAGAGGTAGGACAAGGAAAGAGTGTAAGGACTGTGAGAGCATTGGTTGACTCAGGAGCAGCAACTAGTGCAGTTAGACTTTCATACTGCCAAGACCTGCAATTGAACATCGAGCCCATAGAAGCCTATCTCATAGGTTTAGGAGGCGTGGAAACCCCTTGTTTGGGAGAGGTGGAACTTCCCATCTACCTCCAAGATGTTCCAATAAAAGTCAAAATGCTAGTGTGTCATGATGAGGACCTCACAGAGCCACTTGTCTTGGGTCAAGATTGGATTTACGACCATGCTGTCAACTTGAACCTAAGAAGTCAACTTCTTCAAGTTTGGGTATATAATCAATGCATTACATTAGAATTGGAGAATCGCATGCCCACTGACACTGACACCACACACTCTCTTTGTTTCTCTAAGGCTAATCTTCTCGAACAAGATGTTGTAGATGTCAAAAGCTCTATGATCCAGACGGACGCAATCACGGAAGGACAGTCGCAAAGGCAAGATGAACCCTCTTCCTTTTTTTTAAAGAGTAAAGCATCTACAGTAGTTCAACCTCAGAAGCAAGCAAAACAGTGCAAGACAGCCAGTCTATCAAATAGACAAAGAGCCTTCAAGAGGAAAGAAGTGTTGGGCGTGACACAGATCTGGGTAAAGAAAGGAGTACAACCATCGATGTTGCCTCAAAGACTCCCACCCAACCAGATCGACCATGGCAACAGAAGGACCAAACACCCACGACAGGCTCAAGCACGAATACTCCATCAAATTTGGGTACCGAAGCTATCAATGAAGGCCGACCACAATCAGGTACAAATTTGGGTGACTAAAAAATTAGCTGCAGCTCAACAAGGGCGATTACAGATGTGGGTATCCAAGAAGCTCTTACACGTACAAAGGCCTATGCTACCCACCATGCAAAAGGCCTCCACAAAGAAGCCAAGGAAAGCAAAGGGTAAGAACAGAGCACAAAGACCAAAAGCAGATAAACTCAACCCTTCTACAAAAATAAACAGGCACTCACCCAGGATATGGGTTTGGAAGCCAAAAGCACAAGCAACATCCACAGAACCAAGGGGCCAACCACACTGGATACCAAAGTTTGGACGGCATCCAAGGAAGAACTGGCCTGAGGTGATCTCTACAGGGCCAAATACTATTCGGAAATGGGTTCCCATTAGGAGGATTACATCATTTCGAGATCCAATCGACACCTCCAAACAAAGAATGCATCAACTATGCGAGTAACATCAAAAGCCTCGACGTGCAGCAACCATGTGCCTTTGGCATAACCTTGTCTTTTGCACCATTCAGGTCATGCATCTCCAAAGTATGCATCAATATAGGGCCACCTTACATGGCCGTGCATAGACACAATTGAGAAATCCCAGGCACATGAGACACACTTTTCACATGCAAAATATGTTATTGATACTAACATCTTTCTTCTTGTTTGATGCCATTGTTCCAAAAAAAAAAAAAAAAAAAAAAAAAAAAAGAGAAGAAGACTATGTGCTTGAAAATGCTCATCAGCGAACTTCCAGCAAGGACATCCCTCAACAAAAAGTACAAGCCGACGGTCAAACACCATGAGAGAACCACAACACGAAGAGATGAAGATCAACGGACCCTTCACCATGGTAAGACGTGCATGCTTCAACAACACTCTAACCATGATAGATTAGGAAACCTCTTCGTCAGCATACCCTTGAGCACTTAGCTCAAGACCCAATCTCTTGCACCATACTTCTTGCCATGCATTTTCCAAGTACGCATATGTAGGGCCACATTACAAGGCCATGCATAAGGCACCTATTTTGTTCAACCCATGCACTAATGCACTTACCCACCATTCATTATGGGTTACAAGTACTTGGCATGAAAACTATGAAAAGCCATCTTTGGAAGAACCAGACGACATCAAGATGACAACACCAAGAGCAAGGAAGCCATCCACCACCGAGAGTTGCTCACAATCAACATTGACCACCTTCTTTGAGCAGCTAGCAGTTTTGGAAAACTCACAAATGCACCATCCAGATGGCATACAAGGCAGAAGTACGTACAAAGGGACTACAAACTGCAAGAGATAACAGTGGCAAAGTGAAGAACCAGACAAACGACCAGGATACATTGGGAAGAGGGATCGCCCCTGTTGGACGCAAAGGACGCTACCTCCCAAGGTACTACATGGAACGACCACTACAACAAGGGTCTGTCAGGGACGACAAACTCAAGAGGGGGGGGAGTGTTGAAGCTCAAGATCAAGGACAAAGCATGGAAGCGCATCAAGGAAGTGGATACACAAGAAGAAGAAGCAAGTAGGGAGCTCCAAGAAGCACATGCCAAATTTTCAGAAGAAATCCCTACAAAAATAGTGATTTTTATCACTAAAAACCATTGTAAATACCATTTTCCATTTTTGTAACTCCATTTTGTTCAAGCCGAGGAGTCCTCGAGCTTGAGTATTAGAACTACCATCCTACCAATTTTCATAATTTTTAGACTCTGTTTGAGCCCCCAAATAAGCCCTGGAACCTATTTTTTAACTAGGCCGGACACTAGGTCTGGACAGGGCCAAAACCACTCAAAAACTATAAAAAGGGCTGGAGAGCTCATTTTTGAGGTTGGCTTGTTGTAGATTTCAGTTTTGTAAGAGAGCTCTTTGGTAATCGAAGCTTTCCATTGTTCCACTCTTTGCTCTTACCTTGTGCGCGTGTGTGTGTATGTGTGTGCATGCTTGTGTGCTTTCACTCACGCACTTGTGCCATCACTTGCTCACGGTCTTCATACCGGTCCTCACGTCTCAACGGATTGACATTTATGAGGTGTATCTCCTCACGTTGGTACTCACCATTGTGCTAGAGTGACACTCCACAAAAGGAAGTAAGCCCAAAGCTTTGTGGAAAGCTTCAAACTTCTCCCTAGGCAGAGCCTTCATGAAAAGGTCTGCAATGTTCTCCTGCATGGGCACATATGCCAAGCTGATCTCCCCAGTAGAGAACCTCTCCATGACATAATGATAATGCACCTCAATGTGCTTAGTGCGAGCATGGAACATAGGGTTCCTCGCAACTGCCAATGCGCTCTGATTGTCAGTGAAGATGGTGGTGGCAAAAGACTAACCAGCACCCAAATCAACCATAAGGCGTCTAAGCCACACACACTCAACAGTCGTTGTGAAAGTTGCCCTATACTCAGCCTCACAAATGGAAGTGGCCAAAGTAGGCTGCTTCTTGCTCAACGAAGATATACATGAGCTACCAATCATGAAGCAAAAGCCACTAGTGGACACACGAGTGTCATAGCAACTAGCCCAATCAGAGTAAAAAAAAAGCATGCAAATCTGGTGGTAGTGATGCCCCCTTGGGATAAAACAAACCAATAGCCGGGTACCACTCAAGTAGCGAAAGATGCGCTTAACTCTTGCCAATGCTTGACTCCTGGGCAATGCATAAACCTGCTCATCTGTAAGACAACAAACTGAATATCTGGCCAAGTAATGCATAAGTAAATCAGGCATCCAACAACCTGCTGATAGAGGACAACATCAAATGCATCTCCAACATCATGAAGACTCAATCTTAAACCTGTCTCCATAGGAGTGGCAATAGGCTTATAATCTTCAAGGCCAAAATGCTACAATAATGTGTCAATATATATCATTTGACACAAAGCCATTCTACCATCAACTTGCATAAACTGAATGCCCAAATAGTGATGCCAATGCCCCAAATCAGATATCTCAAATGAGGCATGCAAATCAGCCTTAAAATCAACAATATGCTTCTCAATAGGACCAGTGAGTAGCATGTCATCAACATAGACAACAATGATCACAAGCACATCATTAGCACACTTAACATATAAGGTGCTTTCAGTTGGACTATTCTCAAAACCATGTGCAATGAGATAGGCATGTATCTTCTCATACCAAGCACGTGGTGCTTGCTTTAAACCATATGATGCCTTCTTTAACTTGCACACCTGATTTTCATGCCCTTTCTGCACAAAGCCACGGGGCTGAAAAACATACACTTCTTCATGCACGTAACCATTTACAAATGCAGTTTTAATGTCCAACTGATGTACATTCCAACCATGATGGGCTGCAAGTGCACATATGCTCCGAACTGTAGTCATATGGCATGTAGGTGCAAAGGTCTCATCAAAATAAATGCCTCTTTCTTGTGCATAACCCTTTGCAACAAGCCTAGCCTTATACATGTCATCTGTTCTATCAAGCTTACGCTTTAGCTTGTAAAACCCACTTAGTGCCAATGGCCTTCTTGCCAGGAGGCAAGTCACATAAAGAACAAGTACTATTCTTCATTATAGCATCATATTCAAATTGCATAACAGCCATCTAATTTTTTGAATTTTGTGCTTCGTCAAATGAAACAAGCTCATTCTCATCACAGAGACTAGATGCAGTCATAACATAGCAATCTGATGCAAAAGAGGCACTATGAGAGCCTAATCGAGTAAGATACGATAGAGGTGCATCTAATTTGCTGTCATGCAAAGTCTGCACCAGCCATTTTGGCATAGGTTTTTCCTCCTCAATGTCAATTCTCTCATTAACAAGTGCATCATGTAAATCTGCATCAGAAATGGGATGATTTGCATCATCACATGAACCCTTTAAAGGTTGAGAAGTTGCCCCATTAGGACTAGCACTAGACTGTCCACTTGTAAAAAGAGGCAACAAAGTATCATACATGTCTTTGGAGCTAACAGTTATCTCCTTAGTACATGAAAGCAATGGCTGAATAGCATATTCCACAAAAAACACCATCACAGCTAATCAGAATGCGTTTAGCCTATGGATGATACAGATGATAGCCTTTACTTAAGAACTGCACCCAACAAAAATACATTTTATTGCTTTATCATCCAATTTTCTACGATGTTGTTCAGGCACTAATGCAAATGCCAAATAACCAAAAACACGCAGATGAGCAACAACTAGCTTGCGATCATGCGAAGCCTCATATGGAATGATAGACTGTAGCGCTTTAGTGGGACACCTATTAAGTACATATGCTGCACACATGACAACCTCAAGCTAGAAACTATGTGGTAAATCATGACTCTTGACCATGCACCTCACCATCTCCATGAGTGACATGTTCTTTCATTCAACAACTGCATTCTATTGAGGTATATATGACACTATACACTGGTGTTTTATCCCACGTTCAACCAGAAATGCAGTAGAATCAGAAGACATATATTCCCCCCCTCGATCAGAATGGAGGGTGCCCATTTTACACGCTGATAGATTTTCAACCAAAACCAAAAACTGTTTGAAGCACATGAACACTTGGGACTTTGCCTTCAATGGATATACCCATGCATGCCTAGAAAAATCATCGATGAAAGTCACAAAGTAAAGATAATTTCCAAAAGAAGGTGTCTGCATAGAACCATAGACATCACTATGTACAAACTGTAATTTCTAAATAGCCCAAATTGAACCATCTTTTGGAAAGGAAGAACATTACATTTTTCCCAAAATATAGCCTTCACAAACATGTTTTTCAAGTGCCTCAACTTTGGGCAAAGAGGACACCATTTCAGATTTTTGCAGGTGTAGCAAACTAGCAAAATTTATATGACCAAAGCATGCATGCCAAAACTTTGCATCTGACATAGCCTGAGAATCATGTACTGCACATGCCAAATCATTTACAGATCTTTCATAGTCTGTGAGCTTATACAGCCCACAACATAAAATGTCAGAAGCAATAATCATGTTGCCATTTGACAGATCATGAACTATATATCTATCATCAACAAATTTCACAACCAAGCCAATCTTGGCTAATGCAGAAACTGATGATAGATTTTTCTTGATACTTGGCACAAACAAAGCATCTGACAAAGTGAAAGAACTACTATCTGCAGTAGTCAAAATGATCTTACCAACTCCCATAACAGGATAAGAGGATTTGTTAGTGCATGTAACAGTATTCCTTGTAGGGGCAAGCTCGAGTGAAGAGAAGAAACTACGCTGCGAGGTAATATGTTTGGTTGCCCCACTATCAAAGTACCAAACATCTGAGTCTACTATAGACATGCACTGCTCATGAGAAGATGGGTGAAAGCTGCAAACAATAGTAAACGCCAATTCTTCTTCCTGCACAAGATTAGCAGACTCTGTTTTTGGTGTAGAGGCTTCTGCAACTACCATTCCAGCCTCTTTCTTCTTTGCCTCTTTAGCAGCCAGTTTTGGATAGTTCTTTATGATATGATCATTTCCTTTATAGTACTTGCAAAACAATTTTTGCGTTTCTGATTTCTTTTCATCTTTGTCTTCCCTCATCGATTGTGCACAATTTGGAGAATTCACAGATTTCTGCTTATTAGTTGAAGAGCTCCATTTTCCTTTGCCCTTGTGACTAGCCGAGAAAGCTTGATCTGCAACACGCATAATGGACCTATTCTACATGGACTGATCTTCTTGCAACAGAATAGAGACTAACTCCTCAAATGACAAGGCATTTGGATTGCCTTTCATCATCAATCGAAGAGTAGAAGCAAAACTCTAATATGAATCAGGAAGACCATTCAGAATGGTCTGCACAAGTGAGCTCTCTAGTATAACCTCATTAATAGAAATCAACTGCTCCTTCAAGTCTTTGATATTTGTTAGAAAATTGTTCATAGAATCATCTTCATTCATGTGCTCACTCTCCAACCATTTTTGGAGGTAAGCAACACAAGCCTCATTCCTAGCTTGGTACAATGTGGTAAGTGTATCCCAAGTATCCTTAGCTATTCTACAAGAGCGAATGTGAGGAATAATGGCATGTTTGACAGGCAAAGCTATCAATGCATGTGCTTGGGCATCTCTGCCATCCCAATGAATTTGCTCTACAATAGGTGCAACAAAAACAGAAGCACGAACATGAATATGCAGAATATCATCATCTTTGATACCTTTTGCATCAGCTTCAATACTTGCAATTGTAACAGTTGCAGGTGTGATAGGACATTTTTGAACACCCTGCACAATGTTCCATAGTCCTTTTGCAACCAATACATGTCGCACCATATAAGCCCACAATGGGTAGTTGGTACCATCCAACTGATCCTCAACAGCCAACATACGAAATACATCATTGCTTTCAGCCATGGCCAATGACTAAAATACCTTTATGCAGAAAATTGATTATATCTCAAAAAGTTGAACGGAACTGCCTAGATGAGTTCTACGAAACCTGTAGCCTTCGAGTTGCTTATAGTGGCAAACCAAAATAGGTATATACCCTTGGCACAAAAAGATAAAATAGCCTGCACAAGCGCTATGATAGTGCGTTCAGAGGACGAAACGAGCTCAAATCGCGATTTTGGCACAACAAAGGGAAGCTGTTTTGACCTCTAAAACACCTTGAGTATGCTCACCAAATTTCATGCAAATTTGAGACTGCAATCGGAGAGGTGTAGACGACGCCCTAGATGAAGCGGTGACCTACTCTGATACCAATTGTTAGAGTTAGACGTCTACGGAAGCACCTAAATAGCACAAGGAAGAAGAAGAAGCTTGGAGCACAACATACAATACTAAATGTATTACTAGAGAATGTACAAAGATAAGTAGCCCATTAGGGCAATAGGCATATATGCAAGCTGGGGGAAAAAAACCTCCTAAAGAGGGAAAAAAGTGCCCCTACGGTCCTAGAGTGTTCACACACATTACTACCTAAATATATCAACAGTAAGCCATTTCTAAGCCATTAGATCAGAATTTGAAGTTTGATACTACATCAGGTGAAGCATTGGAAAATGCTACTATGTACAGGAAAATTGTGGGAAGTCTTCTATATCTCACAATTACAAGGCTTGATTTAAGCTACACTTTTTGTTGCGGAAATGTGGTATGCTTTCTTTACTCTGATACCACTCCTTGACGACGCGACGAAGGCTGAGCCTTGCGAAAACTGCCACGCCAAAGAAGAACTAAGCTAGAGTGATTCAGAACACCTCTGTAATCAATCAATAGCTTAGCGAAGTCTAGCACTCAACATATAAGACTGCGCTCTAAATTCACTGGAAAAATTTCACCGAAATTTCATCGGACTGTCACTGGACTGACACCGTAATCGTACCGGAATTGTACCGGAATGAACTTCAATTCTGTTTATAATTACTTCAAGCGAACATACATGAAGTAAGGGAGTGATGCAAAAGCTTCCTTAGCTTACTGAACTCTTTCTGAAGTTTAAGAAGAAACTCCTCTAGTTCAGACAGCCTCCTTGCGGTCAGACTTTGTACTGTGTGTTGATATCTTTTCCACCGGAAAGCTTGATCAACTAAAAGTAGAGATGTCTAGCTACAGAATGAGCTATCTCTCACACAAAACTTCGCATTACTCTGCGAGATCTACTTCGTTCTTCTACCGAAAAACACGTTTACAGTAAGAACTGTAACTAACCAAAAATGCGTTTACTGAGAAAACATTAATTGTTAACTAACTTTAAAAACATACTCTGTTTCTTCCGCATACAAACAGTACGCACAAACATCCACATGAACATGTGTTTTCTATTAGAGAAGATGTGTACAAGTGACCTTGGCCTCTTCTTGCTCAAGCTACAAAAACTCTCCTATACTGATTAGTTTCTTATTACCATCTCTCTCAGATGAATACCTGACGTTTCAGGTTTCTGTTATTCATCTTTACATACCCGATCTCTGGCGTCTTCTTCTACATACGCGATCTCTGGCATCTTCTTCATAACTAAAGCTCTCAGTCTCTCATTCTCTATATCTCTATATGTCTTCTTCTACATGTGCTTTTATTTATACTGCGCGCTCTTCTTATGCATGTTCTTGTTCGCACTTCCCTTCTATTATTCGTATGCACGTTCTCTCTATGTACAGTTTGATTCGGTGTAACGAACTCTGATCCTGAAAGATTCTGTACTGTACATAACGGTCGTGGATTTGTTCCTCCACTAAGACTTTTGATTTTCTTTGATTCTGCTTCTCTTTTCTTTCTTTTCTTTTTCTTTGCGTGTACGTCAAATTCGTGAGTGTTTCTTCAACACTGTTGGACTTGAAAGTCAGTTTATGTAGGTTCCCAGGAAGCCACATTTGGATGCTCTGAGGTGCAATCTACGTTATGTGAGTGCTACTTTGGATTATGCATTGTTTTATGAAGCAGGTGTAGATTTGCAGGTTCATGGATACACCGATGTAGATTGGGCTGGTAGTACTCCAGATAGAGGATCTACTAGTGGCTTTCTATTCTCATTTGGAGATGCAGCTATTACATGGAGTAGCAAGAATCAACCCACTGTTGCTTTGTCAAAGTACAGAGGCTGAGTATAGAGGTGCTGCAATGGCAGGATGTGAGGCATCATGGTTGGAGATGCTACTTGCATATTTAGGTGTGGAAGTGCAAAAGCCGATCACTGTCTATTGTGATAATCTTAACAGCATACAGTTAGCACAGAACCCTGTTTTTCATGCCAAAACAAAGCATATCAAAGTACATTATCACTTCATCAGAGAGAAGGTATTAGCAAGTGATATTGATCTTGTTTATGTGAGAACAGATGAGCAGGTTGCTGATATTTTCACCAAAGCACTTGGAGCTCAGAAGTTGAAGAAGTTTTGGGAGATGCTTGGATTACAGGATATGACGTTGAGCTTGAGGGGGAGTGTTGAGATATCAAGCTCAACATGTGATGATCCAAGATGACACGTATCCATTTTTCGTTTTTGACATGTATAGTGGTCAAGCCGATATATATCAGGGATACTTCATTGAGCTTTATTAGTTTTATCTACCGGGAGTGATGACACATTTGTTTCTTAGCATCTCACTCATTCGCAGACATTAGGTTTTTCCTTATGTACTGGTCTTTATATATTGCACTTGTTGTATTCTTGTTTTAGGTCATTCTTGTACATTCCTTTTTATGTAATAGAAGAAGAAGAAGAAGAAGAAGAAGAAGAAGAAGAACATCATTCTTCCTTCCCTCAATCTGAGTGTGTGCTTCTCTTTGATTGTGAGAGTGTGTGTGTGAGCTCTCCTTCTTACCTCCTTCCTCGTGACACAAAAGGCTCATACTATGTTAATACTTCATCAAAATTCACATCCATTGAGATTCTGAGCTCTTTGATATTTGGATTGTAGCACCTATATCTTTTTTTTCTCACCTACATATCCTATGAACACACATTTTTCCACCCTACCATCCAACTCATTTCTTAGTCACTACGTATAAAGAGATTTAATAAGTAGTGATATGTGTGAACACACTTAGGACCATCATGGGAACTTTTTCCCTCTTTAGGAGGGTTTTCCCCTAGCTTGTATATATGCATATAACCCTAACAAGTCACTCATCTTTGTACATTCACTTGGTAATACATTTCGTATTGTGTTGTGCTCCAAGATTTTTCTTCTTCTTTCTTGTTGTTCATGTGCTTTAGCATACCTTGAACTCTGACAATTATTCATCTAGGGCATCGTTGACACCCCTCTATTCATAGTCTTAGAATCGCACAAAATTTGGTGAGCATACTTAAGGCCTTCAAGCACATTATCAGTGACTATGTAGACACTTTTGTCCTTTTGTGGAAAACATATATACAAGTTTTGTCTCCCTAGTACATGCATCTTAAAGTATACTACAAGCTTAACAAATCTTGACAAGGTGTTTCTATTCAACTTTTTGAGATACAATCATTTTTCTACATCACGGTATTTAGTCTCTAGCCATGGTTGAAAGCAATGATGTATTTCATATGTTGGTTGTTGAGGATAAGCTGGATGGTACTAATTACCCATTGTGGGAATATATGATTGTTGAAGCTCAAGGTCAAGCATGAGGAGTGAAAGCACATCAAAGATGTGAACACACAAGATGAAGGAGCATGTAGGAAGCTCCAAGAAGCACAAGTCAAATTTCAAGAAGACATCCGTATAAAAATAGTGATTTTCATCACTAAAAACCATTGTAAATACCATTTTCCATTTTTGCAACTCCATTTTTTTCAAGCCGAGGAGTCCTCAAGCTTGAGGAGTATTAGAAGCATCATCCTACCAATTTTCATAATTTTTAGACTCCATTTGAGCCCCCAAATAAGCCTTGGAACCTAATTTTTAAGTAGGCCAGACACTAGGTTTGGACAAGGCCAAAACTGCTCAAAAAACTATAAAAAGAGCTAGAGAGCTCATTTTTGAGGTTACCTTGTTAGAAATTTGAGCTCTTGTAATAGATTTCTTTTGTAATCGAATTCCTTCCATTGTTCCACTCTTTGCTCTTACCTTGTGCACGTGTGTGTGTGTGTGCATGCTTGTGTGCTTTCACTCACGCACTTGTGCCTTCACTTGCTCATGATCTTCATACCAGTCCTCATGTCTCCACGGATTGACATTTATGAGGTGCAACTTCTCATGTTGGTAATCACCATTGTGCTAGAGTGAAAATTTGGTGTCGTTGCCGAGGAGAGAGCTTGGAGGACGAGCGTGTGATGGTAAGATGTAGAGTAGCGATGTTGGAAGGTAAAAAAAAAATCACCATTTTCAGTTCACTTTCTGAGTTTTTCTTCATCTTCATCTTCACCATCACCACCATTTCTTCCCATCTTCATCTTCTCATAATGTTTTCACTTTCGACTATACATTCACGTTGTTTTTATACAAACAAGTAACATAGAGGGAGTTCAGAACTGAAACACTGAAGAAATACACTTGAAATCCTCTCAAAACATCAAAAAAATGAGTGAAGTATCGTGCGGATTGAGACTACCTACATCTGGTATCCCAAGTGGAGTGTCCCGGGTTTGGAGAGTGACTTTGCATCTATAGGCACATAGGAGTGACAAGGAGACTATAAGGTACACATATCTACAAAAATTTTGAATTTGGACTTCAAAAACTCCAAGTATCGTGTCCGGTTGAGTTTTTGTATCGCGATACCAGAACTCCCGTGTATCATGATACTTGTTGAGTATCGTATCCCCTCCTTGAGGTCGAGGTATCGTGTATCTCAGGTCGAGGTATTGTGATTGTGTTTAAATGGTATTGTATCCTGCACCTTTTGGTATCGTATCACATCGGTTCAGTGGTATCGTATTGTGTAGCACAAGAAATATCGTATCGTGGTTGGAGTGGTATCATATGGTGAAGCTTGTGGTATCGTATCGTGATCATCAAGCGGTATTGTATTGTGATAAGTGAGACATCGTCCGGTTAGTGGTATCCTATCATGAGAGCAAGTGGTATGGTATCATCTGGAAGGTATCGTATCGCATAGAACTTGGTATTGTTGGAGTTAGATGTCTGCAAAAGCACGCAAATAACACAAGGAAGAAGAAGAAGCTTGGAGCACAACACACAATACAGAATGTATTATTAGAGAATGTACAAAGATAAGTAACCTATTAGGGCTATAGGCATATATACAAGCCGGGGGAAAAACCTCCTAAAGAGAGGAAAAAGTGTCCTGACACTCCTAGAGTGTTCACACACATCACTACCTAAATATATCAACAAATCCCCCCTGGGAGTGATGTCGTGAACAAGAAACTAGCACTCATGTATAAGGAAGTGCCAAGCTATGTGGAAATCAATCCACAAAAGGAAGTAAGCCCAAAGCTTTGCGGAAAGCTTCAAATTTCTCCCTGGGCAGAGCCTTCATGAAAAGGTCTACAATGTTCTCTTGCATGGGCACATATGCCAAGCTGATCTCCCCAGCAGAGAACCTCTCCCTGACATAATGATAATGCACCTCAATATGCTTAGTGCGAGCATGGAACACAAGGTTCCTCACAACTGCCAATGCGCTCTGACTGTCAATGAAGATGGTGATGGCAGAAGACTGACCAACACCCAAATCAACCATAAGGCATCTAAGCCACACACACTCAACAATCATTGTGAAAGCTTCCTTATACTCAGCCTCACAACTAGAAGTGGCCACAGTAGGATGCTTCTTGCTCAGCCAAGATATGCATGAGCTACCAAGCATGAAGCAAAAACCACTAGTGAACACATGAGTGTCATAGCAACCAACCCAGTTAGAGTAAGAAAAAGCATGCAAATCTGGCAGTAGTGATCCCCCCTTGGGATAAAACAACCCAAGTAGTCGGGTACCACTCAAGTAGCGAAAGATGTGCTTAACCACCTGCCAATGCTTGACATCTGGGCAATGCATAAACTTGCTCATCTATGAGACAACAAACTGAATATCTAGCCAAGTAATGCATAAGTAAATCAGACATCCAACAGCCTATTGATAGAGAACAACATCAAATGCATCTCCAGCATCATGAAGACTCAATCGTAAACCTATCTCCATAAGAGTGGCAATAGGTTTACAGTTTTCAAGGCCAAAACACTGCAATAATGTGTTAATATATTTCATTTGACACAAAGCCATTCCATCATCAACGTGCATAAATGGAATGCCCAAATAATGATGCAAATGCCCCAAATTAGACATCTCAAATGAGGCATGTAAATCAGCCTTGAAATCAGAAATATGCTTCTCATGAGGACCAGTGAGCAGCATGTCATCAACATACACCACAATGATCAGAAGTACATCATTAGCACACTTTACATATAAGGTGCTTTTAGTTGGACTGTTCTCAAAACCATGTGCAATCAGATAGGCATGTATCTTTTCATACCAAGCATGTGGTGCTTGCTTTAAACCATACAATGCTTTCTTTAACCTGCACACTTGGTTTTCATGCCCTTTCTGCATAAAGCCACAAGGCTAAAAAAAATACACTTCTTCATGCAGGTCACCATTCAGAAATGTTGTTCTAATGTCCAATTGATGTACATTCCAACCATGATGAGCTGCAAGTGCACAAATGCTACGAACAGTAGTCATTCGGCAAGTAGGAGCAAAGGTTTCATCAAAATCAATGTCTCTTTCCTGCACATAACCCTTTGCAACAAGCCTAACCTTATACCTGTCAATTGTACCATCAGGTTTACACTTCAGATTGTATACCCACTTAGTGCCAATGGCCTTCTTGCCAGGAGGCAAGTCACATAAAGACCAAGTACCATTCTTCATTATGGCATCATATTCAGATTGCATGGTAGCCATCCAATTTTTTGAATTTTGTGCTTCATCAAACAAAATAGGCTAAGTCTCATCATATTTGACTAGATGTAGCCATAGCATAGAAATTTGATGCAAAAGAGGCGCTATGAGAGCCTGATCGAGTACGATATGATAGAGGTGCATCTAATTTGCTATCATGCAAAGCCTGCACCAGCCATGTTGGCATAGTGTTTGCCTCCTCAATATCAGCTCTCTCGTCAATAAGTGCATCATGTAAACTTGCATCAGAAATGGGATGATCTGCATCATCACATGAAACCTACAAAGGCTGAGAAGTTGCCTCATTAGGACCAGTACTAGAATGTCCACCTGTAAAAAGAGGCAACAAAGTATCATACATGTCTTTGGATCTAACAGATGTCTCCTTAGTACATGAAAGCAATGGCTGAATAGCATCTTCCACAAAAACAACATCACGGCTAACCAAAATGCATTGTTTGTGGATGATATAGACTATATATATATATATATATATATATATATATATATATATGTGTGTGTGTGTGTGTGTGTGTGTGTGTTTGTGTGTGTGTGCGTGTGTGTGTATGTGTGTGTGATTTTGATTCTAAATGAGTAGCCCATGTGGTTTTTAGCTTGAATAAGTCCCCTTAGTTTGTTGGTGTGTAAGCAAGCAAGCTTTGCTTGCTCTTTTGTTGGTTTTGAGTAGGCATACCTTTGTCTATGTGTAGGGAGTGTTGAAACTCTCTAGCCTTGAGTTGTAAGCATTGTTTCCCCTTCATTAAGATTCCTTTTTTGCAATATTTATGTATTGGATAGAAAATATAGCATAACTTTTTCTCATCAAGTCTTGGGTTCAATCTTTGAGTAAGCTCTGAGAAACTTGTAAAATAGTGAACTACGATGATTCATATCTCTCTCTCTCTGTGAAGGCTTTATTAGAGCTATCTAGCTCTAAGTTGTAAGCCATGGTTCTGCTTCCATAGTTGTCCATTTGATATGAAATTTTTCTCATTCGGTAGCCATTAGAGTTATCTAAATTTTGGTTAAGTTTAACTCTATTTCTATTGTTATTCTTGGAGAAAAAAATATTGGATTGAAGTGTGGTCAATATGTGACTAGCTACTGTATAAAAACAACTAGCCAATGTTGTAAAGATTGTTTCTCTTAGTGTAAACAATGATTATGTGTGAAATTGGTTTTATTGTTCCAAAGTGGACAAACGCTCATTGGAAGTCTCTACACAAACTCTAAGAAAGAGGCATTTTGGGTTGTAGAGGTATAGAGAAGTCTCTATCTTGGAGTCATTCACTCTTTGTCGTTGCATAGGGGTCAAGATACATCCCCAATTAGATTGGAGAGCTCAAGACCAAGTCCAAAGAAAGGTATTATAAACTTTAGTTATAGAAAATGGACAAACAGTGGTTGGAAAATTGAAGGGGATAATCCAATATAGTTTCAACCTCAACAAGGTATGAAGAAAACTAGAAAAAAAGATGTTGGGAAATGAGAATCTGATGCATGAAGGATTATCAAAAGTTTGAAGCTCTATTAGAACGTTTAGTGATTATAAAAGTGGGATATCTCCTGGCATTAGTCCCTAGATTTAAAAAGAGGGTAGTAAAGCAGTTAACACAAGTCAAAAGAGTTGTAAATGGACTTATTTCAGGGAATTCAAAAATTTCGAACAAGGATAGTGGATGGAAATTAAAGACTACTTGAAAGTCTTCTATGTGCAGTTAAAACAATGTCACTTTGCATGGATTAGGACTTGGAAAGGATGCGATCAATGCATGACGTCATTCTATAGTTTGAGGAGTTCAAGATTTTCTTTAAAAAAAATCAAGAAAGCATCTTTGAACTCTATTTTATATTATTTTTTATTCTTATTTATAAAGAGCATATGATTGCATCATATAACATGGAGCATAATTGCATGATAAGAAAGCATCCATAAAAGCACTTGCGGGTTTTAGAATCCATTATTTCATATGATTTTGAATATGGATGCATGCCTTTTATGCATGAAATTCATTATTTTTGTTTTTCCAATTCTCATTACATAGGGAATTTATAAATTTTTTTTAATGAATACTTTAATAAAAGATCCTAGAAGATCCTAGAAGGTACATAGATCCTAGAAGGTACATAGATCCTAGAAGGTACATAGAGGTTATGGATCTTATGTAGATAAGAATATCCCACACATAGACAAGTATAAGAAAGTCTATACACTTTTGATACATTTAATGAAGACAAGGAAAGTCTCTTAGTAGTAGAGAATATGTAGCATATGATTCTTATTAGACAAAGAAGAGATGTAGAATGAACAATTTGATTTCAAAGCACAATTTGATTTCCCTCTACCTTATCCATAACACTATAGATGCGTGCTTTATTTTATTAACTCATAAATTTTGCATGGCCAACCTTATATATGCACTTGCCTTCATCACCATCCACTACTAGATGTGCACTCTCCCTCTGTGTCTGCAAAATTGCAAATATGGTGAAAGATCTCCCATATATGTACGTTCTCAAAACCCATGGAATCCTCACATTTTCCCTTTGTGATTGGAATTAGGTTCCCTTCCACCCTCAAGCCCTTGAGATCATCAATTAGGCGTCTTAACATTGCCTTGGCCAACCCCTTTGGACTATTCATCTTAATGGCATTACCATCCAAGTCACTATAGAAACATCACAACCCATCCTCACTTCCTCATCATGGTATTACCAAAATCGATCCTCAAGATGTGATATCCCACAAATAGATGACTCATAAATTTAGTTAGGTGAGTAGCCATGAATAATCACTATCAGGCAAGAGAGGTTTGGATATAGATATCATACATTTTCTTTGTGAGACTCTCAACCTCTAAGGAAAACATTTCATGATCAGCCCAACTTTCTAAACTTGGATTTGTTTTTGGGCTTGAAACCCCATTAGCTCGGTTGCCTATGTTCATCACAAGATAAATAAGGAATGCCACTGCTTAACTAATGCTTAACTAATGGCTGCAAGTCACATCAAGCAAGGTATAGACACAAAAATAGGGCATCTTTTTTCTTTACTCATTCCCCCACCTAGTGTCATCACCATACTCATTCGGAACCTCCTCTTAACTCCTGCTATCCCTACACCACAACCATCAGTCCTCATAGTCAAAGAACAATTCAATCAATAACGTTTTTGGAAGGCCAAGGTATCTTCTACAATAGCAATAACAATCATAATAGTCTTGCCAACACCAACAACATGTTCCATCCACATAGATGGTAGACTCCTTGTTAGAGGAACAAGAAATGCAATCTAGGAATCAACAACAACAAAAACCCATTGCACCACTAGCCTCTCAACAAACCTAAGAATCTGCCATGCCTCCCATACCTTCCATTCCATACCCCACACAAACCACTCCCTCACAACATGAAGACCAACAACTGTTACCCACTCCAAAATCTTCATGCCAGGAATCTAAAGATGCCGAATCACTTTCATAATCACCCCCATCGTCACCAGCACACTCACAGGCACCCCATACCATCATCTTTCCACCTATATTTCACGTGGATGAGCTCATCAAAATTAGTTGCTTCCTTTGCTTTGCTACAAATACATACATCGATCGAGAATGGTAGCATGCATTTGAAGTCCAATAATATCATTTGGAACTCCAACAAATGAGAAATAAAATGCAAGAACTAGAAGAGCATATTGACAAGTTTCTTTCCTCCTAACAACAAGTGTAATTTCTATAAGAGAAGAACACAAAGTGAAATTCACAACCTCTACTTATGTAAGAGCATCATCGAAGAACACTTAGATCAAGAAAAGTAAAGCATCCTAGAACAAGAAATACATAAATTGCTTTGCAAAGAACCTTCCAAAAACAAGAATGGAAAATCCGTGATGTATGAGTTCAAGCCAAGTAGTACCAAGAAAATATATAAAAGAAGCTATTGTTCAATAAGACCAAAGAATTGCAAAAATAAAATTCCCTTCAAATAGTGTCTCTAGACACGTTGGTGTCACTTGTAGAACGATGATGAGTATCAATGTTGATGAAGATACACCTCATTAATGCCAGTCCATGGAGACATGAGGGTGATATGGAGATCATGAGTGAGTGACATGCATGATAGTGAAGGTGAGAAGCACACTAGATGCACACACAGATACACACAATGTAGAGAAGAATGAGAAGGAACAATGGAAATTGTATTGTCACAATTACAAGTTCTCTAATTGCTCATACAAGCTTCATTTCCCAAAAACACTAGCCTGAAAAATGAGCTCTCTAGCTCTATTCATAGTTTTTGAGTGACTCTTGGGCACTTTTAGACCTACTATTTGGCATAGTTAAAAATTTAGCTCTAATGATAATTTGATGACTCAACGAGCTCCAATAAATACAAAACATGAAACGTAGCTTCTAACTAAGCTCCCCAAGGTCAAGGACTCCTTTGCTTGTAGAAAATCAAGTATGTGTTTACAAAATTGGGTTTTTATACAATGGGGTAGGGATAAAAATCATTCTTTTAAAATGAATCACATGAATCAAATGAATCAAATGTTTTATCAAATATTGAACTTCAAGTATCCTTTTATATGCTTTGACCTCTTTTGCTCGATTGATCACAATTGTCTGCTTTATGTAGCAACACTCCCCTCCATCTTGCATCTATTGTCAACAGATCTTTGAAGTTGGGAATCATCTATGTAATCCTACAAGTAATCAAGAGCTAATGATCTTTCTGTGATGCATATATTGCGGGCAAGGTCTGCTTCAAAGTTTTTTCAATCGATGACACTCGGTGTATATGGCTAAATATTATGTTAGTGCTCTGAGCATTGTATTGTTTCACATGCAAACATATGCAATAGATTTGTGGACTTGGAGTTAAACACTTTTGAGTGATATTCCTAAAACTTGTTGTGAACATATCTTGGAAATTTTGTTATAGCACATAGACTTATACTTGAGACATCAATGCCATGCACAAGATCTTAACTAAGGGGGTGGTTCTCATGTCATACATCAAATCTAAGTTACCTCTTTCAAAGCCTGGTGCATTTTGTTGGAGTTAGACATCTGCGGAAGCATGTGAACAACACAAGGAAGAAGAAGAAGCTTGGGGCACAACACACAATACTGACTGTATTACTAGAGAATGTACAAAGATAAGTAGCCCATTAGGGCAATAGGCGTATATACAAGCCGGGGGAAAAAAGCATCCTAAAGAGGGAAAAAAGTGCCCCGGCGGTCCTAGTGTGTTCACACATATCACTACCTAAATATATCAACAAATCCCCCTAGGAGTGATGCTATGAACAAGGAGCTGGCACTCATGTATAAGGAAGTGCCAAGCTATGTAGAAATCACTCCACAAAAGGAAGTAAGCCCAAAGCTTTGCGGAAAGCTTCAAACTTCTCCCTAGGCAGAGCCTTCGTGAAAAGGTCTACAATGTTCTCTTGCGTGGGCACATATGCCAAGCTGATCTCCCCAGCAGAGAACCTCTCCCTGACATAGTGATAATGCACCTCAATGTGCTTAGTGCGAGCATGGAACATAGGGTTCCTCGCAACTGCCAATGCGCTCTGACTGTCTGTGAAGATGGTGGTGGTAGAAGACTGGCCAACACCCAAATCAGCCATAAGGCGTCTGAGCCACACACACTCAACAGTCACTGTGAAAGCTGCCCTATACTTAGCCTCACAACTAGAAGTGGCCATAGTAGGCTGCTTCTTGCTCAACCAAGATATACATGAGCTACCAAGCATGAAGCAAAAACCATTGGTGGACACACGAGTGTCATAACAACCAGCCCAATCTAAGTCAGAAAAAGCATGCAAATCTGGTGGTAGTGATCCCCCCTTGGGATAAAACAACCCAAGTAGCCGAGTACCACTCAAGTAGCAAAAGATGCGCTTAACTGCCTTCCAATGCGTGACTCCTGGGCAATGCATAAAACTGCTCATTTGTGAGACAGCAAACTGAATATCTGGTCGAGTAATGCATAAGTAAATCAAGCATCCAACAGCCTGCTGATAGAGAACAACATCAAATGCATCCTCCAGCATCATGAAGACTCAATCGTAAACCTATCTCCATAGGAATGGCAATAGGCTTACAATATTCAAGGCCAAAATGCTGCAATAATGTGTCAATATATTTCGTTTGACACAAAGCCATTCCACCATCAACTTGCATAAATTGAATGCCCAAATAGTGATGCAAATGCCCCAAATCAGACATCTCAAATGAGGCATGCAAATCAGCCTTGAAATCAGCAATATGCTTCTCAATAGGACCAGTGAGCAGCATGTCATCAACATAGACAACAATGATCAAAAGCACATCATTAGCATGCTTAACATATACGGTGCTTTCAATTAGACTGTTCTCAAAACCATGTGCAACCAGATAGGCATGTAAGCCACGGGGCTGAAAAACATACACTTCTTCATGCAAGTCACTGTTGAGAAAGGGGAGCAACGGACCCTAACCGCCTCACATGGAAGTGAGAGGCTTCTCCAAGTGAAGTTGCACGAGGTGCAAGCAACGCATCCACACCCATGCCCATGAACAATGGCACCATGGCCAACGTCAAAAAGGAGCAAGAGAGGGCAAAGCTCACACACAAGCAAACTCCCAATGCCAAGTCCACACACATAGATCATCGCCTTGCACACAAGGAAGAAGGAAAATAACAAATGAAACCTTCTGTATTCTTCATAGGGCTCAAGGCCATGGCCAAGGGACCCCCTTTTACAAAATGAGCTTCTCCTTATATAAGAGAGGAGAGGGATCCGTTGAATACAAGTGGCCAAAGGCTTCATTAACTAAAGATGTTCTAAAAAGAGATAGGTAGTTGGGAAAATAAAAAAGAGAATCTTCCTAGAGAGAGAGAGCATTTGCACGTATCCAAAAGTGAGCTCTCTTTTTGAAACTAAGGCAAGAATTAAAAAAGGAGTCCTTTACAAAAAAGAAGGGCAAGGTTGAGTTTTTATGGGGTTTCTCACAGAAATAAGTAAGTGGGAGTTCCTATGAAGAAACTTATATACAAGAGGAAAAAATGGGAAATTTGAGAGACCACCACAAGACCTTGAGCCTCCAAGTATCCTTAGCTCCAAGGTAGGCCTCCAAGTACTCCATATCTTTCATAGCTTCATGGGCCTTCATAACTTCAAGGTTCCGACACCCTCCCCCACCTAATCTTTGTCGTCCTCGACAAAGCTAAGATGAAGGATCATTCACAACTGCACTTTAGCCAAGTTGGAGTCTTTCAATTCTGGAAATCTTTAGGTCTTCAAAATCTGCAATTCTTGGGTATGCAATGCTTCATGCTACCAATCTTCAGTCCTTCAGATCTGCAATATTGCAAGCCCTCAGTCCATCCTTCAATCCTTGTGTAGTCCTATGTAGGATGGTCGAAGCTCTTCCAAGGAGCTCCAAAACCTGAAATTAAAACATACATAACCAGTAGGCTGTTTCTAAAAAAAGAGGTTTGAATACAACATTTAGTCCAACTTTTAGTTTCCATTTTCCACTTCAAGGAGCATTGACCTCTATGAGACTAAGCTCTGTTAAAGAGACATTCTTTTGAAACTTTTCCTTATTCTTGCAATCCAAAAACTATAGCTCCACAAGGAGGATCCAAAACAAAAAGCATGAGCCTTTAGTTCTTTATTTCTTACTGTACTCCTATAATTGTTCCTAAATGAGTTATCACATAGGTGCAAGTGTGGTACCTTGCATTAGAAACCTTGAGATTGTGTGGGACTTTCCTAACAAGTGGTCATGTTGTTGGAGCTAATGACAGAAGGGAAAAGTTCATGCATATTTTCGTGAATGTGGGTCTGGATTAATCATATATGGTTAATGAAATGTGGGTACTCCAATCTGTTATGTCAAAAATCAATCACTTTTAGACAAACTCATACAGAGATTTAGTAGCAAAATCTTAGAGGAACATTGTGTAAGTGATCAATATGTTAAACCCCCAACACAGAAGGTTCGTTTTGCTAAGCTTCCAATTGCCTAAGCAGAGAAGTGAAACAAGCCTTAAATGAGAACCATGTGAGCATTGTAAAACCAGTAAATGATTTCCCTAGCAAAAAACAATTACTCAGATCTTTGTGACTTCATACTTAATTAGTTCAGAACAGTTCTGAACCCACACAAGGCCTCCAATAGTCAGCAGCTTTACTAAGTCAAGATAGCTTCAAGAAACTCTTCAAATTCGTTGCCTATAATCCCTAGGCAGTTTTGTTGAAGCTTCCATTGGGTTCCGCCTGGATGGTCTGGTGGCCTTGTTTTGGGTATGGCAGAGTCACCAACAATGTCGACTGTCTTTCCAGAACCCAACCGGTAATACAAAGATCACACATTTCAATAATCTTATACCATTTTCTTAGATAACCAGATGAGGCGCCAAAAGATAACAATTTTAGAGCGATAAGGAGGAAGAGCCACCAAGCTGCACATCACAATCTCTACAAGATTTGCTCCTATAGAGGAGTCCTGAAAATTTGCTTGTTCCTTGGGTATAAGAGCCTTTCATCTTGCAAGACTGTTATAACCGCCTAAGGCAATGATCATGATTTGCAATGTTCAATAGTATATCATAGAATGAAGGGTTGGCCCTTGCAAGACCTGCTATCAAGTCATATACAGAAGTCATCTTGTAGTATAACAATATAAAAACAGACTTGTTAGAAAGTATGGAGAATAATTCATCCTGCAAACATAAAAACGAGGAATCATGGGATCCCCTAAGTGGGTTAGTTGCAAGAAACTCCGTATCCCACCTGGAAGCATACCACCCTAAAATTTCATACAATGCAAAGGTATAACTAGCAATTTGAGAACATAAGGAAATCGACCAGGCAGATGTCCTTAGAGATTATAGCATCAGTGAGCTTGTGATCGTTTGAAAGAAACATCCTTCTATGCATCGTAAAAAAGCCCCCACTTTGAAGTGGGAGGGCCACATCCCGAAGTCATACCCCTCTAAAGATCCCATGGGAGAGTTGTGAGTACGCCTCACTCCATATAGTTTTTTCCTATCTTGCAAGCATACCCAAAAAATCTTGCATACGGCAGCCACACAAATTCGAATCCCAAACTTTAGAGGCACCTGTCTTCCCACACATGGTTTGGGCCTGCAAAACTGCTAAACAGAGAAGTGATACGAGCCTCACATGGATTATGAGCATGACTGACACAGAACTAGTGGTTCATATGCTCCTTTATGTGTGTATCCTAGAGGCCAAACCTCTAACTTTAAGCTCAAGCATCATGTGACACAAGATGGTGTTATGAACGAACTTGCAATACATCACCTTCATGTGAACAAATGCAGGTCAGCAAGTGCCATTGTTACGCTCAACCCCTTATGACAATAGAAGAACAGACCGATGTGCTTCCTACTAATACCCTCATAAGTTTCAGAATCATGACCATAGCATGTTACAATGCTTCCCTCTTGGTAACATAAATCTTGTTGACTAGCAGCCTACATTTGTTTAATGTCCCACAACACACACAAGTCATCAAACTTAGAGCCGTGATGGTTGTTGAGCACGAACCAATCATACAGAAGATGCACTGACCTAAAAATTTACCTCTTTCTCTATTATCGCCTCAAGAAACATCCTTAAGAAACAAAGCATGTAGGAAACATCCTTAAGAAACAAAGCATATAGCCATAACATTTTAGAATGGTATATCAGATTAGTTGAGCTCTACAATCCTGAAGTTCTTGCTTGATATAATCATTCACAATACCGAGCATGGGATGCCCCAAGTCATACAATTATGGAGAAAGTCATGCTCCATCCCCCATCATGAGGCAGCTCAAGGCCCATAGCCTTTCAACATCGGCATGATAAAAGATTCCAAACAGTTATTGCAATTTACAAAAGGCAGACAAGCAACCTTGGCACTACATGGTTAAAACAAGAAAATCACATAACTGATCACGCAAGTGTCAAAAACTTATGATAGAAATCTGAATGCCTATTGCAAAACATAGCCTCCAGATATTATGTTGATCCGCAAGTATTGATATCATTCACCCCTTAGCACGAATCGAGCACAATCCCTCAAGTAGCACTGCAGAGAGGCATAATCCTGATTGATGGACAGAGATGAGAAGAGGGAAGCCTTCGCTCCTCCCACAGAACTACCTGTTCAAAGCACAAAAGTGCAAAAACAGGCACAACCCCAAGGAGTTTGAGAGGTGGTGGTTGGGAACAAAATCAAGCAAGGAGGAGCGAGAGCAGATGAGAACTCAGCAAAAACTCCAAGGAGATCTCTGCAGGCAACCCAAAGATACTAGCAAAATACGTTCAGCAGATCTGATGTGAAGAAAGATTGTGGAGGTATGAGGGAGGCATTTGAGGTCCCTTGTATGTTTTGAGAGTCTGCGTATGGCCACATCTTCGTAAAGCGTGAAAGAAAAATTTCACAGATCTGCATACCCACCAGCCGTGAGAAAAAGGAGTACCATAGCTCCTGGTCGTAGGCATGTATAGTGAGCAAGAAGGGGTAGCCATAAGTAGGGTGCGCATCAGAGGGGATAAACTTGGACTCTTTGTCACGAAGAGTAACTCAGAGAGCACATGGAGCTCGACTTGAGAGAAATCTGGCGAGAAGAAGCTCAACCCCTGCAAATGGAAGATCTGGGTGGAGCTCGATCCCAACAACAGGTGGAGAAAGGGAGAGCCCAGCTAGGCAAAGGACGAAAAACCGGAAGCCACACATGAGTAGCACCTCCTTTAATGTCAATCCGGGAAGACTTGAGGATGGTATGAAGACCTCGAGCAAGTGGAGGCACAAGTGCGTGAGTGAGAAGCACACAAACATGCACACACATACACACACACGCGCACACATGGCAAGACAAAGAGTGAGAAGCAATGGAGTTCTTAGATTACTTTCAAAAAGCTCTTACAAGTTCATTTCAATTACAATCTAACCTCAAAAATGAGCTCTCTAGATCTATTTATAGTTTTTGACTAGGTTTTGGCCTTGTCCAGACCTAGTGTCCGGCCTAGTTAAAAATTAGGTTCTCTACCCTATTTGGAGGTTCAAACAAAGTCTAAAAAATGTGAAAACTGACAGGTAGATACTTCTAAAGCTCCTCACGCTCAAGGACTCCTTGGCTTGCACAAAATGGAGCTACAAAAATGTGAAATGGTATTTACAATGGTTTTTAGTGATGAAAATCACTGTTTTTGTAGGGGATTCTTCTGAAGATTTGACATACACTTCTTGGAGCTCCCTACTTGCTCCTTCTCCTTGTGTGTCCACCTCTTTTATATGCATTAGTGTCCTGAAAAAATGTTGGCCTACTTGCCAGATCGTCGTTGACTGCTCTGTCTGCTTGTACTTTCTCTTCTCTCTGACTCCCTTCTTAAGCTTCCTTGCCTAGTGAGTCCTTCAGTTCCAACACCCCCCCCTCTCTCGCGTCTGTCGTCCCTGACAGATCCTTGTTGGGTGGGTCGTTGGATGTAGTACTCAACAACGTCTTGTGCTAAATGATGTTCTGCAATCCGCAACCCTTTGGCTAAGTCCGTGAGTAGAGCGTCCCAATCTACTGGCCCGGGAACCTCTGGATGTGGTATACGTAACTTTTGTGAATGGAGAGCTTGTTCCACTGCAAATAACTGCAATAAATGTGATGGTCGGGGAATGAATATCTCTGAGTGATATTCCTAGAATCCCGTGATGAACATTTCTTCAAACGTCTGTTTGAAGCAGGCTGGTAGATACTTGATACACGCGTGCCATGCATATACAACATTAATAGATGGGGTTGTGCTCATGTCGTAGACGAGGTCCTGATTTCCTTCATTAAATCCAAGGGCTGACAGATGAGGTTCCTTGACATTTTTGAAAGTCCTGAATGTGACCAACATGAGCTCAAAAATTTTCAAGCACATTTGGGCCATGACGTCTGGCACATTTTTAAACCTGATCCCCCAATGCCGAATCGTCGAGATCATGTATCCTATGGTAGGTTGGCCTTTGGGTGGTGCTAAGTAAACATAATTGAGCCATTTCTCACATCCTTTGGTTGTCAGCACAGTTTTTGTGTATTCTGGCCATGACCTTCTTCGAAATACAGGGCAATAGCATGGGTTGTATTTGATGTACAAGGGCATGTTATTCCATGTTCTTACCATCTCTGGGTAGGTTTCTAGTAGAAGAATCCTCCACGTCGGTTGATGTATATTGCCCTGCTTCGCACTTGCTAGGATGTCGTCCGGTGCAAACTGTGTAGCCGAGGTTGGTTCTTTTGATGTGTGGCTCTTGATTTCCGCATTGTAATCTGCCATTAGGACATAGAAAGGAACATACAAATCGTCGGATGTGCCGATCCACCTATGATGGGAGAGATTCCTAAAGTAATCCGATTTTATGACTACTTCTTCCAAGCGTGACATAGATGCTATCTGAACTGCCACTCTATCATCATGGGTTGTGGCCACTTTCTCTAACCTCTGCATCCATTCAGGAGCCTCTATCTCTATGGTGTCCATGCCCTCTTCTGTTTGCTTGCCTCCTGGTGCAGGCATGGGAACATACGGGTCTTCGAAAGTTTCCTCTATCTCGATTGGCACTAGATCTTTAGGCTCGGGCTCGACAAGGGGAGAGGGATGACGTTCGTATTGCATGACTTTGCTGCGTAATTCTTCGAGTTCTGCTCTGAGTTTTGTGACTTCTTCGGATGTGTCGTCTGTGGCTATGGCTTTGCTTGGTGACTCCTGCTGAGTTGCTAGTTGCTTAAGTAGATCATCCCTTTCTCGTTCTAACGCTGCATGGGCCTCCAGGAGGTAGGCATGGGTTTCTAACACAGTTTTCATATTCTCTGAGGGAATGGCCTTGAATTTTTCTGGGTCGATATCCTGCGGGGAACCTTCCATGGCTGCTTCCAAGTTCTCTTCATTCTGTTTCTGCAGCCGTTTATTCTCTTCGAGATCTGTAGACATGTATTTTCGTAGGAGGGCCAGGTTGCGTCTAAGTTTGAGATTCTCCGTTATCTGGGAGTGTAGCAATTCATCCATATGTTGTCTTTCCTCTGCATCTGACTGGGGTGGATTGGCTACTAATTGTTCATGTTGTTCCTATAAAGTGGCATGTTGTTGTTGTAGTAGCCACTTTTCCCTTTCGAGATCAATGAATCGGAGTTGAAGTTCCTCATGGCTTCGAAAGAGTCGTGTGTGTTGGTTATCAAGATGTTGGTAGTGTTGTTGTAGTTGCGACATACACTGATACATATTATTAAATACATTATTGATAGGGGTGGATGCGGGTAGGGTGTTGAATGCCGAGGGGAAGGGAAAGGGGAAGGGAAATGGAAGTGTGGATACGGTGTTGGAAAATGGTGATGTGGGAGGTGGGGGGATGGGAGATGTTGGGGGTATGGGGGGAGGGAGGGGTGCTGAGGTGGGTGAGATGTCCATAAAATCAACGGTGGATGCGGTAGTGGGAGTGACTGTGAATATTGGAATTGTGGGTGTGGTGATAGTGGTGAAAGTGTATAGTGGTGTGTGCAATTGTGAATACAAACTGTCGGGGAGTGTGATCGGGGGGTTGATATTTTTTGTGGCAGCGGTTAGAACTACTGTTTCAGTGGCCGTATAGACAAAGGAAGTGGAGAGAGGGTATGTGGGTTGTGTGACGGTCTGTGCCTCGGTATGGGTAGTGGACTCGGAGGCGGTGACGGTCGTGGTTACACTGGTTATGGGAGGTGAATGTGGTGCAGTTGGAGGCAGGGGTGGCAAAGGGGGTGATGTAGGTTCACTAGATACATGGGTTTCCTCAGTATCGTGGACAGTGTGTGCGGTGCCCGTGTTTGTGGATGTGCCTTGTGGTTTTGATACTAGTACATTCATCTGCTTTCCTGCTCAAGGGGGGCGTCCACCATATCTTTGTTCCGTTCTTCGTGCTTGTGCAAGGGCGGTATGCACCGTTTCAGGGACGCCTAATGCCTCAGATATCATGTCAAGGGTGGCACGATATTGCTCGTCGATCCCTTCCTCCTCAAGGATCTGATTCATAAGGGCCTTGCCTGCTGCTAGGGACAGTCTATGTTGCTCTTGAACTCTATTCATGGTGTCATAGAGCTTTTTCAGTGCTTTCGTATAAGCTGGGGCCCCTTCAAGTACCTGTAGAGCTTCTTGATCATATTCCTGCTCTTCTTCATTTGATTGCTCCTCGTGTTCTTCCTCTTGTTCTCCTTCTTCTTCACCCTCTACATCGACGACATCTGGTTGTCTGGGATGGGGTTGGTCTGTAGCCATTTGTTGCCCACTAGCTTGTTCTGCCTCAACTTCTACATTAACAGCGTCGATGATTCTGGCTACCTCCTCATCAGTTAGGTCTTCTAAAGTGAATCCGTGAGGAAACTCTAGGTCGGTTGGTACGGGTGGGAACACCAGATTAGGTCCTCAGTGTTGTGCCTTGGTAATCTGATAGTGAAGGGTTGCACCCGCCTTGGAATTCGTGGAGTGGTCTCCGGAGTCAATGTCGCGCCGCGGGCTTGTGCGCAGGGCATCTGAACGGCGCCTCTCATTTTCTTGGATGGTGGTCCTGCAGAGGATAATCGGCGCTGAAACTCTTGTACCCTGGTCCAAATGAGTTCCCTTTGCACTGGTACATCATACGCGAGACATCTGTACACAATCCTGGTCAGAGCACAACATCCGTACAGTACAGACTTTTGTTTTTTATACCACCTTTGATGAGCCAAGTGGATTTGGTCGATAATCCAGTGAGGCATGTTGATTGTCAAATCAAAAGCATCAGCCAAGTATAAACTAAACCATATCTTTTTAGGTGGCATTGTGAACCTCTCTTGGGCGAGAAATGCAAAGTGTTGCATGACCATTCGCAATTGAATGGCGATTGTAGGCGTCATTGCCACCATGTCTTTTAACTTTGTCAGATTCCTGTTCTTCATATTGTCGGGGACCATAGTCTCTTTCTCCATAGGAATATGCATACCTTTCATGTCCAGAGCTTCCCTTACCAAGTTGATAGTTAATCTGAAACGCTTGAGCTCATTGCCCCTTCTGAGAGATGGGAGGACAAAGGAGATGTATCCCTTTTTGTCTTTGCTCGGAGTAAGGGTGCTAATCAAATAAGAGCATCTTAGAAAATCCGGCTTTGGCAATTGGAATTTGAAGTACTCATAGAGTCCTGCCTTCTTCCATATAGGTTTCAATCCTTCATTATTCTGCAGTCTCTCAAATTCCCTGGTGAAAAAGTGATACCTGCCCCAGCGCCCATTGAATTCTATCTCGGCCTCCCACATATAAGTACCTTCACCTAGGGGTCCTGCCACATCACTGAACCAATGAGAGTTTTTACTGACTGGCATAGTGTGCCCTTGTGGAGGGTTCTGAACCGGTATGGCGTGTAATGCTCTCAATGCCACAGGGCATTCCTTCAATTCCTCCTCAACGGGAAGACTTTCAATGTCCACAACTTGGGGGCTGGTGCCTACCTGGGAGCTAGTTCCTGTCGTATCTGCCATGTTACCTCTTGCCTCCTGATTCTGTGAGAATATAGAAACATGTGTTAACATTGTAAAGGAAAAGATAGAACCATTTTTGTCCCCATTACAACATTAACAGGAGGTTCGGGAGAGATTAGGGGGTTAGTAAGTGCTCGGTGCTTGTGTGTGTAGTTAGGAATTGGGTAGACCTAAGAACTAAGTGGAATGATGTAGTGTGAGAGTGACGTAGCTAGTAGGTGGACATGGATTTACAACTGGGCTCCGTGGGTTTATTACAAGTTTTAGGTTGCCAAATGCAACGGATGGGCTTTGATCTTGATTTTGTGGAGACTCTGAAGAGTTTGATAGGGGTATCTACTTGAGAATGAGGCTTTTTAGGGACCCATTTACGAGTGATTCTACTTTTGCGCATGGAATAATATGTGTCCATGCGTGATGTGTAAGACTGGGCCTCAGATGTTCGAGTGCGTGAAACATGTTGTACCAGGTGTGGCTTTGGTGTAGCTATTTGAGCCTGCAAGCAAGCCTTAGGCACCCAGATTTGTCGTGATTGTGGGCTGGCCTTCATTGACTTCTTGGGTACCCAAATAGACTTTACTTTCGCAGACGAACTTATGAAAGGCTTCTTATTAGTATCGTGCTGTTGATTACTAATAAGAGGTTTTGGCCGTGAGTTTGGCATGGTCGCACCAGGGTGTTCACCTTTCAGCACCCACACTTGTTTCACCGGCTGAGATATTCTTCTTCGCACGTGTTGTTGGCCTCCAGTGTAGGTAGTGCTCTGCTTCCTCTGTATTTGATCTGCCTTTGGATGCCGCATCTCTCTAGCCTTTGGAAGAGAAGGGAGTGTTGTCTTCTCCTTGACTCCATTGTTGAGACAAGATTCTTTCTGCATCATACAGTTTTGGACAAGAATAGCATTGTCAACTTCATGTGCGCCCCTGGAAGGACCAGGAGTTTGTGCTTTACCTAGTTCCTTGAGTGCCACCTTTTCCAATTCAACTGTAATTCGGCTATGATTTACCCATACCTGAAGAAGTCCACTTCTTAGGTTTAGGTTGACTGCATGATCATAGATCCAGTCCTGACCCAAGACAAGAGGCTCAGTGAGGTCCTCATCTTGACACACTAGTACTTTGACTGTCATTACTTCATCTTGAATGTAGAGGGGAAGTTCCACCTCGCCCATGCAAGGGGTTTCCACACCTCCCAATCCTATGAGATATGCTTCTATAGGATTGACAGTTAATTTCAACTCTTGACAGTAAGACCATTTAACAGCACTAGTGGCTACACCTGAGTCAATCAAGGCTCTTACAGTCCTTGCACCCTTTCCTTGTCCTATATCTAAGGTTATAAAAGGGCGTCGATCAAATATCCTATGGGAGCTGATATCTGAAACTTCACACATAGCTACGTGATATCCTTGTTCTGCATATGTATCTGGCCTAGGTTGCTCTTTGCCTTGTCTTCTTAGTTTCATTCTTTGTATGCACTCTAAAGCTTCTGCTTGAGCTTCTTCTCGAATTCGCTTTTCTTCTTCTTTGCGTTTCTTAGCAGTGTTGAGTCGACTTAGTATCTCTTCTGTCAGAGGTTCCTGATATAACTTGACCCTGCACCCGCTTATGTAGCTTGGGAGAACGTCGCCTTCTAATGTGGCTAGTTGCACTGCTCCACTTGTTGAGATTCTGTTAATAATCATGGGTCCGTAGCCTCTTTTCTCCAGTTTCCTCGCATGTTGTTTCAAAGTGTAGACTAGTACTAGGTCGCCTGCCTTCAATCCTTTATCCTTAACATGGGCATCAAAGTATGCCTTCTGTCGTTTCTTAGCTACATATATCCCTGCAGCTACTCTCAGTCTTGTTTCTCCTAATTGTTCAAGGTCAAAAAGTCTAGAGGAGAGTTCATGACCCATCCATTCGTGCTCTTGCGCTACTTTCAGTGTAGGTATCAAGAAGTCCAAAGGTAGCACTGCATTCTGGCCAAATACCATCTGAAAGGGGGTGGCTTGGAGTACCATTTTGTAGGCGACTCGGTATGCCCAAACAGCATGGTGTAGCTGTTTGTCCCAATCAGAGTGTTTATTGTTCACTAATTTCATCAGTACATTGCATAAGATCTTGTTGGTGCTCTCAACCTGGCCATTTGCTTGAGGGTGATAGGGGGCAGACTTCTTATGAACTACCAAGAATTCTTGGAGCAGATTCTCAATAACTTCATTCAAGAAGTGGGTGCCTCTATCATTGACTAGCTCTATAGGTAGCCCGTATCTTGTGAATACATTCTCAAACAAAAATTTAGCAGTTGTCTGAGCGTCATTCTTTGTCGTAGCTTTTACTTCCACCCACTTGGTGAGATAATCCGTGGCCACAATGATATATTCAGCATGTGAACCCTTGGCTGGGGGATTAATAGGGCCTACAAAGTCTATTCCCCACTTAGAGAATGCACGTCCATCCATCATGGGTTTCAGTGGCATCTCATCTTTGCGTATAGGATACTGAATTCTCTGACACACATCACACCTTTTCACACAGGTATGTTGTAGCTCAAGCGTAAGCACCACCTCCTTTACTTGTCAATCCGCGGAGACGTGAGGACCGGTATGAAGACCACGAGCAAGTGAAGGCACAAGTGCGTGAGTGAAAGCACACAAACATGCACACACATACACACACACGCGCACAAAGTAAGATCAAAGAGAGGAACAATGGAAAGCTTAGATTGCAAAAGAGTTCTCTTACAAAAGTTCTATTCTCTAACAAGCCAACCTCAAAAATGAGCTCTCTAGCTCTTTTTATAGTTTTTTGACTAGTTTTGGCCCTGTCCAGACCTAGTGTTCGGCCTAGTTAAAAATTAGGTTCCAAGGCTTATTTGAGGCTCAAACGAAGTCTAAAAATTATGAAAATTGGTACGATGGTACTTCTAATACTCCTCAAGCTTGAGGACTCCTCGGCTTGAACAAAATGGAGTTACTAAAAATAGATAATGGTATTTACAATGGTTTTTAGTGATGAAAATCACTATTTTTGTAGGGGATTCTTCTGAAAATTTGACATACACTTCTTGGAGCTCCCTACTTGCTCCCTTTCCTTGTGCGTCCACCTTTTGATGTGCTTCCGTGCTTTTTCCTTGACTTTGAGCTTCAACACTCCCCCCCCTCTCGAGTCTGTCGTCCCTGACAGACCCTTGTTGGAAGGGCTGTTCCATGTAGTGCTTTGAGAGGTGGCGTCCATCCGTTGTATGAGCTGGTTCCTTGGATCCGAGCAAGAATGTGTTGTTGTGAGCTTTCAAAATTGCAAGTTGCTCAAAAGAGGTTGTCAAGAGTGATTTGGAGCATCTACTGGCTTTAATTTGCTTCCGAGATATGGATGTTGGTCCCAAAACGTCCGCTAGCTCTTCCAAAGATGATGTTGAGAGCAGTCATGCCAACTACTCATAACCCATAATGAATGATGGGTAAGTGTGTTCGTGCTTGGATTGAAAAAAGTATGTGCCTTGTGCACGGCCTTGAAATGTAGCCCTACGCATGCTTACTTAGAAAATGCATTGGAAGAAGCATGGTGCAAAAATTGCGGGTCTTGAGCTAAGTGCTCAAGGGTATGCTGACGAAGAGGTTTCCTAAACTATCATGGTTATGGTGTTTCCAGAGTAAAGATACTTACCATGGAGAAGGTTGATGGATGTTTGTCTCTTCGTGTTGTACACTCGGCCTTTGGGATGGAACATTGTTGATGAATGTCCATGTTGATTGTCCACTGATGAGATCTTTTGAGTGGGGGATCTCCTCTCCTCTTTTCAAAGCAACATTTGTCAAATACATATGCAGGAGTCTTCTCCTCTAGAACTACCCTTTGCAGATATCTCCTTGGATGCTCTGGTACATGAAGTAGTTAAGCATCACTCAAGTTGCGGACCTTCAAGCTCTTCATTCCTACCATGGTAAGAGAAAATCATAGTTGTAGATGCCATGTTCATGCCAAATGCTTGTCATCTACCAGATAAGGCAGCAATAATCTCACTGCTGGCCGAGACACACTTCTATCCAAATTGATAAATGCCTAGTAATCAACAGTTCCACCTTCAACTAAGCATGACTCATTCATGTTTCATAAGCCAAACCTGGGAACAAGCTCTCTCCCGCTTTTCTTTTTTCCCCCTTTTTTTTTTTTTTTTTTTTTTTGAGGAAAATGATATCACAAAACAAGAACACAAAAGTTAGTATCAATAGAAATATTTGACATATGTCACTGTGCTCTTGTGCGTGGGATTCTCAAGTGTGTCTATGCACGGCCGTGTAATGTGGCCCTATATTAATGCATACTTTGGAAATGCATGACCTGAATGGTGCAAAAGACAGGGTTGTGCAAGGAGCACATGGTTGTTGCTCGTTCGAGGCTTTCGATGTTACTTGTGGAGGTTGATGCCGACCTTGGTGGAGGTATCCATTGAGTCTCGAACTGATGTAATCCTCCTTATTGGAGTCCATTTTAGAACATCATTTGGCACTGTAGAGGTCACTTCAGGCGTCTTTCTCTTTGGATGCTTTCTGAACTGTGGTATCCAGTGTGGTTGACGCTTTGGTTCGGTGGAGGCTACTTGCACTTTTGGCTTCCAAACCCATATCCTTTTTGCATGTCTTCCTATTAATGTTGAATAGCTGATTTGATCTTCCTTTGGTCTCTGTACGTGGTTCTTACCCTTTTCTCTTTTTGGCTTCTTTGTTGAAACCTTTTGCATGTGGAAGAACAAAGGTTGTTGTGGATGTAGGAGCTTCTTAGGTACCCACATCTGTAATTGCCCTTGTTGAGCTGCAGCTAACTTCTTAGGCACCCAAACTTGTTGGATACCTTGTGATTGAGCTTGTCTGAGCTGCTTCCTTCGTCTTCTGGCCTGGTTGGTTTGCATGGATGGAATTTGTGGGGGCAAGGTTGGTGGTTGCTCTCCTTTGCGTACCCATATCTGCTTCATGCTCGGAACTGCTTTTTTATCAAATGGTGTCTTTCTATTTGATGTAGCAGTTGTCGTGAACAGTTGTGTTTGCTTGTATGGTGGACTCACTACTGTGGCTACTTGATTCTTTGGAGAAGAAGAAAGATCCACCCGCCTTCGAACCTGGTCTTCCACGATTGACTCCTTCTGCATCATAGAGCTTTTGACACATACAACATCTTCTTTCATATGATTAGTCTTGGAAGAACTAAGAGAATGTGTGGTGCCATGATTTAGGAGCATGCAGTTCTCTAATTCTAATGTAATGCATTGTTCATGTACCCAAACTTGAAGAATTTGACTTCTTAGGTTTAAGTTAACTGCATGGTCATAGATCCAATCTTGACCCAAGACAAGTGGTTCTGTAAGGTTCTCATCTTGACATACTAGCACTTTGACTTTCATTGGAACATCTTGAAGGTAGATGGGAAGTTCCACCTCGCCCAAACAAGGGGTTTCCACACCTCCCAATCCTATGAGATAAGCTTCTATGGGATTGATTTTCAACTGCAAGTCTTGGCAGTAGGAAAGTCTAACTGCACTGCTTGCTGCACCTGAGTCAATCAATGCTTTCACCGTCCTTGCACCCTTCCCTTGTCCTATCTCTATGGTCACAAAGGGTCTTCGGTCAATGACCTAAGAAGTCGCTATGCCTGACTTCTGACACATATCCATGTGATATTTTGGGGCTTTTGAGTTGACATCTAGGCCTAATTGCCTTAACTTATTTCGCCTAATATGCTCTCTGGCCTCTACCTGTGCTTCTTCTCTCACTCTTAACTCTTCTTCTTTTCGCTTCTTAGCAGTGTTGAGTCTCATTAGCATATCCTCAGTAAGAGGTTCTTGATATAGCTTGACTCTACAGCCACTAATATAGTTTGGCAAGATATCTCCTTCTAGAGTGGCCAACTCAACTGCACCACTAGTGGAAATTCTATTAATGATCATGGGTCCGTATCCTCTTTTTTCCAACTTACGGGCATGTTGTTTTAGTGTGTATACCAACACTAGATCTCCCTCTTTCAATCCCTTATCCTTGATGTGTGCATCAAAGTATGCCTTTTGCCTCTTCTTTGCAGCGTAGATGCCTGCTGCCGCTCGTAGCCTCGTCTCACCCAAGCGTTCGAGATCAAAGATCCTAGAGGACAATTCATGCCCATTCCACTCATACTCTTGTGCTACTTTTAAGGCAGGGATTAAGAAATCTAATGGTAGCACAGTGTTCTGTCCGAAGACCATCTGAAATGGGGTGGCATTGAGTACCGTTTTGTAGGCAACTCGATAAGCCCAAACAACATGATGAAGTTGTTTGTCCCAGTCAGAGCGTTTATTATTTACCAGTTTTGTCAATACGTTACAGAGGATCTTATTGGTACTCTCGGCTTGTCCGTTGGCTTGTGGGTGATAGGGGGCTGATTTCTTATGTATCACCAAGAATTCTTGGAGAAGATTTTCAATGACTTCATTCAAGAAGTGTGTGCCTCTATCGCTCACCAACTCTATTGGTAGTCCATATCTCGTGAACACATTCTCGAATAAGAACTTAGCCGTAGTCTGAGCATCATTCTTTGTTGTGGCTTTGACTTCTACCCACTTTGTAAGGTAATCTGTGGCTACAATGATGTACTCTGCATGGGAGTTTCTAGCTGGGGGGTTAATAGGACCTATGAAGTCTATGCCCCACTTCGAAAATGCACGCCCTCCCATCATTGGCCTCAAGGGCATCTCGTCTTTTCTCACTGGATATTGTGCACGTTGGCATGTGTCACATTTCTTCACATAGGTATGTGCGTCCATATGAAGAGTGGGCCACCAAAGTCCTGAAAATAGAATGGTCTTGATCACTCGATCAGGACCAAAATGTCCACCTGCAACACCGCTGTGTGCAGTCTCTAAGACCTTTAAATAGTCTGATTCATGAACGCATAGTCTTAAGTAACCATCTTTGCCTCTTCGGTATAGGTTGTCCCCTACTAAGGCGTAGCCTTGAGCCTCTTGCTCCATGCTTCGTCTTCTTGCTAGACTAGCCTCTTTGGGTAATCTTCCCGATCTCATAAACTCTACCAATGGAGCACTCCAATCTGGAATTAATGACACTTGATAAAGGGTCGCATGCTCCAATGGGGGTCTCTCTCTGCACCTTGGACAATTCTTAATCCACTCATGTATTTCTTTGTCCATGCTAGGCCAATACACTCCTAAACGCTTTAGATTCTGCAATGTTCGTTGTTTAGAATAGTGATTTCCTAGCATTCCTTCATGGGCTTGTTGCAGCCAACTACTATGTTCATCATCCTCCACACAACAAGCTAATACACCCTCAGTATCTTGTTTGTACATGCTTCCTACTAATATGTGATATTTTTGTGATTTTACAATTTCTTCTTGTGATGTTTTCACATTCTTATTTGCAGGGCCAAAGGTTAGGACTGGTACCAACTTATTTGCCCATTTAGGAACAACTTCTAAATTGAACAGATAAGCATCGGGTAATTCGTCAGACACTCCTTGCGGTGACTCTCCTGAAGTGATGCGAGAAAGGTGATCTGCCCGAAGGTGGGTTCTACCTTTCCTGACAACAACTTCAAAGTCATATTCCATTAGTAAGAGGAACCATCTTACTAAGCGTCCAGTATTGCAAGGTTTATTGACCAAATATAACAAAGCTTGATGATCAGTGAAAAACTTGAACTTGTTGGCCAATAAATAGTGTCTAAACTTCTTCACAGCATATACCATGCCTAAGCCCTCTCGCTCAGTTGTGGTATAGTTCCATTCAGCTGCAGTGAGCTGTCTACTAGCATATGCTATGGGCAAATCTAAGTTTCCTTCACTTGTGGGTTGTGCTAGCACACATCCTATGGCATGATTGGATGCATCCACATGGACATGAAAGGGTTTATTCCAATCAGGAGTGGTGAGTATTGGTGCCGTGCACAAACGTTTCTTCAGTTCGTTGAAAGAATTCTCGCATTCGTCGTTCCACTCAAAATTAGACAACAAGGCATAAAGGGGTCTAGCTATGATCGCGTACATGTGGATAAACCTACGGTAGTATCCACAATGGCCCATAAAGACTTGTACCTCTTTAATATTCCTTGGCCTTGGTAGCTCTGCTATGGCTCGTACCTTATCTTCATCTGTTGAGATTCCATTCTTAGAAACAATATGACCTAAGATTTTACCTTGACGCACCATAAACACACACTTTTCTGGGTTCAGACACACTCGATATTCTCTACACTTGTTGAAGATTTGTCTGAGATCAGGGATGTGAAACCTTCTTTCTTGGGAATGAGCACATAAATCATCCACATACACTTCTAAGCTCTTTCGCAAGAACTCTTTGAAGACATGACACATAAGCCTTTGGAATGTTGCAGGTGCATTGGTGAGCCCAAATGGCATCACACGAAATGCAAAGATTCCCCACTCTGTAGCAAAAGCTGTTTTGTGTTGATCTTCTGGGGCAATGGCTACTTGATTGTAACCTGAAAATCCATCAAGGAAGCTATAAACTTCCTTGCCTGCAACACGCTCCAATAGGTGTTCTGTGATTGGAAGTGGATAACTATCTCTAATCGTAGTGGCATTAACTTTTTTAAGGTTAATACACACTCGCAACTTCCCGTTCTTCTTGGGTACCACAACAATGGGGGACACCCATTCGGTATGCTCAATCTCATAGATGAATCCAGCTTCAACCAACCTATCAATTTCTTCTTTTATTTTGGCTGCATAGGTATCATTATATGTGTAGGGCTTCTGTTTGGTGGGCTTAGCATCAGCAGTCATGGGGATAGTATGAGAGCAAATTCTTGGATCTACCCCTTTCAAGTCTCTATAGTGCCATGCAAACACATCCCTATATTCCCTTAATAGAGCTATGAGCTCCATTTCTTCTCTTGCACTTAGGTCATCTCCTATATATGTGCATCTCTCTTCGTTCTCTTCAATGGTCACTACAATCTTCTTGGTCTTTTCTTTATTATCATATGATTCTCCTATGATGGCCTCTCTCTTAGGCATTCGTACCAAAATTTTGCGGTCGTCAACTTCATATTTCTTGAAGTTTTCTGGTACTTCAAACAATGATTCCTCCTCCTCTTGTTTCACTGCTTTTCTTTTCTTTTTCTTTTGACTACTCTCACTTCCATCCTTTGAGTTTACTGTTTTAATACTTGTGAGAGGTTCTTCTTCTTTCTGGGTGAACACTCCTATATCTTCTAGATAGTGCTGCTCTGAGTTAAAGCAACTATCCATCACAATAGACTCCAAATCATCGTCATTCTCTTCTTCTTCTATGACATCACTAGGGTCACATTCTTCTAGCAAGGGTTGACACATGAACACTGAGATATCATAACCCTCCTCATCACAATGAGGTGTCCACTGCTCCTCATTGACAGCAATGTCCATGGTGGCTAAGATTTCTGGCCAGCCATGAGGCTCAAACTCCTCATCTGGAAAGATCATCGGTGTGTAGGCTGGGTCTCTAACTGGTCTATCTCCTAGCGAAGTTCCTTCTTCTCTTGCCTTTAAACGTTTTTCCTCTTCCTTTGCGACCTTGCACATCCACAAATGAGTATCTTCATGCAGCCATGATGGATCAGGTGAACTTCCAGAATGCACAGAGATGGAATCTTCTTTCGCTTTGTGGATAGAATTCCACTGTAGGGGTGGTACATCTCTGAAGGTGTAATCCTTCAAATTGACCTTGGTGGTGACCCCTAAGTGCTGTAAGTACAAGGAGTTAGTTCCCCAATCCTGTACTATTTGCAATTGTCGTAGGAAGGGTCTTCCTAGGATCATCTCATAGACATTATTTTTCTCAAAGTCACATATAGCAAATGTGTGCTCAAACTCTACACCACAAGTGGTTAGAGTGATCCCTTCTAGCAATCCTAGAGGTCTTTCAAAATGACCATCAACCATTTGAAGCTTCATTCTAGTTGGTCTTAATGTGGGCTTGCCCCATTGCTTCCACAAGGAGGTGGTCGCAATAGCAACACCAGCACCTGAATCTATGATTGCTTTGGTTGTGTAACCTTGGTAGGTGATTGGAAGATAAGTATTACCTTCTTCACCCTCACACATGTCCCCTATTTTGTCTAGAGGTATCTCTGGTACCCTTTGCTTGGAGCCTGCTTTTGGCATGTTGGAATCAAGTTCTGGAACCTGATCCTTCACATGATTCCAAAGCTCAGGTTTTGCTTTGAGCAGCTCTTCTACAGTGAGATGACACTGAACCTTAGTGTTCTTCATGACATCCGTGTTCCTTGGAACCACTGAGTCTTCATTTCTTACTAGTATTGTGGGAGCTCTAATCTCGAGAGATTCAGATTCCCATGGGCCTGGAAATTGAGGCAGTTCTTCTAAGGTATTAGATTCAGAATCTAACCTTTCGTCTTCTTGTTGTTCTGCTTCATCTCCGTAAATAGATGGAATGTCTTGGGGAAATTGATCATGAAGATCATCAATCTCAGGAATAGGAGGGGAATTACCCTTCTCCTTGGCCCATTTCTCTTCTTGTATTTCCCGCAAGAATTCTTGAGAGTACTGTTGAATTGAAGGAGGTATTCCTGGATCCGTGGAATTAGGAACATAAGCTCCCATTGGTGGTGAGCTTCCTCTTTCAATAACTGGTTGAGCCTGTGGAGGTAAAGAAACTTGTGGTTTGTTTACCAACTGCTCTAATCGTTCTAGTAAGCCCTGGAAATGCAAATCCCCTTTGACAGAGTTTGTCTGATTGAACTTTTGACTAGTCTCAAGTATAGCTTGAGCTTGTTCTACCATTTTCATGCACATTTTCATCCGTTCAATCTCTAAGTCCGCTCTAGGGTAACTCTTGTCTAGGTTTGCAGCTGTAGGCCCTTCTTGAAGTCGAGCCTGGTAGGCCTTGAACATCATGTCCAAGCCTTCTAGGGTTGGATCTGCAAGAATAGACCCTGGTTGTGGTCTATTTACAATGGGTGGTGGGGTGGGATGAGGTGGAGTGGATGGAGTTTCGGCATGCGAGGGGCTTTGAGATGCAATGTCTTCTATTTTTGTTTTCGCTTCTTTTAAGCTTTCTTCTAGTTCCGATAACTTTTTATTCCACTTGCGATTGGCCTTCTCTCTGGTATCCTTCCATGTTCTTGTTTTCCTCTTACTAGGCTCTCCCGATTCACTCGACTCTGATTGTTCTACTGGTTTATCCTGTTTTAAGGCTTGTGCTCTAGTGACAGCTTGTATAGGAGCCACATTGCTACTACTTGAACTTGAATCTGCCACTAAGCCTACCACATTAATGGGTGTAATCTTGGGTGCACTGGAGGGGTTTCTTGGACAATCTCTGGGGAGATGGTCTTTGCCGCAATCAGGACAAAAAGCCTGTATTGTGATAGCTTGTCCTTGACTCGGAGATGGTGGGTGGGGACAGTCACGAATGAAATGGTCACCTTGACATCTGAAACAAGATCCTCTAGGGGCTTGTGGTCTCATTTGTCTCAATTGGGGCCTAGGGTTAGGATTTGTGTACATGACATTGGAGTATTCTGGCTCCCAATTTTGCTCCATAGGTGGTACCTCATATTGATACGAGTAAATCTCACTATGTTCAGGTGACTCTGTGTAATAAGCATGTGGACTACCTTCATGGGAGTAGTCTGAACAATGAACATGAGAGTCATTATCTGGTATCAATGGGGTTAGTGGAACCAATGCTCTACTTGGATTTTCTTCTCCCCCAGCATATTTGACTGGAATCACATTGGCTGGAGCTGGTGGTTGGTTTCCCAAGACAGGTTGTGGCCTATATGGTACCTGATATTGCTGTTGTGGTCTATAATATGGCTGTTGGTATTGGTTCTGATACCTACCTTGTGGGTAAGGTTGCTGATAATTCTCTCTAACAGCCTGCCTATTGTAGGGACAATCTTGAGCCGTGTGGTTTGTGTATTTTCTCTCAATAGTGCAATATGGAGCATTCCTTTCTCTAATGTTTTGGTTTTGCATTGGGCATACATTAGCCATGTGGTCGCCCCCACAAGTATAACACCGATTCACTGGGGTGACTCTCTGTGTTTGTCTATTTTGGACTCCCAGCTTCTTGGCAACTTGCTCAGCTATCTCCTCTATTTCTGTGGAGATCTTTGAAGTATGACTAGTAGAACTATCCGAATCTTTGTAGAGTTTGGACAATCCTAACTCCTCACCCAAGTTATCTTCTAGGTCGATGCACGTCCGCACGCACTCTTCTATGGATCTAGGCTCTTTCAAGTACACATATGATCTTAACTTTGTGCTCAGTAAGCCATCTAAAAACAAAGCCACTTGTTTAGCTGGTGTGGGTAACTCTGGAGTAGGACATCTTTCTAGGTACTGTCTGAACCTTCTACCTGCTAGTCGCACTGTTTCTTGGGGTGTCTGCTTGAAACTGTGGATCAAGGATGATGTGTTATGCTTGATACCACTTTTGGAAAATTCTACAATGAATTCGTCTAGCAGTTGACCTATATCGCGATAGTTGCGACTACTCAATGGTTGAAACCAAGCCAAGGCAGTGCCCTTAAGAGAAAAACCAAATGCCTCGTACTGGGTGAACAAGTCCTCAACCTGTTCAGCTCTTAACACTTGTTTGAACTCAGCCACATGATCATAAGGATCTCCTGACCCGTCAAAATAATTCTTCATTGCCTTGATCACTTGAATGGGTCTAAGGGTTCTTGGGTGCTCTCGGGGTCTAGGCAATGGAAAATCATGTTCATCTCTTTGTTGCCTATGTGCTTGATGTCTCTCTCTTTCAGGTCTTTCATTTTCAAATCCTGATCTATTCCTGCTCACGGTGTGTGCAAAACTTACCTCAGGTCTCTCTCTAGCTCTTTCTCTCCGGGCTTCATGAGCATGGGATGATCCTACTCCTTGGAGGCCATGGGAAACATTGGATCTTGGTGGGGGAAAAATCAATTCATTCTTCCAAGTATATGCATGTCTATCATGTTCTGTTACCAAGAATATCTTCTCTGATGTGTTATCCAGGTAGACAACTTTGCCTGGTATCTCAGGATCTTTGAATTCATAGATGATAACTATGCCCAATTGGCTAGGTTGATCTGGCTTGAATCTCCAAAAGGCTTCCTCTGTTTCTTTATTCAAAAATAGTTCTCTGCTTTTGTTGTCTTGAGGGATCCAATCCGGAGTGATCACTCGGGTCAAAACTGACTTACCTCTAGGAGTCTGGGGTCCTTGTCCTACATTTCCTTGTTCTAGGTCTCCTATTTCATTCTCAGGAATGATATTTCCAAACTCATCAGTCCTATCTGGTAGGTTGGTGACCACATACATGGTTCCTTCCTTATCAATGTATGAACTCTCTTCGAACTTGACCACCGGGTGTTCAAGTCCAAAGGATTGATCTGGATTTTTGAGTTGGACCACTGATCGCCTCAGACCATCCTCATAGATGTGAGCACCTAATTGGTTGGTCCGAATATATTCCAACTGTGTCTTATAGGGCCCTTCTGGTGTTTGTAGATGGGCAGTCCCTGAGCCACCTGCAGGTTTTCCCATACTAAAAGACATTTCTGAATCACTTGTGTCTGAGCTTAGTAAAAGATGACCACTTAGTTGTTGTGCCCAAGACTTGGATGTATGGTTGACACTAGCCTCAGAAGATCTAATGCTTTGTTTATCCTTGCCTAAGTGTCTACCAGATCTCAGGTTCATAGGCTTTAGTCAAGAGTCCAAATTTTCCCCTTGGTATGGTTCAAAATTCTTTGGAGTCCCCTTGGTTCCCTAGTCCCACTTGAGGGTCAACTTCAAATTATCCTATCTCAAAATCAAGTCGTGTAGGATTTGAAACGAGCTTTCCAACGAGCTATAGAGCTCAAAAAATGGACTTTGGATGAAAAAGTTATGCCAATTCAGGCTCCTGGGGTTCAAAACAGACAAACAAGACCTTTGGAGAAAATCGCGATTTTGTACCTTGAGAATCGTGTTCACAAAATCGTGTTTTCACAAAATCGTGTTTTGAAAATCGCGATTTTGAGTAAAAAATCGTGTTTCTGAAAATCGTGATTTTGATCACAAAATCGTGTTTTTGAAAATCGTGTTTTTTGACCTGAAAGTCGCGATTTTGATCACAAAATCGTGTTTCTGAAAATCGTGTTTTTTGACTTGAAAGTCGCGATTTTGATCACAAAATCGTGTTTCTGAAAATCGTGTTTTTTTGACCTGAAAATCACGATTTTGAGCACAGAATCGTGTTTTAGAGAATCGTGTTTTTTGACATGAAAATCGCGATGTTGAGCACAAAATCGTGTTTTTGAAAATCGTGTTTTTTGGCGTGAAAATCGCGATTTTGAGCACAGAATCGTGTTTTAGAGAATCGTGTTTTTTGACATGAAAATCGCGATTTTGAGCACAGAATCGTGTTTTAGAGAATCGTGTTTTTTGACATGAAAATCGCGATTTTGAGCACAAAATCGTGTTTTTGAAAATCGCGATTTTGACTCAGAGAATCGTGATTCACAAAATCGTGTTTTTTGCTGAAAATCGTGATTTGTGAGAATCGCGATTTTGAGCAAGGAATCGTGTTTTTCTCAAATTCGTGTTTTTTGACTGAAAATCACGATTTTGAGCACAGAATCGTGTTTTTTTGAAAATCGCGATTTTGACTCAGAGAATCGTGATTCACAAAATCGTGTTCTCTCAGAATCGTGTTTTTGCATGAAAATCGCGATGTTGAGCACAAAATCGTGATTTGTGAGAATCGCGATTTTGAGCCCACTGAAAATCGTATTTTCTCAAAATCGTGTTTTTGACATGAAAATCGTGATGTTGACTCAGAGAATCGTGTTTTTTTTTTCACAAAATCGTGTTTTCTCAGAATCGTGTTTTTGGCATGAAAATCGCGATGTTGAGCACAAAATCGTGTTTCTGAAAATCGCGATGTTGAGCACAAAATCGTGATTTGTGAGAATCGCGATTTTGAGCCCACTGAAAATCGTATTTTCTCAAAATCGTGTTTTTGACATGAAAATCGCGATGTTGACTCAGAGAATCGTGTTTTTTTTCACAAAATCGTGTTTTCTCAGAATCGTGTTTTTGGCATGAAAATCGCGATGTTGAGCACAAAATCGTGTTTATGAAAATCGCGATTTTGAGCACACTCACAGAATCGTGATTCTGAGAATGACCACAGAATCGTGATTTTTCAGCCAACTTTTAGGCGGGAAAACAGAAAATCGTCATTTTTCAAAAAATTTTGAATTTTCATAGAATCGCGATTTTCATCACAGAATCGCGTTTTTTGGCGGGAAATTCAAATTTCTGAGCGTCGGCCATGGCGAGCTCCGTATGAGCAGAAAATCATAAAAAAAAACATAGCGCTTGCTCTCCCTTGCACCTCCTAACTCCTTCCCACACAATAATGCATGAAAAATGGTATGAAGATGGTGAAAGTGCACTAAAAAACAAGAATTTTCTATGAAGAAGAAGATGGAAGAAGGTGGAAATGATGATGATGATGAAGATGAAGAGGAAAAAACAGAAAATGAACTGAAATGATAGTTTTTTTACCTTCCAACGTCGCAAATCTACGATCTTACCATCACAACGCTCGTCCTCGAAGCTCTCTCCCCGGCAACGGCGCCAAAATTTGGTGTAGCTCAAGCGTAAGCACCACCTCCTTTACTTGTCAATCCGCGGAGACGTGAGGACCGGTATGAAGACCACGAGCAAGTGAAGGCACAAGTGCATGAGTGAAAGCACACAAACATGCACACACATACACACACACGCGCACAAAGTAAGATCAAAGAGAGGAACAATGGAAAGCTTAGATTGCAAAAGAGTTCTCTTACAAAAGTTCTATTCTCTAACAAGCCAACCTCAAAAATGAGCTCTCTAGCTCTTTTTATAGTTTTTTGACTAGTTTTGGCGCTGTCCAGACCTAGTGTCCGGCCTAGTTAAAAATTAGGTTCCAGGGCTTATTTGAGGCTCAAACGAAGTCTAAAAATTATGAAAATTGGTACGATGGTACTTCTAATACTCCTCAAGCTCGAGGACTCCTCGGCTTGAACAAAATGGAGTTACTAAAAATAGATAATGGTATTTACAATGGTTTTTAGTGATGAAAATCACTATTTTTGTAGGGGATTCTTCTGAAAATTTGACATACACTTCTTGGAGCTCCCTATTTGCTCCCTTTCCTTGTGTGTCCACCTTTTGATGTGCTTTTGTGCTTTGTCCTTGACTTTGAGCTTCAACATATGTGCATCCATATGAAGGGTCGGCCACCAGAAGCCCGCAAATAGTATTGCTTTGATCACCCAATCTGGTCCAAAGTGTCCTCCTGCTACACCTTGGTGAGCAGTTTCCAAGATCTTGAGATATTCACTTTCATGGACACATAGTCTCAGGTAACCATCTTTACCACGCTTGTATAGATTATCCCCAATGAGTGAGTAATCCTGGGCTTCTTTTTCTAAACTCCTTTTCCTAACCAAAGTCATGTCTGGGGGGAATGTTTTCGTCCTCAGGAAGGACACTAGTGGTTCACTCCAATCTGGCACTATGGACATTTGATAAAGAGTGGCATGTTCCACAGGTGGTTTAGTGCAGCAGATTGGGCATTCCTTGCACAACTTCTGGACATCAGCTTCCATAGTCGACCAATGCACTCCTAGTCTCCTTAGTGTCTGTAGGGTTCGTTGTTTTGAGTAGTGTTGCTCTAATGCACCTACATGTGCTAATTGCAACCATTTAGCGTACTCATCCTCTTCCACACAACAAGCCAAGACCCCTTGATCTGTGTGTTTGTACATACTTCCTGCCATGATGTGATACTTTTGGGCTTTTACTACCTCTCTGTCCTGTGTGTTTATTAATGGGTGATTAGGCCCGTAGGTCAGTACTGGTACTAATGGCTTAGCCCACTGAGGTACAACTTCCAAATTAAACAAGTAAGCATCAGGAAGGTCATCTGACACTCCTTGTGGGGCCTCTCCAGATGTGAGCCTAGAGAGATGATCTGCTCTCAAGTGAGTCTTCCCTTTCCTCACCACTACCTCAAAGTTGTATTCCATTAGTAAGAGAAACCATCGTACTAATCTACCTGTGTTGCAAGGTTTGTTTACTAGGTACAACAATGCCTGATGATCAGTAAAAAATTTAAACTTATTTGCAAGCAAATAATGTCTAAACTTTTTAACTGCATATACCATGCCTAATCCTTCTCGTTCGGTGGTTGTATAATTTCGTTCAGCTGCATTCAATTGTCTATTAGCATAGGCAATTAGAAGATCCATATTACCTTCACCAATAGGTTGCGCGAGTACACACCCAATAGCATAATTGGATGCATCCACATGAACATGGAAAGGCTTATTCCAATCTGGTGTGGTTAAGATTGGTGCTGAACATAATCGCCGTTTAAGCTCATTGAAGGAATTCTCACATTCATCAGTCCACTCAAAGTTAGTCAGAAGTCCGTACATGAGCTTTGCAATGACAGCATACATGTGAATGAAACAACGGTAGTAACCACAATGTCCCATGAAAGATTGTACTTCCTTGACATTCCTTGGCCTAGGTAGCTCTGCTATGGCTCTCACTTTCTCTTCATCAGTGGATATGCCATTCTTTGACACTATGTGTCCTAGAATCTTACCTTGCCTGACCATAAAGACGCACTTTTCTGGGTTCAGGTAGACTTGATATTCTCTACATTTGTCAAAGATTTGTCTGAGTTCGGGAATATGGGTGTGCCTAATGTTGGAATGAGCACAAAGATCATCAACATAGACTTCTAAGTTCTTCCTCAAGAACTCTTTAAATACATGGCACATCAGCCTCTGGAAGGTAGCGGGTGCATTGGTAAGCCCAAATGGCATTAATCTAAAGGCAAAAATGCCCCATTTGGTGGCAAAAGCAGTCTTATGCTGATCTTCTGGAGCTATGGCTACTTGATTGTAGCCCGAAAATCCATCAAGGAAGCTGTACACTTCCTTGCCTGCTACTCTTTCTAAGAGATGCTCTGTGATAGGAAGCGGATAGTTATCTCGAATTGTGGCTGCATTGACCTTCTTTAAGTTAATGCATACACGCAGCTTTCCATTCTTCTTGGGCACCACTACGATGGGGGATACCCACTCAGTGTGCTCAATTTCATAGATGAATCCAGCTTCGACCAGTCTATCTATCTCCTCTTTGATCTTAGCAGCATAATTATCATTATATGTGTATGGCTTTTGCTTAGAAGGTTTGGCATCTACGGTCATGGGGATGGTGTGTGAGCATAAGTCAGGGTCCACTCCTTTTAAATCCTTGTAACTCCAAGCAAATACATCTCTGTATTCTCTTAGCAAGGCTATTAGCTCTTGTTCTTCCTCTTCTGTTAGGTCATGGCCTATGTACGTGCATCTCTCCTCCCCTTCTTCCAGAGCTACCACAATTTTCTTGGTGGTTTCTTTGTTATCATAGGCCTCCCCTGATTGCGCCTCTCGTTTAGGCATTCTGACCATGACTCTCCTGTCATCTATCTCATATTTCTTAAAATTTTTAGGGACCTCAAACAAAGATTCTTCCTCTTCTGGTGTGACTTCTCTCTTCTTTCTTTTCTTTCCTTCTTCCTTCGGAGTCACATGTGTGGTTAGCCTTACATCATTTGTAAGCTCTCCGTGCCTCTGGGGTTGAAATTCTACTTCATAGAAGTATTCTTCATCTGATGCAAAAGGTGGATCCATAATGATTGACTCTAGATCGGAGTCACTTGCATCCTCAAATGCATCAGGGCTAGGTTCGCATTCTTCTAACACTGCCTCTCCCATGATTGGCTCTATGGAGAAAACTGAAATGTCATAGCCATCCTCATCACAGTGGGGTGTCCATTGTTCCTCATTGATGGCTATATCCATTGTTGCTAGGATTTCTGCCCAGCCGTGGGGTTCAAATTCTTCATCAGGAAAGACTACAGGTGCATAGGCTGGGTCTTGAATTGATCTATGGGTTTCTTTTGCACCTATCTCTCTGGCTTTTTCTCTCTTCTCTTCTTCTACTGCTACTTTGCACATCCATAAATGGGTGTCTTCATGCATCCATGAGGATCCTGATCCTATGGAATGCACCGACTCAGTATCATCTTTGGCTCTATGGATGGGATTCCATTGGATAGGAGGGACATCTCTATGAGAGTAATCTTTGAGATTTACTTTGTTCGTGACACCTAAGTGTTGCAAGTATAAAGAATTGGATCCCCAATCCTGCACCACTTGCAACTGTCGCATAAAGGGTCTTCCCAAGATCATTTCATAGGCGTGATTTTTGCTAAAATCACATATAGTGAAAGTGTGCTCAAACTCAACACCACAGGTGGTGAGATTTATTCCTTCTAACAACCCTAGGGGTCTCTCTATGTGACCATCGGCCATTTGCAATTTCATCCTTGTGGGCCTGAGTGCTGGTTTGCCCCAACGCTTCCATAGGGAAGTAGTAGCAATTGCAACCCCTGCGCCTGAGTCTAAAATGGCCTTGGTAGTGTATCCTTGATGGGTGATAGGAAGATATGTGTTTCCCTCTTTGCCCTCACTCATGTCTCCTATCTTGTCCAATGGTATTTCTGGCACTGTTCTCTGGGATCCTACCTGGGAACGAGGTTTGGCTATTTCTGGTACTTGTTTGGCTACATGTTTCCATAGCTCTGGCCTTACTTTGAGTAGCTCTTCTAAGGTGAGGTTGCATTGTACTTTAGTGTTTTTCACTACCTCTGTGTTCCTAGGTATGATTGAGTCCTCATTTCGTACCATGACCGTGGGTGCTCTCATATAAGTAGACTTAGCTTCCCATGGGCCTGTGAAGTGGGGTAATTCTTGTAGAGAGTTAGACTCAAAGTCTAATCTTTCCTGAGAGTGGGTGCTCTCCTGCTCCTCATAAATGGATGGGATGTCTTGTGGGAATTGGTCATGTGCATCATCCACAAGTTCAATTGGAGGAGGGACTTCACTTTCTTTAGCCCATTTGTCTTCTTGAATCTCTCGTAGGAATTCTGGTGCGAATCGATTCATAGAAGATGATGTGTCTGGCTCCGTAGAGTTAGGCACATAGGCTTCCTGGGCAGGAAGACTTACTCTGTCACTGGCCTTGCCCTTGTGTTGAGAGGCGGGTTCCTTTTCTGATTGTGCAATTAGCCTCTCTATTCTTTCTAACAGTCCTTCGAAGTGCAACTGCGTCTTAGCTGAACTAGAGATGTTAAATAGGCGATTGGCTTCAAACATGGTCTGAGCCAACTCCACCATCTTAGCACAAATTTTTGTTCGTTCTAGCTCTAGTTCTGCTCTAGGGTAACACTTTTCGTGATCAATTACGTTTGGCCCTTCTTGGATTCTGGCCTGATAGGCTTTAAGCATCATGTTTAGGTCCTCGAGAGTGGGATCTGCTAGGACTGATCCTACTCTAGGAGGTGGGGGGATCAGGTGAGGCGGGTTGGAAGGTGGCGGGTCGGATGGAGATGGGAATGGTGGTGGTGGGGTAGTGTGAGAGGGGGTTTGAGATGTGAGTTCAGTTATCCTGGCCTTTGTTTCTCTGAGGCTTTCCTCGAGTTCACTCATCTTTTTTGCCCATTGTCTTTTCATTCTTTCACGACTATCCTTCCAAGCTCTAGTCCTTTTCTTTGTCATGCTCTCTGTTTCACTAACATCTGGGCTCTTTTCCTGGCCTACCCCTTGGTTTTGCTGTAAGGCTTGGGCTCTCGTGACCACTTGTACTGGTGCAGTGGACGTCACGCTTCCTGTAGAGTCTACTACTAACCCAATGACGTTAATGGGAGTGATTTTTGGTATATTGCTGGGATTCTTTGGACAATCTCGTAAGAGATGCTCCTTTCCACACTCCTGGCAATAGCCTTGAATTGTCACTGACTGGGGTTGTGTAGGTGCCGGCATGGGACAATCACGAATGAGATGATCTCCTTGACATCTGTAGCATGGTCCTCTAGGGAATGGAGGTCTTACTTGCCTAGGTTGAGGTCTAGGGTTGGGGTTTGCATACATGACGTTTGTGTAATCTGGCTCCCAACTAGGTTCATTTGGCTCTTCACTATAGTAGGACTCACCATGTTCAGGAGACTACATGTAGTAGGCCTGGGGGCTATCAACATGTGTAGAATCAAAGTTGTGATCACTCGGATCACTCTTAGAAATTAATGGTGTTACTGGGACTCTAGCTCTATTCAGGTTTTCTTTTGCAGCAGCATACTTTACAGGAATCACATTAGTAGGAGTAGGTGATTGTTGTGCTAGCACTGGCTAGGGTCTCAGATGGGTCTGATATTGTGGTTGGTAATTTTGCTGAGGTCTAGTATACTGTTGTTGGGGTACTAATTTTGGTATCTACCTTGTTGAGGGTATGGGTGAGGGTAGGTTTGCCTAACCGCTTGCTTATTGTATGGGCAGTCTTGTGCTGAGTGATTTGTGTATCTTCGCTCTATGGTGCAGTACTGGCTACTAGGATTTACTTGGGGTTGAGCCATAATGGGACATGCATTCACCACATGGTCACCTCCACAAGTATAGCACCTTTTGACTGGGGCAAATCTAGGAATTTGTTTACTAGAGACACCTAGTTTTTGAGCTACTTTCTTCGCAAGTTCCTCAATAGATGTGGATTGTGAGGAAGAGAGGCTAGAGGTACTATCTGAATCTTTGTAGATTTTGGAAAGCTCTAGCTCCTCCCCTAGGTTATCCTCGATGTCAATGCACATGCGTACACACTCTTCTATGGTCCTAGGGTCCTTCAAGTACACATAAGATCTCAATTTGGTACTTAACAAGCCGTCCAAGAATAGAGCCACTTGCTTAGCTGGTGTGGGTAGCTCCGAAACAGGGCATCTTTCAAGATATTGCCTAAATCTTCTTCCTGCAAGTCTCATGGTCTCTTGAGGGGTCTGCTTGAAACTGTGAATTAATGAGGAGGTATTATGTCTAATGCCACTCTTAGAGAATTCAATAATGAAAGCCTCTAGGAGTTGGTCTATACTCCTGAACTGCCTTTAGTTTAGTGGTTGAAACCATGTCAGGGCAGTGTTCCTAAGGGTTAGACCAAAGGCATTGTACTGCGTGAATAGATCCTCCACTTGTTCAGCTCTCAAGACTTGCCTAAACTCAGCCACATGATCGTATGGATCTCCAGTGCCATCGAAGTAGTTCTTCATGGACTTAACTAGCTGAGTCGGTCTCAAAGTCCTTGTGTGCTCTCTAGGTCATGGTAGAGGGAACTCATCCGCATTTCTTTGATTCCTGGGAGCTCTAAGTACCTCAGGTTCTACTCTATTTGTTTCCGTCCTCGTTCGTTCTCTTCCCAAGGAGTTTGCAAAGCTTACCTCAGGTCTGTCTCTACTTCTGTCTCTTTGAGTTCCATGAGTTTGGGATGTTCTCGCTCCAGGGTGGCCATAGGACACATTAGATCTTGGTTGGGGGAAAATAAATTCACCCTTCCAAGTGTAAGCATGCCTATCATTTTCTATCACCACAAAGATCCTCCCTAACGCGTGATCTAAGTATGTCACTCTGCCTGGGCTATCAGGATCCTTAAACTCACAGATCATGATTGTTCCTATATCAGTTGGCTGATCAGATTTATACCTCCAAAAGGCTTCGTCCGTTTCTCGGTTCAGAAGCAGATCTATGCTCTTGTTGTCCTGGGGAACCCATTCTGGTGTGATAATCCTAGTGAGAACAGATTTGCCTCGGGGGGTCCTCGATTCTACACCTATGTTTCCCTGTTCCAGGTCACCTAAGTCCGATTCTAGGACTACATTCCCAAATTCATCAGCCCTTTCTGGATGATTGGTGACTACATATATTTTCCCTTCCTTGTCTAAGTACGCTCTTGTAGCTCAGTGATGAGTAGCACCTCCTTTAATGTCAATCCGGGAAGACATGAGGATGGTATGAAGACCTCGAGCAAGTGACGGCACAAGTGCGTGAGTGAGAAGCACACTAACATGCACACACATACACACACACGCGCACACACGGCAAGAACAAAGAGAGTAAGACAATGGAATCACTTCTATTGCAACAAAGTTCTCATACAGGCTCAAAACTACAAGAAGCTAACCCACAAATGAGCTCTCTAGCTCTATTTATAGTTTTTGACTAGCTTTGGCCCTGTCCAGACCTAGTGTCCGGCCTAGTTAAAAATTAGGTTCCAAGGCTTATTTGAGGGCCCAAACGAGATCTAAAAATTATGAAAATTGACAGGCAACTACTTCTAAGGCTCCCCAAGCTCGAGGACTCCTCGGCTTGTACAAAATGGAGCTACAAAAAGGTGAAATGATATTTACAAGGGTTTGTAGTGATGAGAATCACTTTAAAATGATGTGAGGGTTTTGAAAAAAATGAAGGGTTGCCTCAGTGCTAGATCTGCATGTGTGTCCGTACTTGCTTCTTCCCGTATACTGTCAACACTCTCCCCCCCCTAGGGTCTGTCGCCTCTGACAGAACTCTTTTCCACAGTTTGATCAATGTATTTCTGCAGGAGGTCGGTTGCCAATTCTTGTTCTTTGATTCTTAAACTTCTGACCAGGTCTCGTTGCAAAGTCTCCCAATCAACTATACCAGGCATGTCAGGTTGTGGCATCGTGTAAAGCTCGGAATGCATTGTTTGCTCGCATGCGAAGAGATGGAGTAAATGCGTAGGCCGTGGCGTGAATACCTCTGAATGTGCCTCCCAAAACCCTGTGGTGAACATATCGTCGAATGTTTGCTTGTAGCAGGCAGGGAGATATCTTATGCGTGCATGCCATGCGTAAGCCACTCGTATGCTCGGGGTTGTGCTCATATCATATAGCAGGTCGTAGTTACCATTAATAAATCCGGGAATAGGAGGTTGAATACGGCATACATTGCGAAAAGTTTTGAGTACGACCTGCATCATATCGAAGATCTTGAGCATCATCTGGGCAGCCACATCTGGCATAGGGTGGAGGCGTGGTATCCAATGTCTGATGGTTGCAATCATGTATGACACTGTGGGAGTACCGGTTGGGGGGGCGATAGCGGGGTAATTGAGCCATTCTTTACAGTTTGCGTTATTCTGAACCTTGATGGCAAAAGCTTTCCATGATCTGCGTCTTTGCACTGGCCCAAAACACGGATTGTACTTCAAATGCATGGGGGCATGATCCCATGTTCGAAGCATTTCTGGGTAAGTTTCGAGTAACTTCTGCCTCCACGTTGGTTGGAATATGGCCCCTTTTCGTGCCGCTTCTGGTATATCTTCTGGTTCGAACTGTGTGGCAAATGTTGGGCACTTGTTGGTGACCCTTTTGATTTCTGCATTGTAGTCAGCCAACAATACAAAATAGGGCTTGTATTGTAATTCTGAGCTAGTGATAAGGCGTCTAGGGGCAATGTGCCTGAAGTACTCTGAGTGAAGGATGGTGTCCTCAATGGCCTTCATTGCCAGCATCTGAGTGGATATCCGTTCCTGATGAGTTTGCCCCATTTCCTCTACCTGTTTCATCCATGCCGATGGGGGTTCCTCATAGGTATCTTGACCTTCTTCTGTTACGCGTCCTCCTGGGAATGGTTGAGGCTCGTAGGTGTCGTCGAATGCTTCCTCCACTGGAATAGTAACTGCTTCTTCTTCTAGCGGTTGCTCTGGTGGGGAAGGAGGTCGTTCGTACTGCATCAACTTCAATTTTAATTCTGCGACCTGTTGCCGTAACTCCAGTACGTCGTTGGTCGGTGAGTGTTCAGGTTCGGTTGAAGTAGCAGCGTTGGTCAGTTCTTTAGGTTCCTGTCGGTGTGGTGTAGACTCTTGGGGTCTCTGTAGGTCCTTCAGCTGGTCGGCAAGCTGATCATGTGCTTCTAAAAGATTGGCATAAGTTTCCAAGATCTGTTGTATGCTTTCTGAGGGAACAGCTTGAAATTTAGCCGGGTCTATGGGTGCTCCCGGGGTGTTCTCCATGGCAGCCTCGAGGTTCTCGTGGTTTTGTTGTTGAAGCCGTCTGTTCTCTTCTTGCGCTGCCGCCAGATGTCGTCGTAGCAAAGCCATGTTTCGTTGAAGCCTTGCATTGCGGCCCATTTGATCTCGCAGCTGTTCCTCCATGGCTTTGCTCTCTTCTATATGCCTCGCTGCGAGTTGCGCATTTGCATGTTCGAGGGCAGATATCTTGCTTTGTGACTCCGTGTGGCTGGACTCCAAAGCGTTGACACGCTCTTGGAGTGTTGCTGAGAGGGTGCAAAGTTCTTTGTTATTTTCTTCCAATAATGTATATTCCTTCTTAAGCTGAGTGGCAGCTTCGAGCATGGTGTCGAGTGCAAGACTAAATGAGGTGGATGCGGGGGTAAGGGTGGAAGATGCAGGGGGTTGGGAAGTGGGAATGGGAAAAGTGGATGTTGTGCCTACCGTGTGTGGAAGTGGTGATGTGAGTGTAATAACCTGTGATGGTGTTGTGAGAACAGTGGTGGTGGGTGATCCAGCGGATGGTGAGATGTCCATGGGATCGGACATGAGAGAGTGTGATTCGTGAAATGTGAACACCGGGACGGTGGGTGGTGTGATAGTGGTGGCCGTGAATGTGGGAAAGTGAATTTGGGGGAGGGACTTTTTCTTATGTTCATCAACCTGTTGAAGAATGTTTACAAGTTGGGTCCAGAAGGAGGGTTGGGTGATTAGTGTGGTGCTCGGGGCAGTTACAAGGGATGGGGTAGGTAGAGTTTGGGAGGGAGGAAATGGAGGGGTGGAGGGTAAAGATATGGAAAGAGTCTGACTAGTGACAGATGGTTGTCCAAAGGCATGGGGGAAGGAAGGGTGACCTAATTGGGGTTCAAAAATCTGAGTGACAGAGATGGATGAGGGTGTAGGAAGGAAAGTGGACACGGGGGTGTGTACAATGGTCTCACTATAGGAGGAGAATGGTTGTGTAGAAAGACACGTGGAGAGAGGCTCTGAGGGTGGGATAGGAGAAGATGGGGGGGATGGTGCATGCGTAATGTCCTCCGGTTCATCATTGGGCCTAGGGCTAATCATGTGAACATCTTCTGATGTGGACGTAGCTAACGCAGTAGATACTTCCATCTGAATCATCTTTCCTTGTCGAGGCCGTGTATCAATTCTTCTTTGATCATAAGCAGGGTTCTCTTGATAGACCAAGGTTCTCATTGCTTCACTGATGCCACAGGTGTCCGCCAAAAGATTTAGCAATTCTACAAACTGGGGGTCGATATGCTCTGAGTGTAACATCTGGTTTACTAGGGCCCTATTTGCTTCTTCTGACATTTTATGGCGTCGTTGTACCTGCGTGATTGTTTGGTATAGCCATTTGAGTTGTGCCGTATATGCAGGGGCTTCGTCTTCACTCTCTTCCGGGTTATCTCTTGGTGCCTCCTCCTGAGCTTGTGTGCTTAGTCTTTGAGGAAGTTGTGCCACTCCTATCTCCTGTACACTGCTTGTCTCGCCTCTTGCATGTTCTCTTTGGGTTGATGCCCCCGGATCGACATTGTCAGGACAACCTTCACTGTCTGATAGATGAGCCGTCTGCAGAAATGTTTCAAAATCAAAATTTGGGTCCTCGGTGAAGTTGGCCATCGCTGCAAATTCTGCATCGGTAGGTAGCGGAGGGGCAGAAGGAGTGGGCTGTACCACCTCTCTTGGTTGAGACTCCTGGAGATGGATTGTGATAGGTGCCACCTGGGCTTCCTCTCTAGTGGAGACTTCGGCGGTGGTTACTGGAGGGATCAGGACCTGTGAAAGGGATCCACGCATTCTTTTTGCAGGCTGACTCCCTGACTTTCGCCCTTTGAACAGCTCCAGGTGTGCATATTTTAGGGCTCGAGCAACTGGCACATCATATGCCAGACATCTGTAGATGATTCTCGTCAACGCACAACACCCATGTAAAGTGGGCTTCCTCACCCCCCGCTTGCCTGCCTCATACACCTGATCTAAGATCCATACCGGCATCTTAATGGGCAAGCTTCCGGTCTCTGCTAAATACAACCTGTACCATATCTTCTTGTGAGGCTGAGTGAAACGGTCCTGAGCGGGAAATGCGAAGTGCTGGAGGCACATCCGCAGAGGTATGGCGATGTTGGGGGTGAGGGCGCACATTTCTTTGAGCTTCTTGACTCTATTGCTTTTCATTGATTCTGGTATCAAAGGGTCGCGATCCGAAGGCACATGAGTTCCATACATTTGAAGGGCTTCCCTGATTAACGTTACATTTAATTCAAACTTCCTCATCTCCTCCAGATTGGATAAGGAGGGCACCCAGAATGTGCCTGAGTGATCTTTATCCCCGGTAGGTTTCATCGTAGCAATCAAGTAGTAGCACCTGAGGAAGTCAGGTTTAGGTAGAGCTGCACTGAAGTAAGCTTGTAGTCCTGCCTTTTGCCAGATGTCTTGAAGTGGAGCTGCATTCTGTAAGGTCTCAAATTCTCTTGAAAAGAACTGGAAGGTCCACCAAACCCCTCCACACTCCATCTTGGACTCCCAGATGTGATCTGCGTCTCCCAAATCCCCTGGCATTTCATTGAACCAATGGGAGTGCCCTTTTACTCTTTCGGTTAGTCCATTGGGTGGATCTGGAATAGGAATCCTTCGCACATTCAAGAATTCTTCAGGCCGAGCTGTTGGTGGAGCTTCCACTGGCATGGCATCCCAATTGATAGGAGCACCAGATCCTGCCTGAGAGCTTGTGCCTGCCGCAGTTGCCATGAGAGTAGGTTGCTTATCTGTTGGAAGACGAAAGGCACATTAGTGTTGCTTAGGAAATACGATGTAATGGTGTTCCCTTCACAATACTAACATGACAATCCCGGAGGTCAGTGGTTAGTGGTGAGGTGTTTATGATATGTGTGAGTGGTGATTAAAGGTCAGTGTCATCCTAGATGCATACTTTGGTTATGCAACGGCTCGGAATGCTCCTGTGTTAGTGTGGACGGTTTTACAGAATAGGGTCAGGGGGTTTAGTACACAGTTTAATTCTCCACACTTTAATAGAGGAGTCGTAGCTCTTAGAGCTAAGGACAGATGAAGATTTCGGTATGAGAGTGTGATGTAATTGGGATCTTTTGGGTACCCACTTCCAGACATTCCTGGGGTTGATGGGGGTGGGGACAGTGAGAGGTGTAGGTATCTTGTCACTTTCTGAGTTGTTGGTCAAGAGTGCTTGTGAAAGCTGCTTCATTCTAGTGCCTGAAGGTGAAGTACTTTGGGCTTGTAAGCAAGCCTTGGGCACCCATATCTGTCTAGCATTAGGGGTGGCCTTCATTGACCGCTTAGGAACCCAAATAGAAATGGTATGCCTAGGGGTTATCCTAGGGGGCTTCTTCACTTTGTTCCTTGATGGTGAGGCTCGTTTCTTGTCTCCTTGAGAATCTGTTATTAGAGCTGTGGGTTTTCTATCCTTGCGTATCCAGATCTGCTTCACGCCACGAGATGCTCCATGTTGCGCGGGTTGGCGCTCCTGCCTCTTGATTAGCGGCCTCCTTCGTGTAGAGTGATGTTCGGTCTGCTCGTTTAGAATCTTCTTTGGATCAGTTATGAACTCCTTCTTGGCTCCTGAACCTTCAGTAAGATTGACATTCCTCTGCACCATAGAAGTTTGGACAAGCACAACGTGGTTATCTTCGTGTGGATTCCTGGAGGGACCAGGAGTTGGTGCCTGTTCTATTGGTTTGAGTGCTTCATTTTCTAATTCAATCGTGAGACGAATTTGGCCTACCCAAGCCTGAATAAGTCCACTTCTCAGGTTCAGGTTGACTGCGTGATCATAGATCCAGTCTTGGCCCAAGATAAGCGGTTCGGTCAGATCCTCGTCTTCACACACTAGCACTTTTACTGGCATGAGGACCTCTTGTATGTAGAGGGGAAGATCCACCTCTCCCATGCAGGGGGTTTCAACACCTCCTAATCCTATCAGATAGGCTTCTATGGGTTTCACCTCCAATTGCAGCTGCTGGCAATAAGAAAGCCGAACTGCACTTGTGGCTGCTCCTGAATCAATTAAAGCCCTCACACTTGTTGTGCTGTCTCTTTGTCCTATTTCTAGGGTCACAAAAGGTCGTCGGTCCACTATCTTATGGATACGTTCACCTGAAGCCTCACACATGGCCATGTGATAGCCTGGAGACTCTTCAGTGTTAGTCCTAGGCTGGTCCCTTCCTTGTCTTCTCAACTTCATTCGTTTGATACGCTCTAAGGCCTCTGCCTGTGCTTCTTCTCGAATTCGTTTTTCCTCCTCTTTACGTTGCTTGGCAATATTGAGTCGGCTTAGCATCTTTTCCGTGAGGGGTTCCTGATACAGCTTGACTCTGCATCCGCTAATATAGTTTGGGAGGACCTCCCCCTCTAATGTGGCTAGTTGTACTGCTCCACTCGTGGAGATCCTATTAATGATCATAGGTCCGTAGCCTCTCTTTTCTAGCTTTCTTGCGTGTTGTTTCAATGTGTAGACTAACACTAGATCTCCTGCCTTCAAGCCCTTATCCTTCACATGGGCATCAAAGTATGCCTTTTGCCGTTTCTTTGCAGCATAGATACCTGCTGCTGCTCGTAGCCTTGTCTCACCTAAACGCTCTAGATCTAAGATCCTAGAGGACAACTCATGTCCATTCCACTCATGCTCTTGTGCTACTCTTAAAGCTGGAATTAGGAAATCTAGTGGTAACACTGCATTCTGTCCGAAGACCATCTGAAATGGGGTGGCATTGAGTACCGTTTTGTAGGCAACTCGGTATGCCCAAACAGCATGGTGAAGTTGTTTGTCCCAATCAGAGCGTTTATTATTGACCAGTTTCGTCAATACGTTACACAGGATCTTATTCGTGCTCTCGGCTTGTCCGTTAGCTTGTGGGTGATAGGGTGCAGACTTTTTATGTACCACCATGAATTCTTGAAGGAGATTTTCAATGACCTCATTCAAGAAGTGTGTACCTCTATCACTAACTAACTCTATTGGTAACCCATATCTAGTGAACACATTTTCGAATAAGAACTTAGCCGTTGTTTGAGCATCATTCTTTGTCGTGGCCTTTACTTTCACCCACTTGGTAAGGTAATCTGTGGCTACAATAATGTATTCTGCATGGGAGTTCCTAGCTGGGGGGTTGATGGGACCTACAAAGTCTATACCCCACTTTGAAAATGCACGTCCTCCCATCATTGGTCTTAATGGCATTTCATCTCTTCTTATCGGATATTGGGTACGTTGGCATGTGTCGCAACTCTTCACATAAGTATGTGCATCCATATGAAGAGTGGGCCACCACAGTCCTGAGAATAGAATAGTCTTAATCACTCTGTCAGGCCCAAAGTGTCCACCTGCAGCACCGCTGTGTGCCGTTTCTAAGACTTTCAAGTAGTCTGATTCATGTACGCACAGTCTTAGGTAACCATCCTTGCCTCTTCGATACAGGTTGTCTCCTACTAAAGCATAGTCTTGAGCCTCTTGCTCCATGCTCCGTTTTCTTGCAAGACTAGCCTGATTGGGTAATGTTCCTGTTCTCATGAACTCGACCAGTGGAGCACTCCAATCTGGGATTAATGACATGTGATAAAGAGTGGCATGCTCCACTGGGGGTCTCTCCTGGCACCCTGGACAGCTCTGGATCCACTCTTGTATTTCTTTGTCCATGCTAGGCCAATACACTCCTAAGCGTTTTAGATTCTGCAATGTTCGTTGTTTAGAGTAATGATTCCCTAGCAATCCCTCATGGGCTTGTTGCAACCAACTAGTATGTTCATCCTCCTCGACACAACAAGCTAATACGCCCTCGGTATCTTGCTTGTACATACTTCCGGCCAATATTTGATACTTTAGTGATTTTACAATTTCCTCTTTGCTTGTTTTCACATTCTTATTTGCAGGCCCGAAGGTTAGGACCGGTACCAACTTACTTGCCCATTTAGGAACAACTTCTAAATTGAATAGATAAGCATCGGGCAATTCATCAGACACTCCTTGCGGTGGCTCTCCTGAGGTGATGCGAGAAAGATGGTCTGCCCTAAGATGGGTTCTACCTTTCCTGACAACAACTTCAAAGTCGTATTCCATTAGTAAGAGGAACCATCTTACTAAGCGGCCTGTGTTGCAAGGTTTATTGACCAAATATAGTAAAGCTTGATGATCAGTGAAAAACTTGAATTTATTGGCCAATAGATAGTGTCTAAACTTCTTCACAGCATACACCATACCTAGGCCTTCCCTCTCCGTTGTGGTATAATTTCGTTCAGCTGCATTTAATTGCCTACTAGCATATGCTATTGGCAAATCTAGGTTTCCTTCACCTGTGGGTTGTGCTAGCACACATCCTATTGCATGATTGGAGGCATCTACATGGACATGAAAGGGTTTGCTCCAATCCGGAGTGGTCAGTATTGGTGCTGTGCACAATCGTCTTTTCAGCTCGTTGAAGGAATTCTCGCATTCCTCGTTCCACTCAAAATTTGTTAGCAGCCCATAAAGAGGTTTAGCTATGATGGCATACATGTGGATAAACCTACGGTAATATCCACAATGGCCCATAAAGGCTTGTACCTCTTTAACATTCCTTGGCCTGGGCAGCTCTGCTATTGCTCTTACTTTGTCCTCATCTGTTGAAATTCCATTCTTAGAAACAATGTGACCTAAGATTTTGCCTTGTCGTACCATGAACACACACTTCTCTGGGTTCAGACACACTCGATAATCTCTACACCTGTTGAAGATTTGTCTGAGCTCAGGGATGTGATATCTTCTTTGTTGGGAATGAGCACATAAGTCATCCACATATACTTCTAAGTTCTTTCGCAAGAACTCCTTGAAGACATGACACATGAGCCTTTGAAAAGTTGCAGGTGCGTTGGTGAGACCGAATGGCATCACACGAAATGCAAAGATTCCCCATTCTGTGGCGAAAGCCGTTTTGTGTTGATCTTCGGGGGCAATGGCTACTTGGTTGTAACCTGAAAACCCATCAAGGAAGCTATAAACTTCCTTGCCTGCCACACGCTCCAAAAGATGTTCGGTGATTGGGAGTGGATAACTATCTCTGATCGTAGCGGCATTAACTTTTTTAAGGTTAATGCACACTCGCAATTTCCCATTCTTCTTGGGCACCACTACAATGGGGGACACCCATTCAGTGTGCTCAATCTCATAGATGAATCCAGCTTCAATCAGCCTGTCAATTTCCTCTTTTATTTTGGCTGCATAATTGTCATTATATGTGTAGGGCTTTTGTTTGGTGGGCTTGGCATCAGCGGTCATCGGAATCGTATGAGAGCAAATCTCTGGATCTACTCCTTTCAAGTCTCTATAGTGCCATGCGAACACATCCCTATATTCCCTTAATAGAGCTACAAGCTCTGCTTCTTCTTCTGCACTTAGGTCGTCTCCTATGTACGTACATCGCTCTTCGTTCCCTTCAATAGTCACTACAATTTTTTTGGTCTTTTCTTTATTGTCATATGCTTCTCCTAAAATGACCTCTCTCTTAGGCATTCGTACCAAAATTTTTCGGTCTTCCACTTCATATTTCTTGAAATTTTTTGGTACTTCAAACAATGATTCTTCCTCTTCTTGTTTCACTGCTTTCCTTTTCTTTTTCTTTTGACCCCCTTCACTTCCTTTCTTTGAATTTATCGTTTTAATACTCGCAAGGGGTTCTTCTTCTTTTTGGGTTAACACTCCTATGTCTTCTAAGTAGTGTTCCTCTGAGTCAAAGTACGTATCCATCACAATGGATCCTAGATCATCGTCATTCTCTTCTTCTTCTATGAACTCACTAGGATCACACTCTTCCAACAAGGGCTGACACATGAACACTGAAATATCATAACCCTCCTCATCACAATGGGGTGTCCATTGTTCCTCATTGACTGCAATGTCCATGGTAGCTAAGATTTCTGCCCAACCATGAGGCTCAAATTCCTCATCTGGAAATATCATCGGTGTATAGGCTGGGTCCTTTATTGGTCTATCTCCTGGGGGAGTTCCTTCTTCTCTCGCTTTTAGGCGCTTTTCCTCTTCCTCTGCGACCTTGCACATCCACAAGTGAGTATCTTCATGCAACCAGGATGGTTCAGGTGAACTTCCAGAATGCACGGAGATAGAGTCCTCTTTCGCTTTGTGGATAGGATTCCACTGTAGGGGTGGTACATCTCTGAAGGTGTGATCCTTCAGATTGACCTTGGTGGTGACCCCTAAGTGCTGTAAGTACAAGGAGTTGGTTCCCCAATCCTGTACTATTTGCAATTGTCGTAGGAAGGGTCTTCCTAGGATCATCTCGTAAACATTATTCTTCTCAAAGTCACATATAGCAAACGTATGTTCAAACTCTACACCACAAGTGGTTAGAGTTATCCCTTCAAGCACTCCGAGAGGTCTTTCAAAATGACCATCTGCCATTTGAAGTTTCATTCTCGTTGGTCTTAAGTTGGGTTTGCCCCATCGCTTCCACAGGGAGGTAGTCGCAATCGCAACGCCCGCACCCGAATCCACAATTGCTTTGGTTGTGTAACCTTGATATGTGATCGGAAGATAAGTGTTACCTTCTTCACCTTCGCTCATGTCTCCTATCTTGTCGAGAGGTACTTCGGGTATTTTTTGTTTAGAGTCTACTTTTGGTGCATTGGATTCAAGTTCTGGAACCTGATCCTTCACATGATCCCAGAGCTCCGGTTTTGCCTTGAGGAGTTCCTCTACAGTGAGGTGACATTGAACCTTAGTGTTCTTCACAACATCAGTGTTCCTGGGAATCACTGAGTCTTCATTTCTTACCAATATCGTGGGAGCTCTGATCTGGAGAGATTCAGATTCCCATGGGCCTGTGAAATGAGGCAACTCTTGTAAAGAATTAGATTCAAAATCTAATCTCTCATCCTCTTGTTGCTCTGCTTGATCCCCATAGATAGAGGGAATGTCTTGGGGAAATTGATCACGAAGATCATCAATCTCAGGAATGGGAGGGAAATCACCCTTCTCCTTGGCCCATTTCTCTTCTTGTATTTCCCGCAAGAACTCTGGAGAGTACTGTTGTATTGAAGGAGGTATTCCAGCATCCGTGGAATTAGGAACATAAGCTCCCTTTGGTGGTGAGCTTCCTCTTTCAACAACTGGTTGAGCCTGTGGAGGTAAAGAAACTTGTGATTTGTTTACCAACTGCTCTAATCTTTCTAGTAAGCCTTGGAAATGCAAATCCGGCTTGACAGAGTTTGTCTGATTGAACTTTTGACTAGTCTCAAGTATAGCTTGAGCTTGCTCTACCATTTTCATGCACATTTTCATCCGTTCAATCTCTAAGTCTGCTCTAGGGTAACTCTTGTCTAGGTTTGCAGCTGTTGGCCCTTCTTGAAGTCGAGCCTGGTAGGCTTTGAACATCATGTCCAAGCCTTCAGGAGTGGGGTCAGCTAATACTGATCCTACTCGGGGTGGTGGGTGGGTTTCGTGAGGGGTATTAGAGGGTGGAGAAAGGGAGGGTGATGGGGATGGTAGTGGTCGAAGTGTGTGGGAGTGCGGTTGAGATGTGATCTCTGTGATTTTTGCCTTGGTTTCTCTCACGCTTTCTTCAAGTTCGTTTATCTTTTTTGCCCATTGTCTCTTCATTCTTTCACGACTATCCTTCCAGGCGCTAGTCCTCTTTTTGGGTATGCTCTCTGTTTTACTCACCTCGGGGCTCTTTTCCTGAACAACATCTTGGTGTTGTTGAAGTGCCTGGGCTCTTGTGATCACCTGCACAGGTGCAGTGGAAGTCACACTCCCTATGGAGTCTACAACTAACCCAACAACATTGATAGGAGTGATTTTAGGCATGTTATTAGGGTTCTTCGGGCAATCTCGTAGGAGATGCTCTTTCCCGCAATCTTGACAGAAGCCTTGAATGGTTACTGGTTGAGGCTGTGTAGGGGTAGGCAGTGGACAATCACGTATAAGGTGATCTCCCTGACATCTGAAGCATGGTCCTCTAGGAATTGGAGGTCGTACCTGTCTAGGTTGAGGTCTAGGGTTGGGGTTTGTGTACATAACATTAGAATACTCAGGTTCCCCACTATTTTCACTTGGGTCCTCATAATAGTATGACTCGTTATGCTCGGGTGACTGCATGTAGTAAGCCTGAGGGCTATCAATATGTGTGGAGTCGAAGCTATGGTCACTGGGATCACTGTCTGATAGCAATGGGGTGACTGGGACTATGGCTCTATTCGGATTTTCTTCAGTAGATGCATATTTCACTGGGATCACATTGGTTGGAGCAGGGGGTTGCTGCACTAGGACTGGTTGAGGTCTCTGCTGCCCTTGATAAGGTGGCTGATAAGTTTGCTGTGGTCTGTTGTATTGTGGTGATGGGTACTGATTCTGGTATCTACCATGTTGTGGATATGGCTGAGGATAATTTTGCCTAACAGTTTGTTTGTTATATGGGCAGTCTTGTGCCGTGTGATTGGTGTACCTACGCTCTATGGTGCAGTACTGGCTACTAGGATTCGCCTGAGGTTGGGCCATAATGGGACATACACTTGCCATATGTTCACCGCCACAATTGTAACACCGCTTAACTGGGGCAAATCTCGGAATTTGCTTGCTAGAGACACCTAGTTTTTGGGCTACCTTCTCTGCAAGTTCCTCGATGGATGTGAGTTGACCAGATGCCATGTTACTAGAGCTATCAGAATCCTTATAGATTTTTTATAGTTCTAATTCCTCACCTAGATTGTCCTCAATGTCTATGCACATGCGCACGCACTCCTCTATCGTTCTAGGGTCCTTCAGGTACACATATGACCTGAGCTTAGTGCTCAACAATCCATCTAGGAACAAGGCCACTTGTTTGGCTGGTGTGGGTAACTCCGGCATCGGACATCTCTCCAGGTACTGTCTAAATCTTCTTCCAGCCAGTCTGACCGTCTCTTGAGGTGTTTGTTTGAAGCTATGAATTAGTGAGGAGGTGTTATGCCTGATTCCACTCTTAGAGAACTCAACAATGAATGCCTCTAAGAGTTGGTCTATGTTTCTGAAATGCCTCTCATTCAGTGGTTGGAACCATGTAAGGGCAGTGTTCCTGAGGGTTAGACCGAAAGCATTATATTGTGTGAATAGGTCCTCTACCTGCTCAGCTTTCAAGACTTGCTGAAATTCTGCCACATGGTCATAAGGGTCTCCCGTGCCATCGAAATAATTTTTCATGGACTTCACCAGTTGAGTTGGTCGCAGGGTCCTAGTGTGTTCTCTCGGCCTTGGCAAAGGAAAATCATTAATGTCCCTGTGATTCCATGGGGTTCTATGTCTCTCAGGTTCCACTCTATTCCTTTCTGTTCCCGTTCTTTCTCTTCCCGGGGAGTTGGCGAAACTTACCTCAGGTTTGTCTCTACTTCTATCTCTCTGAGCCCCATGAGCTTGGGAGGTCCCAGCTCCTTGGTGACCAAAGGACACAGTAGACCTTGGTTGGGGAAAAACAAATTCTCCCTTCCATGTGTAGGCATGTCTGCCAAGCTCAGTGACCACGAAGATTCTCTCTGATGCATTGTCTAGGTAGGTTACTTGACCCGGGCTATCAGGGTCTTTAAACTCATAGATTGTGAGGGCACTCACTTCCTGAGATTGAGGAGATTTATATCTCCAAAAAACCTCATCGGTTTCTCGGTTTAAAAGCAGATCTATGCTTTTATTATCCTGTGGAATCCACTCTGGAGTCATGATTCTGGTCAAGACAGATTTACCACGGGGAGTTCTTGGCTCTCTCTCTAAGTTCCCTTGCTCTATATCACCCATGTCGGTCTCCGCAATCACATTTCCAAACTCATCAGTTCTATCAGGGAGAGTGGTGACTACATATATAGTCCCCTCTTTATCTAGGTATGCTCCATTCTCAAACTTGACTACCGGGTGGGCTAATCCATGGGGTTGATCGGAGTTCTTAATCTGGACCACCGATCTTCTCAGTCCGTCTTCGTAGATGCGAGCACCTAGACGATTCGTCCTGATGTATTCCAGCTGAGTCTTGTAAGGTCCCTCTGGCTTTTCTAGATAAGCCACCCCTGAACTACCTACTGGTCTCTCCATGTGATAGGACATCTCAGAATCACTTGTTTCTGATCTGGGAATGTATGGATAATCACTCAACTGCTGGGCCCAAGACCTGGCAGTGTGATTGACACTAGCTTCAGAAGATCTGAGGCTCTGTCTGTCTCGGCCTAAATGTCTGCCTGATCTAAGGTTCATAAGCCTGATTTATTTATCCCCTGGAACCCAAGCACACTCTCGTTGCAGGTTGATTTTGCACCAATCACTTTGTTCTTTTTTAATTGAATATTATGTTTATGGTCTTGTCTGAAATTGCGTCGTCAGGAGTACTTAAGTGAATTTTCGCAATTGATAAGTGATCGATTCCCGTTTACCTTTTGTCCCTTAAGGTTTTCGCACTTAAGACCTATTTACTTCTTGCACTTTGTTGGTTAATACTCTTGGACTTGATTCGTGCCTAACGTTGCCCTAATTAATTACCACACCTAAGTCGTACTTAGCCTAGGCTAGGAATTGACAAAGGAGGGTGGAGAGATCTTCCAACCTCAATTAGCTGGTTGACCAGACTGCTACACAAGCCCAGGAAGCCTTCTCCCAAGCTTGGTACTCACCCTTGCTAGCTTGCTTTGGATTGCCTTGAGTGCACACAAAGTTCCTGCAAAAACTCACCAGTTAGTATAGCTTTATCACCACAAATAATTGGAAGACACACATCAATATTTTTAGTCCCCCTGGAGTAACTCACTGTACCCCCTGAATCTGAGAACAACTTAGTTCCACCTAAAGGTCAACTTAAAAATGCATGTTCTAAAACTCCGCGTATGATTCTTACAAAAACCAGTCGAGGTCCACGTAGGATTCTCAACGAGCTTTCCAACGAGACCAAAATCTCATCAATCGGAGTTCGTATGGTCAAGTTATGACCATTCAGGCACTATAGGGTCAAAACAGGCTCTCAGGGTTCAGGAGATCCCTCTCTGGTTTCTTGGTTTTTTGCCCACTTCCAAGGTTCTAAAGTTATACCAAGGTGCCTAAAATTAAGCTCAACTACCCTTCAATTCACTCAAAATTAACCCTAACTTTTCATGCGTTAAAGGCCGTGTATCGCGATAGGTCGGGTCGAGGTGTCGCGATAGGTCGAGGTGTCGCGATAGCTCGTGAAGTGTTGCGATAGGTCGGGGTGTCGCGATAGCTCGTGAAGTGTCGCGATAGGTCGGGGTGTCGCGATAGCTCGTGAAGTGTCGCGATAGGTCGGGGTGTCGCGATAGCTCGTGAGGTGTCGCGATAGGTCGGGGTGTCGCGATAGCTCGTGAAGTGTCGCGATAGGTCGGGGTGTCGCGATAGCTCGTGAAGTGTCGCGATAGGTCGGGGTGTCGCGATAGCTCGTGAGGTGTCGCGATAGGTCGGGGTGTCGCGATAGCTCGGAGTGTCGCGATAGCTCGGAGTGTCGCGATACCTCGGAGTGTCGCGATAGCTCGGAGTGTCGCGATACCTCGGAGTGTCGCGATACCTCGGAGTGTCGCGATAGCTCGGAGTGTCGCGATAGGTCGAGATATGGTGAATTTTTCTGTTCTAGCTAGTGTTCCTGGGAGCTCTAGGCCTGCGCAGTGTCGTGGTGCACTCAGAATCGTGAGAAGGTGAAATTTTCGGAGTGTCGCGATAGCTCGAGCTCAACGCCTCGGGGACTGTGCAGACAATTTCTGTACCTGCTGAGATTGCTGGAGATGATGATGGAGCTGCCACCTGCAAGAAACATGCAAAAAACACACAAATACAAGCACGCACAATCGCTCTCTCTCAAACTCGCACACAACAAATGAGGGAATGATAAGGAAGAGGGAATATGTAGTGGAGAAGGAGGTGCAGGTGGAGATGGAGATGGAGGTGAAGATGAAGATGAAGATGGGGAAAAATCAGAAATTTACCTACTACTTACCATTCCAACGCGTCCTCTCTACGTCTTACCATCACACGCTCGTCCTCAAAGCTCGATCCCCGGCAACGGCGCCAAAATTTGGTGTAGCTCAGTGATGAGTAGCACCTCCTTTAATGTCAATCCGGGAAGACATGAGGATGGTATGAAGACCTCGAGCAAGTGACGGCACAAGTGCGTGAGTGAGAAGCACACTAACATGCACACACATACACACACACGCGCACACACGGCAAGAACAAAGAGAGTAAGACAATGGAATCACTTCTATTGCAACAAAGTTCTCATACAGGCTCAAAACTACAAGAAGCTAACCCACAAATGAGCTCTCTAGCTCTATTTATAGTTTTTGACTAGCTTTGGCCCTGTCCAGACCTAGTGTCCGGCCTAGTTAAAAATTAGGTTCCAGGGCTTATTTGAGGGCCCAAACGAGATCTAAAAATTATGAAAATTGACAGGCAACTACTTCTAAGGCTCCCCAAGCTCGAGGACTCCTCGGCTTGTACAAAATGGAGCTACAAAAAGGTGAAATGATATTTACAAGGGTTTGTAGTGATGAGAATCACTTTAAAATGATGTGAGGGTTTTGAAAAAAATGAAGGGTTGCCTCAGTGCTAGATCTGCATGTGTGTCCGTACTTGCTTCTTCCCGTATACTGTCAACAGCTCTGTTTTCAAACTTGACAGCTGGGTGCTCTAGTCCAATGGATCAGTCAGGATTCTTAATCTGTACCACAGATCTTCCTAGGCCGTCCTCATAGATGCTAGCACCCAATCGGTTGGTCCTAATGTATTCCAACTGCGTTTTGTAAGGGCCTTCTACCCTGTGCAAGTATGGCACTCCTGAACTTCCTGTGGGTCTGTCCATACCTTGAGACATCTCTGATTCACTAGTCTCCGAGCTAGGGTAGTATGGGTGGTGACTCAACTGCTGGGCCCAAGACCTAGCAGTGTGGTTGACACTAGCCTCTGAAGACCTAAGGCTTTGTCTATCCCTTACTAGATGTCGTCCTGATCTAAGGTTCATAAGCCTATTTAAGTAGCCCAATTTGTGCCCAAAGTACAACCTCGTTGCCAATCAATTGGTATCAATCACTTGATTCTTTTTTAGTGTATTATCGTGTTTATGATCTTGTCTGATATCGCGTCGTCAGGAATACTTGAGTATTTTTCGTAGTTTAAGTTGATCGTTCCACGTTAAATCCTTTCCCTTTAATGTTATCGATCACACACAAGTTAGCCCTTGTCTTAAACTTGATTTATTTTTTTTTTTTTGATAGTCTTCACTTGTCTCGTGCCTATCGTGTCCTAACTTATTCCTAGCACTACTCGAACTTAACCTAAGCTAGGAATTGACAAAGGGAGTTGAGAATATTCCGACCTTTCTTGTTGATCCCTTGGTTTATGATGCTCAAGAACCTGAGTCTCAAGCTTGCAAAGAAACCCTTGCTTTGGATGCTCTCAATTGCTCTCAATGGACCTGTGAAAGTCCCAAGATTAGCTCAAGACTTAAATTCAAATGACAGACAAGTCACTTTCATGCATGTAATTCAGGTACCAATTAGTCTTTGGTCTTTATGGAAAACAATTCTAGAGATCCCCTGGTTTTGTTCCCCCTGGATATGGTCAACTTCAAAATACCCTATCTAATAATCTTGAACTTAATTTAACAAGACAAGAATCACAACAATTGGATTTCATATGAGAAAGTTATGCCAGTTCAGGGTTCTGGTGTTAAAACAGGGTTCAAACAGGCTAACGGATCACAGGATTTTTCTCAAAAACACATGTGTAGGGACCTCACAAATCACTAATGGCTTGCTAATTATGCCCAAAATTACCCCAAAAAGATTCAAGAAAAAACCCTAGAAATTTGGCCAAAAAGCCTGTCAATCGCGATCAACAGGTCTGTCAATCGCGATTGATAGAGGTGTCCGTCGGGGCCTGTCGGTCGCGATCGACATGTCAGTCGCGATTGACAGTGTCAATCGTGATCGACAGAGTCGGTCGTGAGTCCTGTCAATCGCGATCGATGGTGTCAATCGCGATCGACACTTTTTTTGGGATTTCCGCCGTGAATTCAGTCGATCGAGGCTGTGTCCGTCGCGATGGACACGTGGCTACGCGAAAAAGTCAATCAATCGTTGAAATTCAGTCGATCGCGATCGACGGTGTCAATTGTGACTGACAGAGGTGTCGGTCGTGGCTGTCGATCGCGATCGATGGTGTCAATCGCGATTGACAGGGTCCTACGTGGCAGTCAGTCGGTCGTGGGGTCTGTCGGTCGCGATCGACAGGTCTGTCGGTCGCGATTGACAGGGTCTGTCGATCGTGGTTGTCGATCGCGATCGATGGTGTCGGTCGCGATTGACAAAGAAACATGGAATTTTTTAACTGTTTTTAGTGATTTAGAATGTGCTCATCATGTGCATTATGGTGGTGCACTTTGTTTTACCAAATGGGCGATTTTTCTGTCGATCACGATCGACAGAGGCCGGCGACACAGAGACAGTTTCGTGATGTTTCGTACCTGCGTGGAGTGCTGGAGATGATGATGCTGCCAGTACCTGCAAGAAATCTCTAGAAACAAGCAAAAACAATGCACACAATATCGCTCTCTCGCTCTCTCTCACAAGTGGAATGAGGGAAATGAGGTGGAGAAGGTGATATAATCCAAAACTGAAAAATTTCCGCGATGATGGAGATGGAGGTGGGAGGTGGTGATGATGATGATGGTGATGATGATGGTGAGGTAAGAAAGAGAAAAATAAGAAAAGTAAAGAGATTACCTACTACGCCAACGTCTCAAATCTACGTCTTACCATCACACGCTCGTCCTCAAAGCTCGATCCCCGGCAACGGCGCCAAAATTTGGTGTAGCTCAGTGATGAGTAGCACCTCCTTTAATGTCGATCCGGGAAGACTTGAGGATGGTATGAAGACCTCGAGCAAGTGGAGGCACAAGTGCGTGAGTGAGAAGCACACAAACATGCACACACATACACACACACGCGCACACATGGCAAGACAAAGAGTGAGAAGCAATGGAGTTCTTAGATTACTTTCAAAAAGCTCTTACAAGTTCATTTCAATTACAATCTAACCTCAAAAATGAGCTCTCTAGCTCTATTTATAGTTTTTGACTAGGTTTTGGCCTTGTCCAGACCTAGTGTCCGGCCTAGTTAAAAATTAGGTTCTCTACCCTATTTGGAGGTTCAAACGAAGTCTAAAAAATGTGAAAACTGACAGGGAGATACTTCTAAAGATCCTCAAGCTCAAGAACTCCTTGGCTTGCACAAAATGGAGCTACAAAAATGTGAAATGGTATTTACAATGGTTTTTAGTGATGAAAATCATTGTTTTTGTAGGGGATTCTTCTGAAGATTTGACATACACTTCTTGAAGCTCCCTACTTGCTCCTTCTCCTTGTGTGTCCACCTCTTTTATATGCATTAGTGTCCTGAAAAAATGTTGGCCTACTTGCCAGATCGTCGTTGACTGCTCTGTCTGCTTGTACTTTCTCTTCTCTCTGACTCCCTTCTTAAGCTTCCTTGCCTAGTGAGTCCTTCAGTTCCAACAGTCACCATTCAGAAATGTTGTTTTAATGTCCAACTGATGTACATTCCAACCATGATGGGCTGCAAGTGCACAAATGCTCCGAACAGTAGTCATACGGCATGTAGGTGCAAAGGTCTCATCAAAATCAATGCCTATTTCCTGAACATAACCCTTTGCAACAAGCCTAGCCTTATACCTGTCAACTGTACCATTAGGTTTACGCTTCAGGTTGTATACCCACTTAGTGCCAATGGCCTTCTTGCGAGGAGGCAAGTCACATAAAGACCATGTACCATTCTTCATTATAGCATCATATTCAGATCGCATAGCAGCCATCCAATTTTTTGAATTATGTGCTTCATCAAAAGAAACAGCCTCATTCTCATCACAGAGACTAAACGCAGCCATAGCATAGCAATCTGATGCAAAGGAGGCACTATGAGAGCTTGAACAAGTACAATATGACAAAGGTGCATCTAATTTGTTGTCACGCAAAGTCTGCACCAACCATTTTGGCATATTTTTTGCCTACTCAATATAAGCTCTCTCATCAACAAGTGCATCATGTAAATCTGCATCAAAAATGGAATGATCTGCATCATCATATGAAACCTTCAAAGGCTGAGAAGTTGCCTCATTAGGACTAGCACTAGACTGTCCACCTGTAAAAAGAGGCATCAAAGTATCATACATGTCTTTGGAGCTAACAGATGTCTCCTTAGTACATGAAAGTAATGGCTGAATAGCATCTTCCACAAAGACAATATCACGACTAACCAAAATGCGTTTAGTCTGTGGATGATACAGACGATAGCCTTTACTTTCAGAACTGTACACAACAAAGATACATTTTACTGCCTTATCATCCAATTTTTTGCGATGCTGTTCAAGCACTAGTGCATATGCCAAATGTTGGAGAAACAATCACTAATTGGACATATATTTGAAGGTCAAATCTTAGGAAGAAAACCCCATGCCTATGTGAAGGGACAAATTCACAAGTGTATCATATTTGTAAAGTTAGTTCACTTTAGTTCTAGAAGTTTTTTAAAAAAGTCACGAGAATGCAAAAATATATATAAGTTAGTTTGTATCAACTGACGCAATGAGAGAGAAGAAGAGGGAAGACAATGAGAAAGTGAGTTAGTACTCATTTTGTATGATTGAGAATAGTCGGGCTTCTCTGCGTAAGAAAGCACCTGTGCATTCCTAAGTTTTCATAGTTATGAAAGAGTTTATTAATTTCTGTGTATAAGTCTTCTTCTTCCATCTCCAGTGTTTGTCTTCTGTGTAATGATTTGAAAGGTTGAAGTTTTCCAAGCAAGTCGATGCCTGGCATCGAATGTATGTTGAAAGGTTGAGTTTTATGCAAGAAGTCGATGTCTGGCATCGAATCCTAGTTGATAAGTCCTTATCTTCATATCTGACTTTTATCTACTAATGAAGCTTCTTAAAATCATGAGGTTTGTGGAGCAACTCGATGCCTGGCATCCAGTTTCAGCATAAAGTCGATGCCTGGAATCGACTTCCCACATAAAGTGGTCTTGTTCATATGTGTGTAAAAGATGCTAATTCTGATGCTGAAAAGTGGCTGAAAAGGCTCAAAGTCGATGCCCGGCATCGACTTTTGGTTGCAAGTCGATGCTAGGCATCGAATTTTTATTTTTAGACAGCGCAATTTACTAAAACAGGCAAAATTTCCAGTTTTGGAAGGTCATACAGGATCATCTTGAGAGGGCCATAACTTGAGTTTTAGAGATCCGTTTCATGGGTATGATAGCTTGTTGGAAAGATCTACCCTCTTCTAGTTTCAGCCTATAAAAGATCTTGGAGAAATAATATGTGAGCTAAGAGCAATTAGCAAAATACTGAAGGTATGTCATTTTAGTGACTAAAAAAATATGAAGAAGCAAAGTTCTTGGTTTTGGCTATCATTTCTCAAAGTTTGGAGTGGCAGAGTTAATAGTGACCATAGAGGTGTTCTAGTGTCACATTAATTTATTTCTTGTGGTATTTTACACATCAACACCAAACAACCAAAAACATGCAGATGAGCAACAGATGGCTTGCGATCATGCCAAGCCTCATATGGAGTGATAGACTGCAACGCTTTAGTGGGACACCTGTTCAATACATATGTTGCACGAGGATGCCAGAAAGTATGTGGTAAAGCCTGACTTTTGACCATGCACCTCGCCATCTCCATGAGTGACCTGTTCTTTCGTTCAACAACTCCATTCTGTTGAGGTGTATATGGCACTGTACACTAGTGTTTTATCCCACGTTTAGCCAGAAATGCATTAAAATATCAGAAGACATATATTCCCCCCCTCGATCAGAATGGAGGGTGCCCATTTTACATGCTGACATATTTTCAGCCAAAAAAACCAAAAACTATTTAAAGCACATGAACACTTCGGACTTTGCTTTGAGTGGATATACCCATGCATGCCTAAAAAAATCATCAATGAAAGTCACGAAGTAAAGGTAATTTCCAAACGAGGGTGTCTGCATAGGACCACAGACATCACTGTGTACAAGCTCCAATTTCTATGTAGCCCGAACTGAACCATCTTTTGGAAAGGAGGAACGCTGCATTTTGCCCAAAATACAGCCTTCACAAACATGTTTTCCAGGTGCCTCAAGTTTGGGCAAAGAGGACACCATTTCAAATTTCTGTAGGAGTAGCAAACTAGCAAAATTCAGATGACCAAAGCGTGCATGCCAAAGCTTTGCATCTGACATAGCCTGAGAATCATTTACTGCACATGCGAAATCATTTTCAGATCTTTCATAGTCTATGAGCTTATACAGCCCACAACATAAAATGCCAAAAGCAATAATAACATCGCCATTTGACAGATCATGAACTGCACATCTGTCATCAACAAATTTCACAACCAAGCCAATGTTGGCTAATGCAGAAACTGATAAGAGATTCTTCTTGATCCCTGGCACAAATAAAGCATCTGACAATGTGAAAGAACTACCATCAGCAGTAGTCAAAATGATCTTACCAACTCCCATAACAGGATAAGAGGAGTTGTTGGCACATGTAACAGTATTCCCTGTAGGGGCAGGCTCGAGTGAAGAGAAGAAACTACGATGTGAGGTAATATGTTTGATCGCCCCACTGTCAAAATACCAAACATCTAAGTCTACTACAGACATGCACTGCTCATGAGAAGATGGGTCAAAACTGCAGACAGTAGTGAACGCCCATTCTTCTTCCTGCACAAGATAAGTAGACTCTATTTTTGGTGTAGAGGCCTCTGCAACAACCATTCCAGCCTCTTTCTTCTTTGCCTCTTTAGCAACCAGTTTTGGATAGTTCTTTATGATATGATCATTTTCTTTACAGTACTTTTTCATCTTTGTCTTCCCTCGTCTATTGTACAAAATAGCAAATTTCTACTTACTTGTTGAAGAGCTCCATTTTCCTTTGCTCTTCTGACTAGCCAAGAAAGCTCGATCTACAACATGCATAATGGACCTATTCTACCTGGACTGATCCTCTTGCAATAGAATAGAGACTAACTCCTCAAATGAAAAGGCATTTGGATTGCCTTTCATCATCAACCGAAGAGTAGAAGCAAAACTATGATATGAATCAAGAAGACCATTTAGAACGGTCTGCACAAGTGAGCTATCTAGTATAACCTCATCAGGAGAAATCAAATGTTCCTTCATGTCTTTGATCTTTGTTAGAAAATTGTCCATAGAATCACCTTCATTCATGTGCTCACTCTCCAACTGTTTTCAGAGGTAAGCAACACAAGCCTCATTCCTAGCTTGGTACAATGTGGTAAGTGTATCCCAAGCATCTTTAGTTGTTCTGCAAGAGCAAATGTGATGAATAATGGCACGTTTGACAGACAGAGCTATCAATGTATGTGCCTAGGCATCTTTGCCATCCCAAAAAATTTGCTTTACAGTAGGTGCAACAGAAACCGCAACACGAATAGGAATATGTAGAATATCATCATCTTCGACACCTTCTGCATGAGCTTCAATACCTGCAGTTGTAACAATTGTAGGTGTGATAGGATGTTTTTCAAGACCCTGCACAATGTTCCACAATCCTTTTGCAACCAATACATGTCGCATCATATAAGCCCACAAAGGGTAGTTGGTACCATCCAACTTATCCTCAACAACCAACATATGAAATCACTGCTTTCAACCATGCCCGATGACTAAAATACCTTGATGCAGAAAATTGACTGTATCTAAAAAAGTTGAACAGAATTGCCGAGACGAATTCTGCTAAATCTGTAGCAGACTTCGAGACGCTTATATTGGAGAACCAGAACTGGTATATACCTTTGGCACAAGAAGATGAAATAGCCTGCACAAGCGCTATGATAGTGCATTCGAAGGCCGAAACGAGCGTAGATCGTGATTTCGGCACACAAAGCGAAGCCATTTTGATCTCGAAAACATGTTGATTATGCTCACCAAAATTCATGCGATTTTGAGACTGCAACCGGAGAGCTATTGACGACTCCCTAGATGACGCGGCAACCTGCTCTTATACCAATTGTTGGAGTTAGATGTCTACGAAAGAACGCAAAAAACACAAGGGAGAAGAAGAAGCTTGGAGCACAACACATAATAATGAATGTATTACTAGAGAATGTACAAAGATAAGTAACCCATTAGGGCTATAGGCATATATACAAGCCGAGGGAAAAAAACCTCCTTAAGAGGGAAAAAAGTGCCCCGACAGTCCTAGAGTGTTCACACAAATCACTACCTAAATATATCAACAGGTATCGTATCATGCTTTAGATCTCCTGGTATCGTATCGTCTTGCTAGTAGTATCGTATCGCAAGACAGGTTGGTATCATATCGTGAACCAAGAGGCATCATATCATGACCACTTCTAGTATCCTATCGTTGATAGCAGTATCATATCACGGAAGTTGGTATCACCTTGGCAGTATCGTATCGTCTGAGGTGGTATCACCTGTAGTGGTGTCATGTATCGGGGATAACAGAGGTATCATATCGTCCCAATTCGATATCGTAGTATCCTCGATACTTCCTAAGTATCGTGTATCATCTATTCTGAAGCACTCCCAAAGAGATTATGATTCCCTATTTTAGCCCCCAGAACCCTAAAATAACACAATTTACTCATATGAAATCCATTTGCAGTCACCATCTATGAATTCAAAGACCTTGAGACACCAGGCAAAGTTGTAGATTTGGATAACACATCAGAGAAAATGTTCTTGGTAACAGAGCCGGATAGGCATGCACACACTTGGCAAGGTGAATCAATTTTCCCTCCACCAAGATCTTGTGTTTCCCGTGGTCTCCAAGGAGCAGGATCATCCAAGTCTCATGAAGCCTAGAGGGAAAGAACTAGAGAGAGACATGAGGTAAGCTTTGCACACACTATGGGTAGAGATAGATTTGGACTTGAAGGTGAATAGCATGAAAGAGGAAGAGAGAGAGCACAAAGGCATCAAAGAGATGAGCATGATTTTCCATTGCCTAGGCTGCAAGAGCACCCAAGAACCCTTAGACCCTCTCAAGTGGTCAAGGAAATGAAGAACTATTTTGATGGTTTAGGAGATCCTTATGATCATGTAGCCGAGTTCAAACAAGTGTTAAGAGCTGAACAAGTTGAGGACTTGTTCACACAGTTCGAGGCATTTGGTTTGACCCTTAAGGGTACTGCCTTAGCTTGGTTTCAACCCCCTGAATAGTCACAACTATCAAGAGATAGGTCAACTCCTAGAGGAATTCATTGTAGAATTTTCCAAGAGTATTATCAGGCATAACACATCATCCTTGATCCACAGCTTCAAGCAAACACCTCAAGAAACAGTGCGACTTGCATGAAGACGGTTCAGACAATACTTAAAAAGATGCCCCATTCCAAAATTACCCACGCTAACCAAACAAGTGGCCTTGTTTTTACATGGATTACTAAGGAGCAAGTTAAGATCATATGTGTACTTGAAAGAGCCTAGATCCATAGAAGAGTGTGTGCACATGTGCATAGACATAGAAGACAATTTGGGTGAGGAGTTAGGGTTGTCCAAACTGTATAAGGATTTTGACAGTTCTACAAGTCATACCTCAAGAACCTCCACTAACATAGATGAGATAGCTAAGCAAGTTGCCAAGAAGCTAGGAGTTCAAAATAGACAAACACCGAGGGTCACCTCGTTGAAGCGATGTTACACTTGTGTAGGAGAACACATGACTAATGTTTGTCCGATGATGGCTCAACCCCAAGGAAAATTGAATGCTCCACACTGGACAATTGTGACAAAACACACGAACCACACAGCTCAAGATTGTCCATACAATAGGCAAGTTGTCATGCAAAATTATCAGCAACCTTACCAGCAGGGTAGGTATTAGAATCAATACCAACATTCATATTATAGGCCCCAACAACAATATCAGGCACCATATAGGCCACAACTAGTCCTAGCAAACCAACCACCAGCTCCTGCCAATGTGATTCTAGTTAAGTATACAGTGGTAGAGGAAAACCCTAATAGAGCTTTGGTGCCGCTAACCCCATTGGTCTCAGAAAATGACTCTCATGCTCATTGTTCAGAGTAGTCCCATGAAGATAGTCCTCAAGCTTATTACACAGAGTCACGAGAGCTTAGTGAGGCTTATTCCTATCAATATGAGGCTCCATCTATGGAACAAAATTGGGAGCCAGAATACTCCAATGTCATGTACACGAATCCTAACCCGAGGCCCCAATCAAGACAAGTAAGACCACAAGACCCCAGAGGACCATGTTTTAGATATCCGGGGGACCATTTCATTCGTGAATGTCCCCACTCACTGACTTCGGGACAAGGACAAACCATCACAATACAAGGCTTTATCCTGAGTGCGGCAAGGAACATCTTCCTAGAGACTGTCCAAGAAACCCCTCTAGTGCACTGAAGGTTACACCCATTAATGCGGTAGGCTTAGTGGTGGATTCAAGCTCAAGTAGCAGTAATGTGGCTCCTATACAGACAGTTACCGGGGCACAAGCCTTAAAACAAGATAAACCAGTTGAGCAATCAGATTCAAGTGAAGCAAGAGATCCTAGTAAAAGGAAAACAAGAACATGGAAGGATACGAGGGAGAAGGCCAATCGCAAGTGGAATAAAAAGTTATCCAAACTTGAAGAAAGCCTGAAAGATGCAAAAACAAAAATAGAAGATATTGCATCTCAAACTCCCTCCCATGCCAAAGCTCCATCCACACCACCTCATTTCGCCCCACCACCCATTGTAAATAGACCGCAACTAGGGTCTGTTCTTGCAGATCCCACCCAAGAAGGCTTGGACATGATGTTCAAGGCCTACCAAGCTCGACTTCAAGAAGGGCCAATAGCTGCAAACCTCGACAAAAGCTACCCTAGAGTAGATTTGGAGATTGAATGAACAAAAATGTGCATGAAAATGGTGGATCTAGCTCAAGCTATGCCCGAGACCAGTCAATCGTTCAATCAGACAAACTGTATCAAACCGGATTTACATTTATAGGGTTTACTAGAAAGATTAGAGTTGTTGGTAAACAAGCCGCAAGTTTATTTACCTCCACAGGCTCAACTTGGAAGCTCACCACCAATGAAAGTCCATGTTCCTGATTCCATAGATGAGGGAGCACCTCTTTCAGTTCAACAATACTCTCAAGAGTTCTTGCAAGAAATACAAGAAGAGAAATGGGCCAAGGAGAAGGATAATCCCCCTCTGATTCTTGAGATTGATGACCTTCACGACCAATTTCCCCAAGACATTCCATCTATTTACGGAGACCAAGTAGAGCAACAAGAAGATGAAAGATTAAATTTTGAATCTAATTCTTTACAAGAGTTGCCTCAATTCACATGCCCATGGGAATCTGAATCTCTCCAAGTCAGAGCTCCCACAATATTGGTAAGAAATGAAGACTCAGTGGTTCGAAGGAATATTGATGTCATGAATAACACCAAGGTTCAATTTCATCTCACTGTAGAAGAGCACTCAAAGTAAACTAGAGCTATGGAAACATGTGAAGGATCAGGTTCCAGAACTTGATTCCAATATGTCAAAAGCAACCTCTAAGCAAAAAGTCCTAGAGATTCCTCTAGACAAAATAGGGGACATGAGTGAAGGTGAAGAAGGTAATACTTATCTCCCAATCACCTACCAAGGTTACACAACCAAAGCGATCTTAGATTCAGGTGCAAGTGTTGCAATTGCACCCACCTCCTTGTGGAAGCAATGGGGAAAACCCGCATTAAGAACAACTAGAATGAAGCTTCAAATGGCTGATGGCCATGTTGAAAGACCTTTAGGATTGCTAGAAGGGATAACTCTAACCACTTGTGGTCTAGAGTTTGAACACACCTTTGCTATATGTGACTTTGGAAAAATAATGTCTATGAGATGATCCTAGGGAGATCCTTCCTACAAAAAATGCAAATAGTGCAAGATTGGGGAACCAACTCCTTGTACTTGCAATACTTAGGGGTCACAACCAAGGTCAATCTAAAAGACTATACATTTAGAGATGTACCACCCCTACAGTGGAATCACATCCACAAAGAGCAAGAAGATTCAATCTCCTGAAAGAGGGAGACCTAGTGCTAGTTTATACACTAAAGCAACATGCCTGCAAATTGGAGAAACGAGGATATGGACCCATGATCATTAATAGAATCTCCACTAGTGGTGCGGTTCAATTGGCCACTCTAGAAGGTGACATCTTGCCAAACTATATTAGTGGATGCAGAGTTGAGCTATATCAAGAACCTCTTAAAGAGGATATGTTAAGGAGACTCAACACAGATAAGAAGCAAAAAGAAGAAGAGTTGAGAGTTAGAGAAGAAGCACAGGCAGAGGCTAGAGAGCGCATTAGGTGAAATAAGTTAGGGGACTAGGCCTAGATGTCAACCCGAAAGCCCCAAAATATCACATGGACATGTGCCAAAAATCGGGCATAATTACTTCTTGAATAATTGATCGATGCCCCTTTGTGACTATAGAGGCAGGACGAGGAAAGAGTGTAAGGATTGTGAGAGCATTAGTTGACTCAGGTGCAACAACTAGTGCAGTTAGACTTTCATACTGCCAAGGCCTGCAATTGAACATCAAGCCCATAGAAACCTATCTCATAGGTTTGGGAGGTGTGGAAACCCCTTGTTTGGGTGAGGTGGAACTTCCCATCTACCTTCAAGATGTTCCAATGAAAGTCAAAATGCTAGTGTGTCACAATGAGGATCTTACAGAGCCACTTGTCTTAGGTTAAGATTGGATTTACGACCATGCAATCAACTTAAATCTAAGAAGTCAACTTCTTCAAGTTTGGGTACAGGAACAATGCATTACATTAGAATTAGAGAATTGCATGCTCACAAATCTAGAGTTCACACATTCTCTTAGTTCTTCTAGGACTAATCTTAGTAAAAAAGATGTATGTGTCAAAGGCTCTATGTTCCAGAAGAACTAAATCATGGAAGAATAGGCTCAAAGGAAAGCTGACTCCTCCTCTTGTGCAAAGACTAATGCCATCACAACTACTCAACCAAAAAGGCAAGTGAAACAGTACATGACAACCGCTATATCAAATAGACAAAGTGAGTTCAAGAAGAAAGTAGTTCAGGCATGAAGCAAATCTGGGTATGAAAAGGAAAGCAACCTCCAGCCTTTCCAACACAATCCCCACCGAGGCAAGCCAACCATGCCAAGACAAGAACCAACCAACCACAACCAGCTCAACAAGAAGGTCTCCGACAAATTTGGGTGCCTAAAAAATTAGCTGCAACTCAACAAGGGCAATCACACATGTGGGTACCCAAGAAACTCTTACATGCACAAAGCCCTATGCTCTCCCACATGCAAAAAGTCTCAACAATGAAGTCAAAAAGAAACAAGAGTCAAAATCAAGCATAGAGATCAAAAGAAGATCAACTCACCTCTTCGGCAATAGTAAGAATAAAAGCAACAAGGGTATGGGTTTGGAACCCAAAAGCACCAGTAGGCCCCACCAAACCAAAGAACCAACCACGAGGGATACAAAATGTAAAAAATCACACAAAGATAAAGAGGCCACAAGTGATTTGTAAGCAGATGGACATTGTTCTAAAATGGATTCCTATAAAGATGAATGATCGAGATCCCTCTATTTCTAGAAACAGCGATTGCACCAGCATTTGGAAGTAACATTGAAAGACTCGACGCACAAAAATCATGTGCCTTTGGCATAAATTTGTCTTTTACACCATTCAGGTCATGCATTTCCAAAGTATGCATTAATATAGGGCCACCTTACATGGCCATGCATAGACACAATTGAGAATCCCAAGCACATGCAACACATCTGACATATGTAAAATATTCTATTGATGCTAACACCCTTCTTCTTGTTTTGTGACATTATTTCCAAAAAAAAAGAGGAAAAAAAGAAGAAGAAACAGGACTAGGCACTCCAAGAATTTCATTAGTGAACCATCAATGAGGACATCCATCAACAAGAAAGGCAAGCCACTGGTCAACATGATGGGAGTAGAATACAAAGAGAACACTATCAACAAACATTTCACCATGGTAAGAATGGCCTACTTCGACAACACTCTAACCATGATGGATTAATAAACCTCTTCGTCAGCATACCCTTGAGCACTTTGCTCAAGACCCAATTCCTTGCACCATAATTCTTCTAGTGCATTTCCCAAGTACGCATGCATAGGGCCACATTACAAGGCCGTGCACAAGGCACTATCGTTTTCAACCCATGCACTAATGCACTTACCTATCAGTCATTATGGATCACAAGTACTTGGCTTTATGCTATGAAACTCATGTTCAAAGATCCAAAGGACATCAAGGGTGCAACCTCCATACCTATGATGCAATTCACAATCGACAACTGCTCAAGATAAATATTGACAACCTCTTTTGAGCAACTAGCAATCTTTGAAAGCACAAAAATACACCATCCAACTCAAATCCAACAAAGAAGTACATACAATGGGACCAACCTCGCATAGGTTAGCACTCGAAAACTGAAGAACCAGACAACCAAACAAGCTACATTTGGACAATGGACCGCTCTTGTTGATACATGATGGACACTACCTCTCAGAGTACTACATGGAATACCCACTCCAACAAGGGTCTGTCAGGGATGATAGACTCAAGAGGGGGGGAGTGTTGAAGCTCAAGGTCAAGCACAAGGAGTGGAAGCGCATAAAAAATGTGGACACACAAGAAGAAGGAGCATGTAGGGAGCTCCAAGAAGAACATGTCGAATTTCAAGAAGAAATCCCTATAAAAATAGTGATTTTCATCACAAAAAACCATTGTAAATACCATTTTTCATTTTTGCAACTCCATTTTGTTCAAGTCGAGGAGCCCTTGAGCTTGAGGAGTTTTAGAAGCATCATCCTACCAATTTTCATAATTTTTAGACTCCATTTGAGCCCCCAAATAAGCCATGGAACCTAATGTTTAACTAGGCCGAACACTAGGTCTAGACAGGGCCAAAACTGCTCAAAAAACTATAAAAAGAGCTAGAGAGCTCATTTTTTAGGTTAGCTTGTTAGAGATTTGAGCTCTTGTGTGATTTCGCTCACGCACTTTGTGACTTCACTTGCTCACGGTCTTCATACCAGTCCTCACATCTCCACGGATTGAAATTTATGAGGTGCAACTTCTCACGTTGGTACTCACCATTGTGCTAGAGTGACAATGATGCATCATGTATTGGTAGCAAAAGTGTTGTGAAATATTGTGGAGGGTGTTGAAAAACATCCTGTCACACTTGGAAATATAGTTATTAAAGGTGCTGCAGATGGGGTTGAAGATGATGATCTTTAATTTCATATTCATGTTGTGATTCTTGTTCCATCTACTATACAGCAACTTCATTAGGATGGCAAAGATCCTCAAGCACATGCATTGATAGCTTTGTCTGTCAAACATGACATAATCCCTCATGTTCACTCCTGTAAGACAAAAAAGGATGCTTGGGATAGACTTACAACTTTATATCAGGCAAGAAATGAGGCTCGTGTTGCTTACCTTTGAAAACAATTGGAGTGATCATATGAATAAAGGAGATTCCATGGACAATTTTGTGATCAAGATCAAAGATTTGAAGGAGCAATTGATTTCTGAAGATGAATTCTTACCAGATAGTTCACTTGTGCAAAATGTTCTTAATAGTCTTCTAGATTCATATGAGAGTTTTGCTTCTACTATTTGATTCAAATGCATTAACATTTGAGGATTTAGTCTCTATTCTGTTGTAGGAAGATCAATCCAGGTAGGACAAGTCAATTATGTGTATTGTAGATCAAGTTTTCTTGGTTAGTGAGAAATGCAAAGGTAAATGGAGCTCATCTAGTAGTAAGCAGAAATTTGCTAATGCTTCATGGTCAAATAAGGAAGATAAAGATGAGAAGAAAACAAAAAAGTAGAAATAGTTTTGCAAATATTGTAAGGGAAATGATCATTTCATAAAGAGTTGTCCTAAATTGGTTGCAAAAGATTCAAAGAAGAAAGAGGCTCGAATCGTTGTTGTAGATGTCTCTACAGCTAAAACACGATATGCTAACCTTGTTCAGAGTGAAGAATGGTCACATACTACTTTGCAGCTATGACCCATCTTCTCATGAGCAGTGTATGTATGTAGTAGAATAAGATGTTTGGTACTTTGATAGTGGGGCAACCAAACATATTACCATGCAATGCAATTTCTTTATTTCACTTGAGCCTGCCCTCACAGGAAATACTATCACATGTGCTGACAACTCCTCTTATCCTGTAATGAAAGTTGGAAAGATCATTTTGACTACTACTGATGGTAGTTCTTTCACATTGTCAGGTGCTTTATATGTTCTAGGGATCAAGAAAAATCTTTTGTCAATTTCAACATAAGCCAAGATTGGCTTGGTTGTCAAATTTTTTTATGATAGATGTACAATCCATAATCACTCAACATATAAATTTATTATTACTTCTTGAATTTTATGTTGTAGGCTTTATAATCTATCTCAAGCTATCTCAGATGCAAAGCTTTGGCATGCATGCTTTGGTCATCTGAATTTTGCTAGTTTGCTTTGCCTGCTTAGGTCATCTGAATTTGAAATGATGTCCTCTCAAACCAAACTTGAGGCACCTTTGGAAGCATGTTTGTGAAGGCTATATTTTGGGCAACATGAAGTGTTCCTCCTTCCCGAAATATGGTTTAGTTTGAGATGCTCATAAATTGCAGCCTGTTCATAGTGGTGTCTATGGACCTATGTGCGTGCCTTCATTTGGGAGCTACCTGTACTTTGTGAATTTTGTTTGATGATTTTTCTAGGCATGCATTTTTCTATCCACTAAAAGAAAATTTGAGTTGTTCATGTGCTTAATAATTTTTTTTTGGTTATGGCTGAAAATCTGTTAGCATGTAAATTGGGAATACATCAACAAAATGGATTTTTTGAAAGAAAGAACACGTGTCTCATGGAAATTGTGAGGTGTATGGTTAAAAGTTAGGCTTTACCACATAGCTTTTGGTTTGAGGCTTTTATGTGTGCAACATATGTACTTCATAGGTGTCCAACCAAAGCATTACAATCGATCACTCCATATGAGTCTTGGCATGGTTACAAGTCATTTGTTGTTCATGTGCATGTCTTTGGCTGTCTAGCACATGCAAAGTGCCCAAACAACAACACAAAAAAACTAGGTGGTAAAGTAGTGAAATGTATTTTTGTTGGCTACAATTTGGAAAGCAAAGGATCTCATCTGTATCATCCATATTTTAAATGCATTCTAGTTAGCCATGATGTTTTCTTAGTAGAAGATGCAATTCAACCATTACTTTCATGTAGCAAGGAAACATTTTTAGCTCTAAGGATGTGTATGACACTTTGCTATCTCTTTTTACAAGACAATCAAGTGCTATTCCAAATGAGGCAACTTCTCAACCTAATGATAATGCAAATCATTCCATTTTTTATGTAGACTTACATGATGCACTCGTTGATGGGAGGCCTAATATAGAAGAGGCAAAAACTATGCCTAAATGTTTGGTGTAGAACTTGAGACATAGCAAATTAGATGCACCATTGACATACTACACTTGTTGAGGCTCTCTTCGTGCTTCTTTTGCATCAATTTCCTATGTAATGGTTGTCTCTATTCTTTGTGATGAGAATGAGCCTCTATCTTTTGATGAAGCAAAAAAATCAAAAAATTGGATGGTTTCTATGCAATCAAAATATGATGGTATTATGAAGAATGGTACTTGGTCTTTGTGTGATTTTCCTCCAAGAAAAAGACCATTAGTACTAAATGGGTATACAAACTAAAATGCAAGCACGATGGAATGATTGACAAGTATGATGCGAGACTTGTTGCCAAAGGTTATGCTCGAGAGAGAGGCATCAATTTTGATGAGACCTTTGCTCCCACATGTCAATTACCACTGTTTGTAGCATTTGTGAACTTGCAACTCATCTTGCTTGGAGTGTCCATGAGTCTGTCAAACGTGCCATTATTCCTCACATTCACTCTTGTAGAACATCGAAGGATGCTTGCGATACACTTACCACTTTATACTAGGCAAGGACCGAGGCTCGTGTTGCTTACCCCCGAAAATAGTTGGAGAGCGAGTACATGAATGAAGGAGATTCCATGGATAGTTTTTTGACAAAGATCAAAGATTTGAAGGAGCAATTGATTTCTGTTGATGAAGTCTTGCTTGACAGTTGAGTTGTGCATACTATTTTGAATGGTCTTCCAAATTCATATTAGAGTTTGCTTCTACTCTTCGATTGATGATGAAAGGCATTCCAAATGCCTTAACGTTTGAGGAGTTAGTCTCCGTTCTATTGCAAGAAGATCAATCTAGGTAGAATCGGTCCATTACGCATGTTGCATATCAAGCTTTCCTGGATAGTTAGAAGCACAAAGGTGAATGGAGCTCTTATACTAGTAAGCAAAAATTTGCTAATTCTGCATAATCAAAGAAGTATGAGAGAGATAATATGAAAAAAGGAGAAATTGTTTTGCAAATACTATAGAGGAAATGATCATGTCATAAAGAGTTGTCCAAAACTGGCTGCTAAAGAGGCAAGGAAGAAAGAGGTTGGAATGGTTGTTTCAGAGGCCTTTACACCCAAAACAAAGTCTACTAATCTTGTGTAGAATGAAGAATGGGCATTTACCACTTTTGCAGTTATGGCCCATCTTCTCATGAACAATGTATGTTTGCAATAGACTCAGATGTTTGGTACTTTGATAGTGGGGCAACCAAACATATTACCTCGCAGCAAAGTTTCTTCACGTCACTCGAGCCTGCCCCTACAGGGAATATTGTCACATGTGCCAACAAATCCTCTTATCCTATCATGGGAGTTGGTAAGATCATTTTGGTTACTAATGATGGTAGTTCTTTTACATTGTCAGATGCTTTATTTGTGTCAGGGATCAAGAAGAATCTGTTATCAGTTTCACCTTTAGCCAACATTGGCTTGGTTGTGAAATTTGTTAATGATACATGTATAGATCATAATATATCAAATGGCAATGTCATTATTGCTTCTGGCATTTTATGTTGTGGCCTATATAAGCTCATAGACTATGAAAAATCTGTGAATGATTCAGCATGTGAAGTACATGATTTTCGGGATTTGTCAGATGCAAAGCTTTGGCATGCATGCTTTGGTCATCTGAATTTTGCTAGTTTTCTACGCTTGCAAAAATATGAAATGGTGTCCTCTCTACCCAAACTTGAGGCACCTAGTAAACATGTCTATGAAGGCTGTATTTTGGGAAAAATACAACATTCCTCATTTCGAAAAGATGGTTTAGTTCGAGCTACTAAAAAATTACAGCTTGTTCACAGTGATGTTTATGGTCCTATGCAAACATCCTCTTTATGGAGATTTACATGATCCACTTGTTGATGAAGGACCTAATATTGAGGAGGCAAAAACTATGCCAAAATGGCTAGTGGAGACTTTGCATGATAGCAAATTAGATGCATCTCTATCATATTGTACTCATTCAGGCTCTCATAGTGCTTCTTTTGCTCTCATAGTGCTTCTTTTGCTCTCATAGTGCTATGCTATGCTTCCTCTAGTCTCTGTGATGAGAATGAGCCTGTTTTGTTTGATGAAGCACAAAATTCAAAAAATTGGGTGGCTGTTATGCAATCTGAATATGATGTTATAATGAAGAATGGTACCTAGTCTTTATGTGACTTGCCTCCTAGCAAGAAGGCCATTGGCACTAAGTGGGTATACAAGTTGAAGCATAAGACTGATGGAACAGTTGACAGGTATGAAGCTAGGCTTGTTGCAAAGGGTTATGCTCAAGAAAGAGGCATTGATTTTGATGAGACCTTTGCTCTTACGTGTTGAATGATTATTGTTCGTAGCATCTATGCACTTGAAGCTCATCATGGTTGGAATGTACATCAGTTGGACATTAACACTGCATTTTTGAATGGTGGCTTGCATGAAGAAGTGTATGTTTTCAAACCCCATGGATTTGTGCAGAAAGGGCATGAAAACCAAGTATGCAGGTTGAAAAAGGCATTATATGGTTTGAAGCAAGCACCACGTTTTTGGTATGAAACGATACATGCTTATTTGATTACACATGGTTTTTAGAATAGTCCAACTGAGAGCACCTTATATGTTAAGTGTGCAAATTATGTGCTTCTGATCATTGTTATGTATGTTGATGTCATGTTGCTCATTGGCCCTCATGAGAATAAGCATATTGAGAATAGTCCAACTGAGAGCACCTTATATGTTAAGTGTGCAAATGGTGTGCTTCTGATCATCGTTATGTATGTTGATGTCATGCTGCTCACTGGTCCTTAAAATAATCATATTGCTTATTTTAAGGCTGATATGCATGCCTCATTTGAGATGTCAGATTTGGGGCTTTTGCATCATTATTTGGGCATTCAATTTATGCAAGTTGATGTTGGAATAGCTTTGTCTCAAACAAAATATATTGTCACATTATTACAACATTTTTGCCTTGAAGAGTGTAAACCTATTGCCACTCCTATGGAGATAGGTTTACAGTTAAGTCTTCATGATGTTGGAGATGCATTTGATGTTGTTCTCTACCAGCAAGCTATTGGATGCTTGATTTACTTATGCATTAGTCGGCCAGATATTCAGTTTGATGTCTCACATATGAGCAGGTTTTTGCATTGCCTACGTGTCAACATTGACAGGTGGTTAAGCACATCTCTCGCTACTTGAGTGGTACCCGACTACTTGGATTGTTTTATCTCAATGGGAGATCACTACCACTATATTTACATGCTTTTTTTGACTCTACCTGGGTTGATTGCTATGACACTCATGTGTCCACCAGTGGTTTTTGCTTCATGCTTGGTAGCTCTTGCATATCTTGATTGAGCAAGAAGTAGCCTACTCTAGTCACTTCTAGTTCTGAGGTTTGAGTATAGGGTAGCTTTCACAGCAACTATTGAGTGTGTGTGGCTCAAATGCCTTATGGCTCATTTAGTTGTTGGTCAGTCTTCTGCCACCACCATCTTCACTAATAGTTAGAGCACATTATCAGTTGCGAAGAACCTTGTGTTCCATGCTCACATTAAGCACATTGAGGTGCACTATCATTATGTCAGGGAGAGGTTATCTACTGGAGAGATTAGTTTGGCATATGTGCCCACACAAAAGAACATTGCAGACATTTTCAAAAAGGCTCTACCTAGGGAGAAGTTTGAAGCTTTCTGCAAAGCTTTGGGCTTACTTCCTTTTGTGGATTGATTCCACATAGCTTGGCACTTCCTTATACATGATTGTCAGCTTCTCGTTCATGGCATCACTATAGGGGGGATTTTTTATATATTTAGGTAGTGATGTGTGTGATCATTATAGGACCGTCGGGGCACTTTTCTCCTTCTTTAGGAGGTTTTTCCCCCTGACTTGTATATACACATATTACCCTAATAGGCTACTTATCTTTGTACATTCTAGTGGTAATACATTCAATATTATGTGTTGTGCTCCAAGCTTCTTCTTCTTCCTTGTGTTGTTCATGTGCTTCCATAGACCTCAAACTCTAATGGATGTGTGATTTACTTATGCATAATTGGGCCTAATATTTAGTTTGGTGTCTGTTAGATGAGTAGGTTTATGCATTTCCTAGGTGTCAAGCATTGATAGGTTGTTAAGCACATCTTTGCCACTTGAGTGGTACCTGACTACTTTGATTGTTTTATACCAAGGGGGGGATCATTATCGCTAGATTTACATGCTTTTTCTTACTCAGACTGGGCTATTTGCTATGACATTCGTATGTCCACCAATGGTTTTTGCTTCATGCTTGGTAGCTCATGCATATCTTTGTTGAGCAAGAACCAACCTATTGTAGCCACTTCTAGTTGTGAGACTGAGTACAAGGTAGCCTTCCCAACGACCACCACCATCTTCACTGGTGATTGTCCAATTTATCAGTGAAGGATGGAAATCCATCTCCCATCTTGATTGAACTTTCTCTGATACCACTGCTGGAGGAGATGGTGGATAATCACAAGAGATGAGTTGGTGTAGTTAAAACTTGCTTCACACCTACTATAAGTGATGGCTGGAGAGTGTTGTGGGCATAATTGATTACATATGTTTTGGAAGATAATGCACAAATGATAGGATCAAAACAGATAGGTAGGCATATGATCCAATGTACAAAACCTGCTATTTTTGTTGAGATACCTACTCAAAGTTTTGCACCATCCTCTGAGCACAACAACAATTGATAAAATTCCTTTTGGGGAGATTCAATTGGCTTAACAAGCTACCAATCATGAGTGGAATAATCTAAAATGATAAACTATATGCAAAGAAATATGTTTAGCAAGTTAAGCATCCACCCCGACTTTTACGGGCCTTGACAATCACAGACCAATGAGTAGAGATTGATGGATATCTGAAGATTACAAGAAGCATTACCAATGAAACTTTGTAGCATTAAAGTAAATAGTATGCTAAAGATGTCATGATTTAAATCACACGAAATGATGCACTATATAGTGAGAACCAACTCAGACAAATTTAATGTTCTGATAGAGTGTGACAAAGATATGAGAGTAAGAAGTAATGATCATGTATGAATTAAATCAAGTAAAAATACAATGTCATTGGCAATAAAGCATTGCTTAATGAGTGAGGAATGATTGAGCTATGAGATGAGCTCCTCTTCTCAATGAAGCTACATGGAAATGATCTCTAAACCTTGAGATACACGTGGCATTTCATATCCTCTTTTATAGCTTTTTGTTGGAGCCAAGGATTTGAATTCAAATTCAAATCTCTACCAATAAAGTGAATCCTAAAGTATAGGCTTGATTCTCTCTTGAATCAACTACCAAAAGTTATGAGATTATATGCTTCCTAACTCCTCGTGAGTTTAGTGACCTTTTACAATGGTAATTATAATACAAAGTTACAAGAGGTTGTACATATGAAGCCTTCCCAATGATATGCTAATACATCGAGCTTATGTGAAGTGATCAAGTGTGTAGGCTTGGGATTAATTGCACCAACAATTAAAACAAAGTTAAAGTGGTCTTAGAAGTATCTCCACCATGTACTCCTAAGGAGGTACTCCAATTTTTAGGATAGATTTGATGGCGTGGTTGCCACTTGTGTTACTTGGCTCATGTTGTTATGCCCTTAAATGCTATTACCCATATAAAACCTATAGAATTTAAGTGGACTATGGAGTGTGATATAGCATTTCGTAGATCCAAGACCTTACTTATGCAATCTCCTATCCTTCAAGCTCTAGATTGGTCTCAACCTTTCCATGTCTTTGTGGATGCTTCCGATATTGCTATTGGAGAAGTCTAAATGAAGAAAGCAGGAAGACCTTGGTTTTGACCTATTTATTAGGCAAGCTACTGTTTGACTGCAATAGAGTTAAATTATTCAATAACTAAAAGAGATTTTCTAGGGCTCATTTATTCTATAAAAAAAATTGGACACTATTTATTGGGCCATGCATCCACTTTTCATGTTGATCATTTTGCACAACTCTATTTAGTTAAGCAACAAAATCTTGTCAGGAGATTAGCTTGATTGGTCCTCCTATTGAAGGAATATGATTATGATGTAGTTCAATGCCCTAGCTCTTTGCATATTATTGTTGATTTCATTTCTTGATTAGATAATGATGAACTATCGGATGGAGTGGATGATTCCCTTCTTGATGCAGATTTATTTCATGTTGTAGATCAGACCGAATCGGAATCAGGAACTCCTACCTAGAATGAGGAAATGATCTCCTTTCTAGCAATCGATGTCCCTTTCACTCATTTACAATCCATGACAAGGAAGAAATTGGCATGTCAAAGCCGTATATTTTCCATTAATTTGGATCAGTTGTCTTATAAGGATATCACGGGCATCTGGTTTTGCTATGTGCAACCTCATGAAGTCCCAATTGTGATTATGAAAACTCATTCTAGAATTTCTGGTGGCCATCAAGGTACGGAATTAACACCATAAAATATTACATAGTGGATTATGATGGCCTACCATGCATAAGGATGTTCGTGGTCATGTACTATGGTGTGATCCTTGTCAATGAACTCATGAACCACGTGATATTCATAATTTCCCTTTGTCACCCATTTTACCTCTTGAGCCTTTTCAAAAGTGGGGTTGGATTTTATTGGTCCAATCCACCTTCCAGCTACCTTTGGTAAAACATTTATCCTTACTTGCACAAATTATTGTATGGAGTTTGTGCCATTCAACAACCCATAGTGTTGCCATGGTTTTAATTACACAATTATTTCCTCATTATGGAGTTCCTTGAGAGTTAGTTTATGATAGGGGCACTCATTTTTTAGATCAACTTATCAAATTGATCAATGGTTATTTTAAAATCAAGCATAAAATTAGTTCCCCCTACTATCCTTGTGCCAATGGATTGGTCGAAAGCACAAACAAGTTGCTACTTACTATGCTGTAGAAATTTCTTTCCGAATGTCCAACCAAATGGGACCATTACTTATCTTCGATATTGTGGGCCTATTGGACTTTGTATAAAGTTTCCATAGGCTTTACACCCTTCAAACTCGTTTATTGTATGGAAGTTATCGCACTTATGGAAATTACGGTCCCTAGTTTATGGATTGTCGTTCAAAAAAAACTCTTACCAGAGGAATCTCAAATTTTTTGGATCGACACTTTACAAAAACTTGAAGAACATTGGTATAATAGCTTTTTATTGATGCAAGAAGTCTAGAATAGGCAACGACGTTGCCATGCTCAACAATTATGGACTCCTATTTTTTAGGTAGGTGAATTGGTTTTGTTCTTTAATTCAAAAATGAAGTGTCAAGCAGGTAAATTCAAACTATGGTGGACAGGTCCTTTTCGAATTCATTAGGAGATTGGACTAGCTACATTCCAGTTAGCCACGCTAGCAGGTGATATTTTATAGACTTTGGGTCCAAGTTGCGGCCTTATCACGGATAATGTTATAGGCACCATTGTATATACTGTATATAGTCTTAGAATAAAGTGACATTTTTCACACATTTAATAAAAGGCATCATAATTCCATGCATGATGGGCAGAACTTGAAGGTGGCTCATTGCAGTGAATCTTCAATTCAAGTCAGAATCAATGGTTTTGCATGTAGTATTCAAGTCCCTCTCTATCGAATTGCACACATGCAAATCAACACACACATGGACACAATTTTTTAAGTATTTTTACAAATTATTTAACTCATGTTCTTCATTGCCTCAATGTTTATGTGAACTTTTCACTGTGAAGATTTACCTTTGCTATAGAGTCTGACACCTTTCGTGATGATGACAAGCATAGTTCTACCCAACTCCCTCAAACTAACCAACATGAGCTCCTTGTTGATTCCTGAGCATTTAACACAGTGGCATGTGGAGTGGTTCAAGTGTCGTGGTTTACTATACCATGGCCCAACATCCCCAATCATCCAATGATCAATTCATTCATTCAACAATGTCATGATCAGTTAGAAGTTGTTGGTGATCAAATGGCATTCATCGAGTTTCATATTAGAGAAACAACATGCATGGTGATTGACCAGGTTTATACAGTAGCACAACTACATGTTAGTCCACAATGAATCATAGTGCCAACAAAATTAGCTTTGATTGTAGAGATGGAGCAGATGTTTGGCATAGCCTGCTTAGGAGAATACAAGTATGCGAGACTTCTAGACACTAACTCGTGGAAGTTTGGATTGTGTTTGGCAACTCTGGCTATCTTTGTGTAGGAAAAACCTTATGGAGTCTCCTAGATGCTCTATTCTTTGATGAAGGATGCAAGAGATGCAAATGGTCAAGTCTTTACCATGATGTCCTTTCACACGTTGACACACAATGCAATGGGAAACATATTGTGCAATATTCTTTTCCATATTTGGCTAAAAGAAAAATTCTTTACATGTAGAAATAGTACTTTCTATGCCCCTATGACCCATATATGGTGGTTCATGCATCTTTTTCATAACAAATTCTTGAAAACCTTGTGTGATGCATAACTTGTGTTGGAAATACAAGAATCCATGATGAAAAGTGTAGTGATCCTCACTACATTCCATGTTTGTGAAAAATACAAATCAAATGCATAAGTAGGACTAATTTCATGAAATGAATGAATATGAATAGCAAAAATATTATTGATTGAAACAATATTTATTTGTGGGGATGGGAAATTCTAAGGGCATAAGCTACAACATTAGCTTTGCCGGGTTGATATTGAATCATAGGCTGAAAATTTTGTATGAATGAAGCCCATTTGATGTGTCTATTAGAAATCAATGGTTGACTTAATAACTGCTTAATGGCCTATTGGTCTGTTTTGATTAAGACTTCACAACCCATAAGGTAATGTTTCCAAATTTTTAAAGCATGCACAACAGCTTAGAGTTCCTTATCGTATGTACTATAATTCTTTTTAGAAGGTTTAAGTTTCCTACTTTCAAATGCAATTGGATGATCATTTTGCATTAAGACAACACCTGTACCTAAACCACTAACATCTGTAACTACATGGAAAGGTTGTGCAAAATCTGGTAATTGCAAAACAAGTGCATGAGAAAGTGCATGTTTGAGTTTTTCAAAAGATTGTTGTTGTGCTAATCCCCATGCAAATTTTAACTTTTTCTTCAATAATAATGTGAGTGGAAGTGCTAAATAAGAAAAACATTTTACAAACTTTCTATAAAAACTAGCTAACCATAGAAAAAAGCATACATCATTCAGAGATTGAGGTATAGGCCATTCTTCAATTACTTTAATTTTCTTTGGATGTACATGAACGCCTTGACTAGAAACAATATGACCTGAATATTCTTTTTTTTTTGAAAGAAGTAATTATTTTCAAGATTGGCATAAAGTTTGTTTTTACGTAACAAATTGAAGACTATTGCTAAATGATTTTCATGGTCATTGTCATTCTCACTATACACAAGTATGTCATCAAAGAAAACAAGCACAAAAGTTTGGTACTCAAGAAAAATGTTATTCATCATGTGTGCAAATGTAGCAGGTGCATTGGTGAGTCCAAAAGGCATTACCATGAATTCAAAGTGACCAGTTTGAGTTCTAAAAGAAGTCTTATAAATGTCATTTTGTGTCATTCACATTTGATGATAACCTAATTTAAGATCAATTTTGGTAAAGAAACGTGCTCCACAAAGTTTATATAGCAAATCATCTATCTAAGGAATAGCATATCTATTTTTAATTGTGATCTTATTGAGTGCTTTATAGTCAGTGCACATCCTATAAGTCTTGTTCTTCTTTTCTACTAAAAGAATAGGTGCTCTGAAGGGAGAAGAACTAGGTCTTATAAGTCCTTTGCGAAGTAAATCCTTAAATTGATTAGCTATTTCTTATTGATGTAAAGGTCCATGCCTATAAGGTGTTTTATGGGGAGGAGAACTACCAAAAATTAAGTCTATACTATGGTCAAGAGATCGCCTAGAAGGTGGTAGTTTAGAAGGAAAATCAGCCATAAAACAACATGTATTAATAGTACCTTGCATGTAAAGTAAATAATGAATAGAAATTGTGTTACCCAAGGTACTTAGATCCTTTTCCAATGCTTCTTCGGTCCAATCACATTGAATGACTTCAAGAACCACCTCCATGTTGTGCACTTGAGCTCTGATAGGCTTCATATCATTAGTTCGCAACCTACATTTAGCTTTAGTATGACCAAACTTACCACAATGCCAACAAGTGATACACAACCTCTTTTGTTGAGCATCCATCATCATAGTTTGAAGGGCTGGAGGGTTGGTAGTTTGTAAGGGGGTTGGCTTGCAAATTGGTGTGAAATTGGATTGGCGAGGCATTGAAAAGTAGGTGGGTGTTGAAAAGTAGGAGAAGAAAAACTAGTGAAGGATCACTCGAAAGGAAAATTGGGCTTGATTGGTTGTTGTCGTTGGCACGTTTGTTGTAAGCGAATCGACTTGGTGATGGATTGAAACTCGTTCTCAGCATCATGTGCAAAAGAAATAGATTCATAGAGGGTCATGGGGCATAGTGTGTTGAGCTTGGCTTGGATTCCCATCTCCAAACCATCTTCATATTTCCATTACAAGGTATCTTCAAGAATCGTTTCGAGAGAACGAATAAGTAATAGTTGTTGCCAAAAACGTTTAGTGTAGGTAGACATAATATCTCCATCTTTCAATCCAAAAGTTGACCATGATCGACATGCATGTAAGTGGAACTGAGGAGGAAGGAAGGACTCTGTTGTGGAAGGACTCCATAGCCTTCACACAACTGAACAGAAGACTAACTAGCAAGGCTACACACTAGGAAGAGAGATATGTTTCCACCCAACCAACCCCTCCAATATATAGCTCCTAGACCAAGGGGGTAAGTCCCTTCCAAGAGGACATGTGTACCTTCCATCACATGGGTCCTAAGGTATTCACATGGTTTCCAAGCTTAGGAAATCACATGAAATCACATGGCTTCTAAAAGAAGAGTCTCCAAGCTCTCACGTACAAACCAAGTGGCTAGGAGAAGCTTCCAATCAAGCCTAAGGTACTCAACCTTAGAGAATTAGCCCTAAGGTTCAAGACCCATCTAAAAGGGGTAAATAAACCATAAATCCAAAGGGTTTCACACCTAGAAACCCAAGGTTTCTACCCCTTAGACCCATGTAATTATACAACATTCTCCCCCCCTTAAAAGCATTTCCGTCCTCGGAAATGAATGGAGATATATACCTTGGGGTATTTCCCCCGTGCTCCATGATCAATCTCAAAGATCACGGCCTTCATCTCTATAATTTTCCTCTTAATTCAAAAGGGTGATTTCTATCCTAAATGAATCTTTAAAGAGGAAAATCCATGTGTGGTCTGATTCCCTGCCCCAATCATTCAAAGTTCCATCTAGTTTGCATATGAAAAAGAACTGAGTCAAATGCAAAGTATGGAAAGAACGAAAAGGGTGGAAGAGAACATCCCTGCCTATTTCCTTGTTTAAGCCATGTGCCAACTGGCTCTCCATAGCTCAAACATGTGAATTAGGTGGATATAAAGTGACTTCAGCTAAATTACTACCTTGGTCCATTGCTTTGCACCACTTGTGCATGGACCTAGCAAAATAGATGAATGCTTCTTCAGGTTTCTTTATCAGATTCATCTCTCAAGTTAGAACCCAACTTGTTCTGAAAGGAAGATGAATCTTTCATAATCCCTGCCCAAATCACTCTTTTTTAGTGAAATGGGTGGATTTCCTTGTTTGCAATTCGCCTCCAATAATTCTAAATAGAGGGGAATTTCATTATATAATCCCTACCTAACCAATAGAATGGTAAAGGTGGATTATATAACATCTTCTTTATCTTCAGAGAGAGCTTACCAAAAAGTGGACGCAATGTTCTTTCAAAATTTTACGTAGTTTTGAGAATCCACTTTTAAGGGACTAGAATCCATAAGGGTTAATCTAACTATTGTAGCCTTTGATTGAAACCTATTTTACTTGTTCTTCCAAAAAGATAAGATCTTTATAACTACCTCCCAAGATGGGAACTCATAGTGTAAAAGATCGTGTTATCTTTAAGGTCATAAGTAGAAATAGATTGTTCCAATCATTTCTTCAATGTTTAACCTTTACGGATCTTTAATTAGATCTCAAACCTTAAGGGTCTTCTTGATCCTTCTAGAGTTCTCTCCCTTATATTCTCAATCTGTTAAAGATGTCCTATGTTGACATCTTTCTTATTCTTCAATTGACTTGAAATATCAAGTATCCAAAAGATGATCTTTCTGAGCTTTCTTTCAAGCTTGGTCTAAGATCATTTTTATGTTCCTTGAATTTCAAGTCATACTTTGGCATGAAGCTTTTAGAGCTTCATCCTTTGGAGTTTATCTTCAATGTCAAAAAAGTTGATCCTCTCCTTATTTCTAACTCTCTATAAGAGATAGATACTCTCATATCTTGTTTGGAAGAATTCTTCTTCCCTTTGAGAGGATAATTGAAGAAGATGCCTATTCCTAGACATTGTCTTCCTGATGTATTCCATTGGATCATGAGTCCCTTTTTCTTCTGGCCATCAAGAAAAAGTACTCAACGAGATTCAGTACCCACTGTCCCATACCAGTGGGTTCCTCATCCAATCCACATAACTTTGTTTTCTCACCTTTTTTGTCCTTTTAAATGCCCTTCATACTATGGTACCAGATTATGAGGGCAAGGACTAAGGTGCTTAGATACACCACTACTAATCTTACTTTAAATATTTGGTTAACCGTTTAATGTGGTGTGAATCATCTTATCAAACTTAAAGTTTGATTTGATCTTTGCCCTACTGGGTCTTTTGGCTTTCTTCTCTTCTTTAGCCAAAATAAGAGATAAGACTAGGTCTTTCTCAAATAGATCCCTTCATGCTTCAAATCTTTACCCATGGGTTTTACTTAGGGATCTAGCTATTATGCTTCATACAAGAAGTCATATTCCTTAGGTCTATATTACTGGAATCCATAACGTATGTTATGTTATCCCTATGAAGCATCAAAACATTATTAGGATTATGCTTTATCGCTCATCCAACTTCTTTTCCTAACCCATTTAGGATTCAAACAATCCTTATGGTGTATGCAAGTCTTCTCTTATATTGGGGTTCTTTGAGAATTCGCAATCTTTGAGAACTTCATTTAGTTGGAAGATGTAGTGAAAGATATAAGAAGTACTAGAATACGAGGAAGTACTTCAACTTTATCTATTTCTTGCATATCTTTTTTTACCTTGCAATACCCTATTTGGTCTTTTCAAGGCATAAGATACAAGTTCTTGGGGAATTTCTCCCCTCCTTAAGAGTTTTTCATCCTAAAAAACTACCTAAGAGTAAATTGAGAATTGTGCTCTTTCAGAAGTATTTGAAAGATTTTATTTTTAGTCTTTTATTGTCCTTCCTTGTTAAAAGAACTATTCAGAGCTTTTTGCTTTCTCAGAACAAATGTCCCAAAGTTCAAGTTGAGATTACCGACAAATTCGATGTCGCATACCATCGAATTTACTTCAGTGGTAGTGTAAACCTAGATGTCCCATACCATCCGACTTACACTTCGACTTTAGTAAAGGTAACTTTAGCTTGAGTTTTTGGATCAAACCTTCTTTTAATCAAGTCAGGTCTATTACTTCTTGGACTTGTAAGTGTTATTTCCACTGCAGAGCATATGTATTGCCTATGCTACAATGGACTTTCCACTTACCAAGTCTTAATTGTAACTTAGTCTCAAAAAATTGGCTTTTCAATTATACCTTGATTCAGATATACTCTACAAGATCCCTTTTGTGTTGATGATAGAGCTAGTTTATATCTCAACTAGATATCATCTCTTATGAGTAATCTGAGAAAGAATAGTTGATTTGCCAATCTAATCTCTATGGTAATTCCATTTACTGTATAGTCCTTTATTTATAGGACATTAGAAAATGGTACTTAGGGTTTATTAAAACCCTTGAGTTTTACCTTCTCTTCATGCTTGCATTTTCTTGGAAGAAAAATGTAAAGCTCCGAATAGTTATGTAGTTCTTTCAAACAAAGAAATTTTCTTGAACAAAAACACTAATGCTTTCATCTTCCCAAACTAAGATTCTGTTGTACCATATTTTCTCTTCCTTAGAGCTTTGAGAAGATAGTGCTCTAAGTTACCACCATTGTATCATGGTTTTAAGAGAGAAAATTTTTGTATTACTACCTTAATTCTATGGCTTTGCCGATCAGGCATGCCATGGGCTTTTATGGAATTTAAAATTCCATGAGAGCGATTTTTAGTTTTAAGGTAGTTCAAGAAGTTAGGATTATTTGGACTAAGCCAAACTTAAAGGAATTAAATGGTTTATAGTGGCCAATTGGCCTTATCACCATTCTTCCTAAAAACTAATAAAATCTAATTTTACTTAAGCTTATCTTCAAGAACTTAATCTCCCTCTTTACTCAAAAACCCATGTAATATGTTCCAAATGCATAGTTTAGTGTATGCCAAAATATTTACACCTTTATTGGAAAAGGCATTGCATGCATAAGGTTCAGAAGTTGAACCCCTCCTTAAAGCATGCAAAAGTTCCAATTCAGAACTTTGAGTGTTCCTATGGTGATGAGGTAGGCTTCGGCCATCCCATCTTGTCCATCATTGGATTCCTTCTTGGGCCTTTTGATACTTACTTGTGTGCCCATATGTGTGGATTTACCTTTGTAATCATGCATTTATGCATGCATTTTAAGGGGTGAAATCTATATGCATAGTTAATGGATGTCATGAGCATGCCTCCGTTATCCTCGGCAAAGGAACCTTTCAAAAAGAACCATGCCCTCATAACTATATGTACTAGCATGTAAAGCCAATCTTCATGCAAAAGAGATTTATGCATAAAATATCGACTCATGCATGTATAAGATTTCACGGAATTTATGAGAGAAGAAAATAACTAACTCTTTAACCCTGTTCTTTCCATGATCTTGGTGAAGAGTCTATCCTGCCTTTGAATTTTGTCCCACGGAACTTCGTTCCATAGTTTCTCTCATGCCTTTCAAAATATCTTATAATGAAACTATACATTAGTGGGTTTATTCACATGTAATAATAAAAAAAAAAGTTCATATGAGCAACATTACAACAAGTAAACCCATATGCAATATGTAAAATGACATTAAAAAATGTATAAACTTATCTTCTCGGATTTCTTATTTATCCATAAAAAATTGTCGAATAGGAGCTAGAGGTGTGCTCTTCATCTCGTCTCTCCCACTTAGCTTGCCGCTGTGCCTTGTAGTAACAAAAGGTGTCAGAAGAAGAGGAACTGTAAGGAATTGAACTCACAACCTCTTGGTTAGGAATGTGATGATGTCCCCCAAGGTCACCATGAGAGCTTGGCTCTGATACCAATGTAAGGAATTGAACTCACAACCTCTTGGTTAGGAATGTGATGGGCTAACCACTTGCCCCAAAAGCCATGGTTGAGGATTACTTCCTAATCCTCTCTCTTAGAGTGTAGTTCAACCATCTCCTACCAGGATTATGTTACATTCTTCCCCCCTTGGTCGATCATTGTCCTCAATGATCTACTCTTGTATCCCTCTAGCCTCGGTGATCAGTCCTTTGAACCCCTAGGTGCCCTTGAATTGATGTCCCTCAACCTCGCACAGTTTCTTGAACCTTGTTCGCAACCTTGGTCTCTTGAACCCTTGCTCTCAACCTTGGTGTCTTGAACCTTCTTGTTCGCAACCTTGGTGTCTCAAGCCCTTGTTCTCAACCTTAGTCTTGAACCTTGTTCTCACCCATGCTTGGTATCTTGAACACTCAATCAAGTGCCACCCAAGGATTCTCAAGGATTTCACACTTGCAAGCTAGCTCATTGGAAAGTTCATTCCGAGAGCTTTCCAACGGTATATTACACGCCTCAATCCGACCTACGGATTGAGAGATACACCCCAATCATTGTAAGGTCCATCCTTGAAATCGACGCGCGCGCCTTCCACAACTCCTACCCTTTCACATGGTAGAGTGCCCAAGCGCCTTTTTTAGAGGCCATTGGATCATTCCACCTTGCCCAAGCCTAATTCCTAGGCTCTGATACCAATGTAAGGAATTGAACTCACAACCTCTTGGTTAGGAATGTGATGATGTCCCCCAAGGTCACCATGAGAGCTTGGCTCTGATACCAATGTAAGGAATTGAACTCACAACCTCTTGGTTAGGAATGTGATGGGCTAACCACTTGCCCCAAAAGCCATGGTTGAGGATTACTTCCTAATCCTCTCTCTTAGAGTGTAGTTCAACCATCTCCTACCAGGATTATGTTACAGGAACATTGCCAAAAAATAACACCTCTTCATTCTCAAACATTTCTTGCTGCAGATGAAGAAAATACATGCCCGGAAACAAACGAGGCCTTGTTCGCCATCAATATTGGAGGCTCCCGTACTGAGAGAGGCAAACAATCCGAGATTCATGATGGTTGCGGTGTCATTTGGCAAGATGAAGATCTTGAACGAAACTACGTCATAGTGAAAAATAGATGGAGTTTCTACTCATCTAGATGATGAGATGAGATAGCAGAACGATCCTAGAACTGCAGCAGTCTTACTCTTGTGGAAGGACTCCATAGCCTTCACACAACTGAACTGAGGACTAACTAGCAAGGCCACACACTAGGAAGAGAGATGTCTTTTCACCCAACCAACCCCTCCAATATATAGCTCCAAGTCCAACGGGGTAAGTCCCTCTCAAGGGGACATGTGTACCTTCCATCACATGGGTCCCTAAGGTGGTCACATGGTTTCCAAGCTTAGGATATCACATAAAATCACATGGCTTCTAAAAAACTCTCCAAGCTCTCATGTACAAACCAAGTGGCTAGGAGAAGCTTCCAATCAAGCCTAAGGTACCCAACCTTAGAGAATTAGCCCTAAGGTTCAAGACCCATCTAAAAGGAGTAAATAAACCATAAATCCCAAGGGTTTCACACCTAGAAACCCAAGGGTTCTACCCCTTAGACCCATGTAATTATACAACATTCTCCCCCCCTTAAAAGCATTTCCGTCCTCGGAAATGAGTGGAGATATATACCTTGGGGTATTCCCCCGTGCTCCATGATCAATCTCAAGCATCATGGCTTTCATCTCTCTAAGTTTGCCTCTTAATTCAAAAGGGGAATTCTACCCTGACTGAAACTAAAAAGAGAAGAATCCATGTGTGGTCTAATTCGTTGCCCCAATCATTCAAAATTCCATCTAGTTTGCATACGAAAAAGAACTGAGTTAAATGCAAAGTATGGAAAGAACGAAAAGGGTGGAAGAGAACATCCCTACCTATTTCTTTGTTTAAGCCATGTGCCATCTGGCTCTCCATAGCTCAAACATGTGAATTAGGTGGATATAAAGTGACTTCAGCTAAATTACTACCTTGGTCCATTGCTTTGCACCACTTGTACATGGACCTAGCAAAATAGATGAATGCTTCTTGAGGTTTCTTTATTAGATTCATCTCTCAAGTTAGAACCCAACTTGTTCTGAAAGGAAGATGAATCTTTCATAATCCCTGCCCAAATCACTCTTTTTTAGTGAAATGGGTGGATTTCCTTGTTTGCAATTCGCCTCCAATAATTCTAAATAGAGGGGAATTTCATTATATAATCCCTACCTAACCAATATAATGGTAAAGGTGGATTATATAACATCCTCTTTATCTTCAGAGAGAGCTTACCAAAAAGTGGATGCAATGTTCTTTCAAAACTTTACGTAGTTTTGAGAATCCACTTTTAAGGGACTAGAATCCATAAGGGTTAATCTAACTATTGTAGCCTTTGATTGAAACCTATTTTACTTGTTCTTCCAAAAAGATAAGATCTTTATAACTACCTCCCAAGATGGGAACTCATAGTGTAAAAGATCGTGTTATCTTTAAGGTCATAAGTAGAAATAGATTATTCCAATCATTTCTTCAATGTTTAACCTTTACGGATCTTTAATTAGATCTCAAACCTTAAGGGTCTTCTTGATCCTTCTAGAGTTCTCTCCCTTATATTCTCAATCTGTTAAAGATGTCCTATGTTGACATCTTTCTTATTCTTCAATTGACTTGAAGTATTGAGTATTCAAAAGATGATCTTTCTGAGCTTTCTTTCAAGCTTGGTCTAAGATCATTTTTATGTTCCTTGAATTTCAAGTCATACTCTTTCAAGCTTGGTCTAAGAACATTTTTATGTTCCTTGAATTTCAAGTCATACTTTGGCATGAAGTTTTTAGAGCTTCATCCTTTGGAGTTTACCTTCAAACTCAAAAAAAGTTGATCCTCCCTTTATTTCTAACTCTCTATGAGAGAGAGATCCTTTCGTATCTTGTTGGAATAATTCTTCTTCCCTTTGAGAGGATAACTGAAGAAGATGCCTATTCCTAGACATTTTCTTCCTGATGTTTTCCATTGGATCATGAGTCCCTTTTTCTTCTGGCCATCAAGAAAAAGTACTCAACGGGATTCAGTACCCACTGTCCCATACCAGTGGGTTCCTCATCCAATCCACATAACTATGTCTCTATATCTTTTCACCTTCTCACTCCTTTTAAATGCCCTTCATACTATGGTACCAAATTATAAGAGCAAGGACTAAGGTGTTTAGATACACCACTACTAATCATACTATAAACCTTTGGTTAACCATTTAATGTGGTGTGTTTCATCTTATCAAACTTTAAAGTTTGACTTGATCTTTGCCCTACTTGGGTCTTTTGGCTTTCTTCTCTTCTTTAGCCAAAATGAGAGATAAGACTAGGACTTTCTCAAATAGATCCCTTCATGCTTCAAAGCTTTACCCATGGGTTTTCTTGGGGATCTAGCTATTTTGCTTCATACAAGAAGCCATATTCCTTAGGTCTACATTACTGGAATCCATAACGTATGTTATGTTATCCTTATGAAGCATCAAAATATCTTTAGGTTTATACTTTATAGTTCATCCAACTTTTTTTCCTAACCCACTTAGGATTTATACAATCCTTATGGTGTATGCAAGTCTTCTCTTGCATTGGGGTTCTTTTGAGAATTCCCAATCTTTGAGAACTTCATTAAGTTGGAATATGTAATGAAGTACTAGAATACGAGGAAGTACTTCAACTTTATCTCTTTCTTGCATATCTTTTTACCTTGCAATACCCTATTCGGTCTTTTCAAGGCATAAGATACAAGTTCTCGGAAACATTCTCCCCTCCTTAAGAGTTTTCGTCCTCGAAAACTACCTAAGAGTAAATTGAAAATTTTGCTCTTTCAAAAGAGTTTATTTTCAATCTTTTATTGTTCCCCCTGGTTAAAAGAACTATTCAGAGCTTCTTGCTTTCTCTTCTCCAAGCTTATAGAACAAATGTCCCAAAGTTCAAGTTGAGATTACCCACAAATTCGATGTCCCATACCACTGAATTTACTTCAGTGATAGTGTAAGTCTAGATGTCCCATACCATCCGGCTTACACTTCCACTTTAGTAAAGGTAACTTTAGCTTGAGTTATGGGGTCAAACCTTCTTCTAATCAAGTAAGATCTATTACTTCTTGGGCTTGTAAGTATTATTTCCACTATAGAGCATATGTATTGCCTAATAAACGTTCCACTTACCAAGTCTCGATTGCAACTTAGTCTCAAAAAATTGGCCTTTCAATTATACCTTGATTCAGATATACTCTACACGATCCCTTTCATGTCACTAGATGATAGAGCTAGTTTATATCTCAACTAGATATCATCTCTTATAATGAGTAATCTGAGAAAGAATAATTGATTTTCCAATCAAATATCTATGTTGAAGAAGATGGTAATTCCATTTACTATATAGTCCTTTATTTTCTAGGACATTAGAAATGGTACTTAGGGTTTCTTACCACCTTTAAGTTTTACCTTCTCTTCATGCCTTGCATTTGCTTGGAAGAAAAATGTAAAACTCCGAATAGTTCTGTAGTTCTTTCAAACAAAGAACTTTTCTTGAACAAAAACACTAATACTTTCATCTTCCAAAACGAAGACCATACTTTCTCTTCCTTAGAGCTTTGAGAAGATAATGCTCTAAGTTACCACCATTTTATTGTGGTTTTAAGAGAGAAAATTTTTTGTACTATTACCTTAAGTCTATGGCCTTGCTGATCAGGCATGCCATGGGTTTTATAGAATAATTCTATAAGAGGGATTTCAAGCTTAATTTATTGTACTATTTCTTGGCTTGTACTTAGCCAATCATATAGGAAGTGAATGGTAGTTTTTAATATGGCTAAATAGCTCTACTACCATTATTCCTATAATGGAACTTGTAACCATACTTAAGATTGAATAAAGCAAATCTCCCTCTTAACCCTGAAACCCATGTAATACATTCCAAATGCATACTTTTAATTTATGCCAAGACATTTACACCTTTATTGAAAAAGGTGCAGCATGCGTAAGGTTCAGAAGTTGAACCCCTCCTTAAAGCATGCGAAAAGTCCCAAGTTGGGACTTTGCTCATTCAAACGATGGTGCAAAATTTTTCATGCACATTTCTTTTTGTGCATGTGAGTTTCCCTAATGCATACTTCATAGATCATTTTCCATGAAAATGCACAACCAATCTTTCTTTTCAAATCAATGAAGTGGATGCATGGTGCAACTTATTTCCTTGATTAAGTTGTGTGTGTGACCAAACAAATAAGGCCACTTCATTCTATGCATCCTTTTTTTTCAAATTCATGTCTATTATGACATGCCTTGTATGCTCTTTAGTGTGCAAGGAAAAGAAAGGTGTGCAAATAATTACCTGAAGATTAAGCTTTGTCCATCCTTTGATTTTATTTTAGGCTTCTCACGGTGATGAAGTAGGCTTGGGCTATTTTTCTCCTTCCCTTCCATCATCGAACGATAACCGAATTGATAAATGAATTTGATAAACTAATTTGATAACTGAACCGAACTTGAACAATGCACAATGAGCACAGGGGATACATTGGGTAGAGTGAGTATAGTGAGGAGTAACCAAATGATAACCAAATTGATAATCAAATTGATAAACAAATTTGATAAACTAATTTTATAACCAAACTGACTTGAACAATGAACGGTGCATAGTGAGCACAGGGGGTACAGTGAATATAGTGAGTGTAGTGAGCATAGTGAGCACAGTGAGCATAGGGGGTACATGGAGCATAGTGGGTATAGTGAGTACAATGAGAATAGGGGGTACAGTGTCACATTGACTAATTTGAAAAAATTCAAAAAAATAAACCGACGAACCAAAAACGAATGAACTTGATAAATGAAAACATGAATCGGACCATTGAGATGGATGCTGAATCGCAAACAGAATGGATGTCATGAATCACAATTGGATGCCAAGAAACCACATCTACATACATGCCTTGGCTCTGATACCACTCTTGACCTTCGGATCCTGTAGACGCATGTACACAGAGGATAGTACAGAAACAAGATCTCACAAAAGTATTCAAAGAATAAAAAGAGACAAGAGACTTGACATGAGATTGGGTACAATCTCCCCCCACAAACTATGATGGACGAGTCTATCAGAGCATGTGTATTTATAGGTATTTTGCATTAGGTTCTGAATAGAAGATACATGAGGACGACACTTCAAAAAACATGCATTTACAAAAATATGCTTTATTTACAAAATGGTCGCTTTTCAAGTGATCTAATATTTTCACAAAAACGTCGCTTTCTAAAGTGATCTATTATTTTTATAAAAAATAACTTAAATACTATCTTCTAAATATTCTTCTAAATATTTGAATGAGTCCACGCACGTTCACACCCTCATGAGTCTTCACTTGCTAAATCAAAATACAAATCATATTAAAACCCATAAGACATTAAAATCCATATAACATTCCATTATTCCATAAAGAATAACATTAAGTCCATTGAGTGATCATGAATCCAATCTTGGCCTAGGATCAGAGATTTGATTAGGTCTTCATCATGACAGACCAAGAGCTTCACCATCAAGATTACATCTTTTATGAGGATAGAAACTTCCACCTCACCCATGCAAGGGCTTTCCATGCCTCTTAGCCCTATGAGGTATGCCTCAATAGGACTCATTTTGAGTTCCATGTCTTGATGGTAAGACAACCTAATGGCACTAGTTGTTGCACCGTAATTAACTAGATCCCTTATCTCCTTGAGAGTGGTGCCTTACCCTAGTTGAATTGTAACGAATGGCCGTCTATCCACTATGCTAGGGTAAGCACTTGATGATGTTTGGCACATTGCCATGGGATATCTATTGGCTTCTCCATTGGTATAGGTATTGACTTGAAGGCATCCTTCTCTTCCATCACTACGTTCCATCTCTAATCCCTATCTTCTTATTTTCATACATTTTATGTGCTCTAGGGCTTTAGCTTGTGCTTCCTCTTTGTAACATAATCCTAGTAGGAGATGGTTGAACCATGCCTTAAGAGAGAGGATTAGGAAGTAATCCTCAACCATGGCTTTTGGGGCAAGTGGTTGGCCCATCGTACTCCTAACTGGGAGGTTGTGAGTTCGATTCCTGACATTGGTATCAGAGCCTAGTTGCAAAATCGGGCTTGGTAGATGGCATGCGTGATGTGGCGCGCCTCAGGGTACATCTTGTCAGGGTACATCCTGCCAGGGTACATCCAGACAGGGTACATCTGTGGGCACTTGGAAAAAGTGCTTATCCATGGTGAGTGTGAAACTAGCCTTAGATGAAGGCACATGGGCATTTGGGCACCCATAGAAGGGGGGTGGGATAGGTCCAAATTTGTTCCATGTGTTGGAGTTTGAGGTTGGTGGAAGCTCTCATGTATGGAAAGTGGGTCCAAGAGAGTTACAGGGTCCACAAGTGAGCATTGAGGGCAATGCTCAATCTAAGGGGAAAGGAATGTAACATAATCCTAGTAGGAGATGGTTGAACCACACCTTAAGATAGAGGATTAGGAAGTAATCCTCAACCATGGCTTTTGGGGCAAGTGGTTAGCCCATCGTACTCCTAACCAGGAGGTTGTGAGTTTGATTCCCGACATTGGTATCATCCTGACAGTCTTCGATTCTTTTTTCTTCTTCCTTGCTCTTCTTTGCCAAGTGAGTCATATAAGCATATCCTCAATCAGAGGTTCTTGGTAAAAATTAACTCTACAACCAGTAATATAATTTGGCATTATCTCTCCTTTCAGGGTGGCTAACTGCATTGTTCTACTTGTTGAAAGTCTATTTATAATCATAGGTCCATAACCTTGTTTCTCTAACTTTTGAGCATGTTGCTTTAATGTATAGATTAGGGCTAGATTTTTGACCTTTAAGACTTTATCTTTCACATGTGCATTGAAATAGGTTTTTTGTCTCTTCTTGGCTGCATATATTCCTGTTGCTTCTCTTAACCTAGTCTCTCCTAAGCGTTCTAAGTCCATAATCCTAGATTATAACTCGTGGCTAGTCCATTGATGATCTTGTGCAACCTTAAGGGTGGGTATCAAAAAATCCAAGGGGAGCACTGCATTCTAACCAAAAACCATCTGAAAGGGAGTTGCATTGAGTACCATCTTGTAGGCCACTCCGTATGCCCAAACAACATGGTGTAACTATTTGTCCCAATCTAAACATTTGTTGTTTACAAGTTAAGTCAATACATTGCAAAGGATCTTGTTAGTGCTTTCTGCATGCCCATTGGCATGAGGATGATATGGTGCTTTAAAATCCTGTAACAAATATTAAATGATGTTGTTTAGAAAGTGAGTCCCTCTGTCAGTCACGAACTCTATAGGCAATCCATACGTTGTGAAGACATTCTCAAATAAGAACTTTGTCATTGTGTGTGCATCATTCTTTTTGGTAGGCTTGGCTTCTACCCATTTGGTTAAATAATATGTTGCCACAATTATGTATTCATCATGAGAACCTTTGACAATGGGTTAATTGGTCCAAAAAAGTATATGCCCCACTTAGAGAATGCACATCCTCCCATTATGGGCCTTAGTGGCATCTCATCTCTACCTTGACTATCCAATCAAGCCCAAAATTACCTCTTGCGACACCTTGTTGTGCAACCTCTAGTATTCTCAAGTATTCACTCTCATGAAGACACTTTCTCAGATATCCATCTCTTCCTCGCTTTTACAAATTCACCAATGAGTTTGTAGTCTTGAGTTTCCTGCTCTAGACTTCTCTATCTTGCGAAAGTCATTTCTTCAGAGAATGTTTTTATCCTCAAGAAGTTTACCAATGGTTTGCTCCAATCTGGTGTTAAAGCTACATAATATAAGGTAGCGTGCTCGACGGGTGGTCTAACACAACAGATTGGGCACTCCTTGCATATCCTAGGGACATCTTCTTCCATTGTAGGCCAGTACACTCCTAATCTATGCAAAGTCTATAGGGTGAGTGGTGTTGCTCTAATGCACCTACATGTGCTAATTGCAACAATTTATCATATTTTGTTTCTTCTACACAAAAAGCGAGGATTTCCTGATTGTTCTATTAGTAAATGCTTCCTGCCATTATGTGATATCTTTGTGACTTAGTTACTTCCTTTTCCTTGGTCCTGACTCTAGGATTCTTGGGTCCAAAGGTGATGTTGGAAGCAGCCAGAGGCACAGACGACGCGGAAGCATGTAACAACGGAGCAGGGAGCCAGTCGGATCATTTTTCAAACAACTATGTTTTTATTACCTCTTCAAACATCCAACAGTGATCTTCATCACTCTTGTAACATATGTAATATAGACAAAACCTCATTTTGTAATTCATAGCTCCATTTTGTGCAAGCCGAGGAGTCCTCGAGCTTGAGGAGCTTAGGTAGAATGCGCGTACCAGTTTTCGTTATTTTTAGACATCGTTTACCCTTCCAAATAGCCTCTAGGACCTATTTTTTAACTATGCCGGTCACTAGATGTGAAACCGGTCAAAATTAGTCTAGAAACTATAAAAAGAGCTAGAGAGCTCATTTTTGAGGTTGATTCATTTTGGTTAGTGTGAGCCTAGAGCTAGTTTGAGCTTGTAAGAGTGTTCTTGAGTAATAGAGCTATTTTCCCACCTTCCATTGTGTCTTGCTTGTCTCTTCATTGTGTGTGTGTATGTGTGTGTGCATCTTTGTGCTTCTCACCTTCACTCTCACTTCATCTCACATTCACGATCTTCATATCACTCCTATCTCTTCCGCGGATTGACATTAAGGAGGTGGAGCTTCTTAACGTGGTTCTCACCATCGTGCTAGAGCAACACCAAATTTGGCGCCGTTGCCGGGGATCGAGTCTAGGACGAATGTGTGATGGTAAGAGTATAGCAAGAAGTGGCGTTGGAAGGTAAAAATTTCAGTTTTCGTTGTTGTTTTTACTTAGTTTTTAGTGTTTTTCACTTCCCCCACACTCCATCTTCATCATCGCATCATCATCTCCATTTCCAAAAAAATCAGAAAATTCACCATATCTCCCCATTCACCTCATTTCCCCTCATTTGTGCATGCGAGAGAGTGAGAGAGAGCATTTGTGATTGTGTGTGCTTGCATTTTCTTGAGTTTTCTTGCAGGTACAGAGCTTCAGAGCATCAGGAGAGCTTCCAAAAGGTAAAACATGTACTTTCTGTCAGAAATTTCCGAGTAGGGCGGACCATCGCGATGGTCTGCAACTTTCGGATTTTGAGATAGGCGACCACACCACGAGGTAGGCGATCCCTGCGTATACACGAAACCATTGTTGCATTTCAAAAATTCGTTGTTTGGTGGACCATCGCGATTGGCTCGGACCATCGCGATTGTGTCGCACCATCGCGATAGGCTCACGCCATCGCGACGGCTCGACCGGACCATCGCGACGGTCTCGGACCATCGCGACGGTTCACTTGAGCCATCGCGACGGTCCAGTTGGACCATCGCGATTGTTGACCATTTCGGACCATCGCGATTGGCTCACGCCATCGCCACGACGGTGCCACGTGTCACGATAGACCATCGCGACGGTTCATTTTTTGGACCATCGCGACACTTCGAAAATTCGGACCATCGCGATTGGCTCAAGCCATCGCATCGCGGACCATCGTGACGGTTCGCTCGGACCATCGCGATTGTCCCCCGTTGACCGTTGACTTGTGCCATCGCGATTGTCCGCTTGATCGAGCCATCGCGACCGTTCAAATCTTACGCCATCGCGATTGTCCAACTTTGCGCCATCGCGACGGTTCACTTCGGACCATCGCGATTGTCCAACTTTGACCGTTGACCCAAGACCATCGCGATTGTCCGCCTGTTCACGCCATCGCGACGGTTCACCATTTCGGGCCATCGCGATTGTCCAAATCCCACGCCATCGCGACGGTTCGCTCGGACCATCGCGACGGTCCCAGACCATCGCGATTGCCCACCCCCATCGCAAATTTAGGGCTCCAATTTTTGACCAATTTTGGGGCTATTTTTGAGAAATTTTTGGACCATTAGACTCATAAGAGACCCCTTAGCCTATATTTGAAGGAAAATCTGATTGTCAGTTTTTACCCCCCAGGGCCTGAACGCTCATAACTTTTTCATCCGAAGTCCGTTTTTTGAGCTTAATAGCTCGTTAGAAAGCTCGTGACGAGTACTACGTGACCTCAACTGTTTTTTTCATAAAGAATACATCTAATTTTGGATAAGCTATTTTGAGGTTCACTCAGTTTGGGACTAGGAAGCCAGGGGGTACACATTGAAAATTTGGGCAAAAAGAGGAAGGGACTTAAAAGGTGTATATACTCAAGTGTTTGATCATCCTGTGAATTGGTCTAATATTGGAATTTTCCAGGTCTAGCAAGGGCAATCAAAGGCAAGCAAGCAAGGCAGTGAAGACAGCAGAGCTTGGGAAGCGCGGCTTCTTGGGCAACAGGGCATCAGAGCAACAGAAAAGCCGACTCGAGGTTGGAAGATTACTCAACCCCCTCAGTCAATTCTTAGCTTAGGATAAACGTTAGCATTGTGGATTTAAAACGATAGGAACGCCTCAAGTTCAAGATACTTAATTCTTTCAAGTCCAAGACTAAAGTAAAGGTGTGACGCGAAAACCTAAAGGAAAGAACCTAAGTCTGACGGAACGAGAACTCAAAATTGTAACGGAAAGTCGAATTCCTGACGCATACATTAAGACAAGAACTTAACGACCTTTAAAAAGAAACAAAAAGTAATAACAAAGAATCAGTGGCGATCTAAGTGTGTAATTGAGTGAGCAAGGGAGAAAATTAATGAACCTTAGATCAGGCAAACATATAGGTAAATCAGACCGACGAAGCCTTAGATCATCAGAGGCGAGTGTAAGAACTACTGCTCGATCGTGGGCTGAGCAATTGAATACTAGTTACCCTTACGAGGGCTCAGACACCAGTGGCTCAGAAATGGCATTTAGCACAGAAAGACCAGAACTAGGGTCAAATGTGGCATACTTAGAAAAACCAGAAGGACCCTACAGGACTCAATTAGAGTTTCTCCGAACCAACCGATTAGGTGCTCGCATCTATGAGGATGGTTTGCAAAGGCAAGTGGTGCAACTGCACAACCCTGATCAACCCATTGGATTGGAAAGACCAGTGGTGAAATTTGAGAAGGACGTTTATATAGACAAAGAAGGAACCATGTACATCCTAAGTACGCAGCCAAACGATACTAATGAGTTTGGCACAATTCATTTAGAGACGGAAGCGAAATTTCAAGGAAAAGAACCGTTAGAAGAACCTAGAACACCTAGAGGGAAATCCGTATTAACAAGAGTACTCATCCCAGAGTGGATCCCTCAAGATAACAGGAGCATCGAGTTGTTTGTAAATAAAGAGACCGATGAAGCCTTTTGGAGGTACAGAAAGGAACATCCTAGTGAGGTAGGTATCATCACAATCTATGAGTTCAAGGACCCGGATACACCTGGAAAGGTCGTATACCTGGACGAGACATCAGAAAGAGTCTTTGTGGTGCCCGACCACGCTAGAAACACATATACATGGAGAGATGAATTGGTATTCCCTCCATCTAGAACGAACATGAATACAAGACAACCAGGGGCAGGAACATCATCAGCCCTTGGAAATCAAAGAGAAAAGAATAAAGAAAGACCCGAAGTAAGCTTCACTCATTCCATAGGGAGAGATAGAACAACCACGGATAGACAAAGAGATCATGGAATACCAGGTGGTAGAGATGATTTTCCTCTACCTAGACCACGTGAACACACAAGAATGTTGAGACCCACACAGTTAGTGAAATCCATGAAAAATTATTTTGATGGGACAGGAGATCCCTATGACCATGTCGCAGAATTTAAGCAAGTACTAAGAGCCGAACAAGTCGAAGACATGTTTACGCAATACAACGCATTTGGACTAACGTTAAAGAATACCGCTTTAACTTGGTTCCAACCTTTGCAACAAAGGCAATTTAGAGATATCCATCACCTTTTAGAGTCATTCATCACTGAATTCTCTAAAAGTGGGATTAGACATGACACGTCGTCGTTGATTCATAGCTTTAAACAGACCCCTCAAGAAACAGTTAGACTCGCAGGACGTAGGTTTAGACAGTATGTTGAACGATGTCCAATGCAAGAGCTACCCTCACAAGCCAAGCAAGTGTCATTGTTCCTAGATGGCTTGTTGAGCACTAAACTACGCTCCTATGTGTACTTAAAAGAACCCAGAACGCTAGAGCATTGTGTAAGAATTTGCATAGACATTGAAGACAACTTAGGAGACGAGTTGGAACTTTCAAAGGTCTATAAGAACTCAGACTGTTCATCTCTAGCATCCACGAAATTGTCTAGCTCGATAGAGGACCTAGCAGAGAAAGTGGCCCAGAAACTAGGAGTTTCTAGTAAACCTAGGGCACTAATGAACAAGCGTTGTTACACCTGTGGCGGTGATCATATGGCAAATGTGTGTCCCAATGCACCACAACCACAAGCCAATCCTAGTGGCCAATACTGTACGATTGAAAGAAGATATACAAATCATACGGCTCAAGACTGCCCATACAACAAACAAACCGCAAGGCAGAACTACCCGCAAGCATACCAACAGCCAGGTAGATATCAAGGCCATTACAATGCTCAGCCTTATTACTATAGGCCTCCTCAGAACTACCCATACCAGGCTCAACAGAGACCTCAACCTGTCTTAGCTCAGCAGCCACCACCACCAGCGAATGTCATCCCAGTCAAATACGCTGCTGCAGAAGAAAACCTAAGTAGGGCCTTAGTGCCATCTTCACCTTTGATCACAGAGAGTGATCCAACCTCAAACAGTTTTGACTCTACGCATGTAGATAGCCCACCCGCATATTACACGGAGTCACCAGAACATGTGGAGATATATCATTATGATAGTCCACCAATGGAACCTAGTTGGGAGCCCGACTACGCTCATGTGATGTACGCAAACCCAAATCCACGGCCCCAATTGAGACAACAGAGACCACAGGGCCCTAGAGGACCATGCTTTAGGTGCCAAGGAGATCATTTTATAAAGGATTGTCCACATCCTCCCATAACAGGACAATCACAGTACTATAACATCCAAGGCTTTTGTGCCGATTGTGGCAAAGAGCACATAATCAAAGATTGTCCTAAGAACCCAGTTAATGCTTCGAATGTGACACCGATCAACGTGATAGGTATTGTAAATAACGCAGATGGATCCAACCTTACATACGTGCCTATCCAAGCTATAACAAGAGCCCAGGCGCTCTTACAGAGCCAACAGCTTAATCAAGAGAAAGTAGCCGGAACCAGTGAAGTTGCAGAATCTAGCAGTAAAAAGACAAAATCTTGGAAAGATTCTAGAGAAAGAATTAAGAGAAAATGGAGTAAAAAGATAACTGAGTTGGAAGGAAGTTTAAAGGAATCTAGAGCCAAAATCCAGGAATTAACTTCGCAGGAATTGAATCAAGAGAATCCAGCTCAGAATTCGGGATCAGTTTTAGCAGAACCCATACCAGAAAATCTAGACATGATGTTTCGTGCATATCAGGCTAGATTAAAAGAGGGACCTCAAGTAGCTGAAATGAGTAAGAACTACCCTCGAGCTGATCTGGAAATTGAGAGAACTAAACTTTGCATGAAGATGGTAGAATTAGCACAAGCTTTGTTCGAAGCCTCTAGATATCTTAATTGGAGTAACATGGCAAAACCTGAGTTACACTTTCAAGGACTCATGGAGAGGCTAGAATATTTGATAGAAAGCAAAGAGAAAAAGGATCAGCATAGGAACCCTATTGTCCTAGAGACACAGGAAAGGAATGCACCATCCCTGTCTCAAGTACCCAACACAGAAAGTCAAGACAATTTGTCTTCTATACATAGGTACTCACATGAATTTTTGAGAGAGATCCAAGAAGAGAAATGGAGAAAAGAACAAGGAACTCATCCTCCTATTCAAGAGATAGATGATTTGCAGGAGCAATTCCCCCAAGACATTCCCTCTATATATGATGATGTAGAGGAAGAACAACTGAGTGAACACACAGGCTTTGAATCTAATTCTTTACAAGAATTACCTCAGTTCACCGGACCTTGGGAAGCAAAGTCTATTAATATGAGAGCACCCACGATAATAGTGAGGAATGAAGAATCAGTGATCCCTAGGAACACGGAAGTGATCAAGAACACTAAGGTACAGTGTAACCTCACTCTAGAGGAGTTGTTAAAGGTAAAACCAGAATTGTGGAAACATGTAGCAAATCAATTCCCCGAGCTCGCTACTACTCCCTCACAAATAGGATCACATAATAAGGTACCGGAGATACCAGTGGAAAAGATCGGAGATGTAAGCGAAGGAGAGGAAGGTAACACTTATCTTCCGATAACCCATCATGGCTACACCACGAAAGCCATCTTAGATTCAGGAGCCGGAGTAGCCATAGCTACCACCGCTTTATGGAAACGTTGGGGTAAGCCAGCACTCAAACCTACCAGAATGAAGCTACAAATGGCTGACGGACACATAGAAAAACCATTAGGCTTACTAGAAGGAATATCTCTCACCACTTGTGGTGTAGAATTTGAACATACCTTTGCCATTTGTGATTTTAGTAAAAATCATGCTTATGAGATGATATTGGGACGACCATTCATGCGTCAGTTGCAAATTGTACAAGATTGGGGAACTAATTCATTGTACTTGCAACATTTAGGAGTGACTACCAAAGTCAATCTTAAAGACTATTCACACAGAGACGTACCCCCAATACAATGGAATACCATCCATAAGACACAAGTAGAGACGGAATCCGTGCACTCATTAGAATCAGATCCTTCTTGGTTGCACGAGGATACTCATTTATGGATGTGTAAAGTTGCAAAACAAGAGGAAGAAAGATTAGAAGCAAGGACCTTAGGTGCAGAACAACATCAACGAACCCTTCAAGATCCTGCTTACGCACCTGTAGTATTCCCTGACGAAGAGTTTGAACCCCATGGTTGGGCAGAAATCCTAGCAACCATGGATGTAGCCATCAATGAAGAACAATGGACACCCCACTGTGACGAGGATGGCTATGACATTTCAGTTTTCACGATAGAGCCAATCATGGGCGATGCAATTTTAGAAGAGTGTGAACCTAACACTGATGCATTTGAGGATGCAAGCGATTTTGATTTAGAATCAATTATCATGGACCCATCCTTTGCATCAGAGGAAGAATATTTCTACGAAGTAGAGACTCACCCTCAGAGACATGAGGAAGTTACGAATGAGGTGAGATTAGCCACTGAAGTGACTACTAAGAGTGAAGGCAAAAAAAGAAAGAAGAAAGAAACCATGACAGAAAAAGAAGAATCTTTATTTGAAGTACCCGAGAATTTCAAGAAATATGAAATTGAAGATAGAAGAATCATGGTACGAATGCCCAATAGAAAGGCTAATGACGGACAAGTATATGATAACCGAGAGAAAACCAAGAAAATAATAGTAGCCATAGAAGGAGAAGAAGAAAAATGTACATACATAGGGCATGATTTGACAGCTGACGAAGAAGAAGAGCTAGTTGCCCTATTGCGCGAATATAGAGATGTGTTTGCTTGGAGTTACAAAGACCTGAAAGGAGTAGATCCAGATATATGCTCTCATAGAATCCCTATGACTCCAGAGGCGAAACCTACGAAACAAAAACCATACACGTACAATGATAACTACGCTGCGAAGATTAAAGAGGAGATAGATCGCTTGATAGAAGCAGGATTCATTTATGAAATTGAGCATACCGAATGGGTATCCCCCATTGTGGTAGTGCCCAAGAAGAATGGGAAATTGCGTGTGTGTATTAATCTTAAAAAAGTTAATGCCGCCACGATTAGAGACAGTTATCCTCTTCCTATCACAGAACATCTATTGGAAAGAGTTGCGGGCAAGGAAGTCTACAGCTTTCTTGATGGATTTTCAGGCTATAATCAAGTAGCCATTGCTCCAGAAGATCAACACAAGACGGCTTTTGCCACTGAATGGGGCATATTTGCATTTCGTGTAATGCCATTTGGCTTAACAAATGCACCCGCAACTTTCCAGCGACTAATGTGTCATGTTTTTAAGGAATTCTTACGCAAGAGTTTGGAAGTTTATGTCGATGACATATGTGCTCATTCTAATGTAAGACAGACACATATCCCAGAGTTAAGACAAATATTTGACAAATGTCGAGAATATCAGGTTTGTTTGAACCCAGAAAAATGCGTTTTCATGGTCAGACAAGGCAAAATTCTAGGACACATTGTGTCAAAAAATGGAATCTCTACGGATGAAGAAAAGGTGAAGGTAATTGCGGAATTACCTAGACCAACTAATGTGAAAGAGGTACAGGCATTTATGGGCCATTGCGGATATTATAGGAGATTCATACACATGTATGCAATCATAGCCAAGCCATTGTACTCTCTTTTAACTAATTTCGAATGGACAGAAGAATGTGAGAATTCATTCAATGAACTTAAACGACGTTTGTGCTCAGCACCTATATTGACAACCCCAGATTGGAATAAGCCATTCCATGTACATGTGGATGCATCCAATTACGCCATAGGATGTGTGTTAGCACAACCCACGAGTGAAGGTAACATAGATCTCCCCATAGCTTACGCGAGCAGACAATTAAACGCAGCAGAAAGGAATTACACCACCACGGAACGAGAAGGACTAGGGATGATCTACGCAGTAAAAAAGTTCAGGCACTACTTGTTGGCCAACAAATTCAAGTTCTTTACAGATCATCAAGCCTTATTGTACCTAGTCAACAAACCATGTAACACGGGACGATTGATACGTTGGTTTCTATTACTCATGGAGTACGATTTTGAAGTGGTAGTCAGGAAAGGAAAGACACATCTTAGAGCTGACCACCTTTCAAGATTAACATCAGGAGAAGCTCCTCAAGGAGTAATGGATGATCTACCAGATGCATATTTGTTTAATCTTGAGATAGCACCAGAATGGGCTAAGCCTATAGTCCCTATTCTCACTTATGGACCCAAGAATCCTAGGTTAAAGATCAAAGAAGGAGAGATTACCAAATCTCAGAGATACCAAATCTTAGCAGGAAGCATATATAAACAGGATAATCAAAAGATTCTTGCTTGTTGTGTAGATGAATCAGAACATGCGAATTGGTTGCAATTAGCACACATAGGTGCATTAAAGCAACATCATTCAAAACATCGAACATTACAGACTCTGCATAGACTAGGAGTATATTGGCCTTCAATGGAAGCAGATGTCTACAAGTTGTGTAAAGAGTGCTATGTTTGTTGTGGAAGACCACCAGTAGAGCATGCGACATTATATCACGTGTCTCTCACACCAGACTGGAGTGAACCTTTAGTGACATACTTGAGGACGAAAACCTTCCCTCAAGGCATGACCTTAGCTCGACAACGCAGTCTAGAGCAGGAAGCGCAAGATTACTCATTGATTGGCGATAATCTATACAAAAGAGGACGAGATGGATATCTAAGACAATGTGTTCATGAAAGCGATTATCTGAGCATACTAGAAACTGCACACCAAGGTGTTGCAGGAGGTCATTTTGGACCCGATAGGATAATCAAAGCCATCCTCTTTGCAGGATTATGGTGGCCCACTCTTCACATGGATGCTCATACCTATGTTAAGAGATGTGATGTGTGCCAAAGAACTCAGTTTCCTACTCGCAGAGATGAAATGCCATTGAAACCCATGATGGGCGGACGTGCATTTTCTAAGTGGGGTATAGACTTTGTAGGACCCATTAACCCCCCTGCAAAAGGTACACATGCGGAATACATTATTGTTGCCACAGATTATCTTACGAAATGGGTAGAGGCAAAAGCCACAAAAAAGAATGATGCACACACAACTGCAAAATTCTTATTTGAAAATGTCTTTACAAGATATGGATTGCCTATTGAGTTAGTGAGCGATCGAGGAACTCACTTTCTAAACCAAGTCATTGAATATTTGTTACAGGATTTTATGGTGATTCACAAGAAATCCGCACCATATCATCCTCAGGCCAATGGTCAGGCTGAAAGCACTAATAAGATCCTTTGTAATGTACTGACGAAACTCGTGAACAACAAACGTTCAGATTGGGATAAACAGTTACACCACGCTGTTTGGGCATATCGAGTGGCCTACAAGACCGTACTCAATGCAACTCCCTTTCAGATGGTTTTTGGTCAGAATGCAGTGCTTCCTTTGGACTTCTTGATACCGACCCTTAAGGTTGCACAAGAACATCAGTGGACCGGCCATGAATTATCAACAAGAATAATGGACTTGGAACAATTAGGAGAAACGAGGCTAAAGGCAGCAGCAGGAATATATGCAGCGAAGAAGCGACAGAAAGCATATTTTGATGCACATGTGAAAGATAAAGGCCTAAAAGAAGGAGATTTAGTTCTAGTATATACGCTGAAACAACACGCACGGAAGTTAGAAAAGCGAGGTTATGGACCTATGATCATTAACAGACTCTCGACCAGTGGAGCAGTACAGTTAGCCACCTTAGAAGGAAACATAATGCCTAATTATATTAGTGGCTGTAGAGTCAGGTTATATCAGGAACCTCTTACTGAGGATATGCTTAGACGACTCACGTTGGCAAAGAAGCGTAAGGAGGAAGAAAATAGAATACGAGCAGAAGCTCAGGCAGAAGCAATAGAACGCATTAAGCGCATGAAGCTAAGAAGACAAGGACTAGGGAGAGAACATTATAACCCTCTGGAAAATACACCCAGATACCCCATGGCCATGTGTCAAGTAAAGTCAACCACTCATCCTAGCATAGTGGACAGGAGACCATTCATTACAGTTAGGCTAGAGCACGGCAACCCTTGCCAAGAGCTCAGGGCTTTAATTGATTCAGGTGCTGCGACTAGCGCGATTAGATGGTCCCACTATAAGGATTCAGGAATAGAAATGCGGCCAATTGAGGCATACCTCATAGGGCTAGGAGGCATGGAAACCCCTTGCATGGGTGAGGTGGACCTTCCTATCCTCATTAAGGATGTGACCATGACAGCGAAGCTACTAGTGTGCCATGATGACGACCTGATAGAACCCCTAATCCTTGGCCAAGATTGGCTATACGATCACTCAGTGGACCTAAATCTTAGACAAGGCTCCTTACAGATTGGAACCTTAGAACAGAAGCGAGTGATACCGCTTGACTTCCCTAATGGCATTCTGACTGAGGTTTGTAACCCTAGACCCTATGAAATACATGTGATGGAAGACCGGAAGATCTTGAGTCATATCAATCACATTACGTCTACACCAACCCACTCGGTCTTGGCTATAGACAGTTGTCAATCAGAAGGACGACAGGAGATCTTCCCTGGGACTTCCTGCAAACTAGAAGAGGCATCTACCCAACCGCTAGGGCAGATGGACACAATCAGCGGTCAGGTGGGTTGCATCAGCGGCCAGACGAGCACACCATCCTGCGGTGCTCATCCTTCCAAACTTGTTGCGGACTGGCCTAGATTAAAGTTAAAGAACGAATCACTTCCTAATGGGCAGGTCACGCAAGTGTTGGATCTCCCTTCTTTTCCAAAGCAGAGCGTCCATCCGACCTCTCAACCTCAACCACAACAGAGTCAACCACGACGAAGGAACCCTGACCGACAGCAGTATCAGAAGACACAACAAGGAAAGCAGTCTAGGCCACCCAAAGGAAGCGGCACCAGACAAATATGGGTGCCAAAAGGACAGAAAACACCGAAGAACTCCAACCAAGCAGAGATCGACAAGAAAAAGGCAGGGCAGAAACAGAATCAGTATCCACCACCCCCCCTACCTTCTTCTACAAGTCCGAGCATTCGACAAATTTGGATCGCCAAGAAATATCTTACCCATAGACCCACACCCACGCAGATTTGGGTACCCAAACAATGTATTATAGCCCAATCCTCTAGCCATGTAATATATACCCCTCCGACATCCTTTCATCCTTCAATATCACCAAACCCGATATCACTTTTTGTACCTCAGCAGAAACCCACCACCCACTCAAAGCCTCTTTGGAAATGGATACCGAAGCCTGTCCAACCGTCTTCACCTAACCCATTGTCTAACTACCCCCCGACTAACATACAACCTTGTGATAAATCACTAACCTTTAAACCTTGTATAAATTCACCCACCATCATCACACATCACTAATAATCTCATCTCATCAAGAAATGTATGCATAATCTGACCACGTAGGTGTCTAGAGACCTGCATTAGCTCTACAAAAAGATCATTGCATCAATCATGTCACAACACTTGGCTACACGGGTTACGCATCGGTTATGGAAAGGGATTGCGGTCTCACTTTAATGGGATCATAATTAATTTCCATGCTAATGTGTTAATCTTTTGTAGCAGATCTTCCTTATTAGCGCAATCAATCATCATGCAAACCGACGAAGGACCATCAGGAGCAGGCCCCAGCGTAGCTGCAGTGCCCCTCAATGTGTTACGAGCAGAATCCCACCCGACTGCTCCACCGCCAGAATTCCAAGGATTTCCAGGGCCCATGCCGATCGACAACCCACCTATGGGCTACACAGAAAAGATACACCGTAACTCTCACTGGTTTCAAGGACTTGCAGGACCCTTGGCGGACGCAGATTTTATATTTGAATCCAATTTGACGTTTGATGACCGCACTTGGGGAAAATACCAATTCTTCTCCAGAGAGTTCGAAGCCCTACAGAACACCCAGGACTTAACTCACGTTTGGGCCAGAGCCGGCTTCACGGAGTATTTCAGTGATCCTCTGCCCAAACCCGACTTTTATAGGTGTTATTATTTAATCACTACGTTGCGGGCCTCAGAGAATAAAGATATCCCAGGAACTTTTATTTTGCCCTCTTTAGTGGACGATCCACCTTACAAAAGGTTTTACCTCTCAAAGGATTTAATCAGAGCTGCCATCAAGATTCATGGCACCCACACGCCCACAGATCGAGAAAGATTAATTCCGGACCCTATGAAACGTGGGGATGTCACTAAGTGGGAGGAGATCTCAGCAATTACACCTGAGCTGTCAAAGCCGCTACGTATATGCATGCAACATTTTGCATTCCCCGCTCAGGACAGATTTACCATGCCACATAAGAGAATATGGTTTGGATTATACTTAGCCTGTACTGGACCTCAGACTGTCGATCTGGCGAGCTGGATCATTGATCAGATGTATTTGGCACAACACAGATGGGAACGAAAGAAAGTGCTTAATGGATGTTGTGCGTTGACAAGAATTTTTTATATGTGCTTGGCTTATGACTTGCCAATTGAACGTGCATTAACAGGAGAAGAGCTGAAGGCATTCAAAGGAACGACGAAGAAAGCCAGGAAGCCCAGCCGAGCACGGGCAGGTAAGCGCATGAGAGGCACCATTCCTTGCCTCCAAGTGCCAGGGTCACCATCACCACAACCCTCCCCAGAGCAATCACCGACAGAAGCCACACCCACAGTCCAACCTATTCGCATAAGGTTATCTAGACCAGTGGTCACGGAGGGCACTACTAGTACCGTTGCACCTCAGGCAGCTGCAACCACAGAACCCACCCCCACGACAGCAGAAGCTCCCACCACTATTGGTGCGGAAGCCTTTTCTTTCCCAATACCACACATGGAGGCAGAACCAATAAACACAACATTCGATTTTGAAATGCCTGATGCATTCTCAAATGAGTTCCAGTTTTCAGAAGGACAGTTCTTTTCTCAAGAATATGAAAGACCGAGTTACCCTACCACCCCGCGGGATAAGCCACAAGGACAGCTCGTGTCGAGCTCTGACGACGAAAGAACAGCGTCTGATGACGATGACGGTGACGATGAAGCCAGCCAGGGCACGCATGATTCCCCAGAACAAGAACAGACAGATGGCCAAGGCCAACAAACTGATGCACACGGTGACACCAGTACGCATGAAGAGGAGACTTTCGAAGCAGCAGCTTACACGCTGGCAATAAAGAAATTATATCGCACAATGGAGAAAGTCTGGGCACGAAAGAAATTGACTGACGAAGAGAGCCAAAACATAATCGAACAGGAACTCATCTCCGGAGGGTTTGAAGAAGTGTACATCAGAGGGTTCAGAGAACTGGTCCAATCCATTGGCCCGGTTGAAGCACTGAGATATTTACAAAGGAAGCCACTACCCCAATATGACCCTCGCAGAGTTCGCCTGTTATCGAAGCCCGGTGAATATATTCGAGTTCCGGTAGGTCCTCAATCATTCCACCAAGCGCAAGATGCACGCCTACGTCAGGAAAGATCCATCACCGAAGAAGCTACCCTAGTCGACTCCCCACCACATACTACCGTTGTACATACTACCACTATCCTTGAAATAACATCCACACCATCTACTCCTCTCTCACCTCATGTTTCACCAACCCATCCTGTATCCCCCGCACACCCACCTGCTCCTCCCACATCCACACCAGTCCACGGCAACATAGACACAGCCTTTACCCTGCCCATTCATGCCACCATGACCGCACCCACCCCACCTCACCTCCGTGTTAACCCCTTCATCCCTTCATCCTTCCCATCTTTTCCCCCACCTTTAAGATACCCTTTCACCTTCCTAACCCCACTAACCTTCTCACCAGTTTCACCTCCCCGACCCACTATAACGCCTATTTCCCCTTTTCACCAAGCTACTCCAGCCATCCCCCCTGTAAATTACTCTACATTTGTAAATCCCGTCTTCACACCGACACAACCACCCACATACACACCACTTTTCACAGTCACCGCACTTGACACGTCCAGTGACATGGACATCTCACCACCCACCGCACCAGCACCCACTCCACTCGCAGCACCATCATATTTAGGTACATCACAATTTTCCACAATCACCACTGCATCCACCTTCCCAACCCCATTCCCCATTCCCGCTGCATCTACTTCCACTGCATCCTCACTTAGCACTCCATTACTATTATCGCCAACCATAGACACTGCACTTCAACAAATGTTCACATGCATGACACAAGTACGAGATGAGTTTGCATCTCTTGGCAACAATTATCAACAGCTGCAGAGGACGACAAATGAATTACAGTCGCAGCTTAATTCATTATCAATCGAGAATGCCTCTTTAAATACGCGATACCAAGAACTACGAGAGGCATATCATAAGCTAGAGCTACAAAGTGAAGAGAAAACAAAAGAAGCAACTGCTGATCTGGATAATTTATTAAGAGCCCAGACAGTACGCAATGCGACGCTGACCAGGAATATGGGCTTACTCAGGAGACACCTAGCCGCAGCAAAGGAGGAGAACCAGAGACTCCAAGAGCAAAATAGAGAGAATTTGGAAGCGGCATTGGACCATCCAGAACAACCCTTAAGTCCTAGCAGATTCAAGGCAATCCCATCCGAATCGATGCAGATGTTGCTAGAGGATCACGTGAGACTGCTAGAGGACTATGATCGAATGAACGAAGAACATCAGAAGTTAAGAGAAGATCACAAGCTACTACAGCTCAGAGAACCAGCACCACAACAAGTACAAGCAGCAGCAGAAGTACCAGAACCTGTGGACCCCTCCTCTGAACTCATAGAGGAACTCAACGCATTACGGGCCCAGGTAACCACACTCCAATCACGCATAGATGTATATGAAGCACCACCACGGCCTGATTCCCCACCGGAGATCCCAGCGGACGATGAGAACATAACCATTCCGGTGGAGGAAACATTTGAAGAAGCGTACGAGCCACAACCCATCCCAGGCGGACGCGTCACGGCCGAAGGTCAGATGACGTACGAACTTCCGACCCCCGCATGGATGAAAACTGTTGAGGAAATAGGAACAACGCACTCAGCTAGAGTTGAGGCCCAGCTACATGCAATGGCCATGATCGAAGAAAGAATTTTGCAATCTCCATACTTTGCTCAATTGGCCCCACGGAGGTACATATCTGGGCATGAACTTCAATACAAACCATACTTCATGCTAATGGCCGAATACCAGTTGGCCATAGAGAAGCAAACTGGCAAGAAGCCCTCACATGCAACTCAATTTGAGCCTGAAGACTTGCCACTGGATGCACAACAAGGCACCATTTATCAACCAGATTGGCGTACATGTCTTTTACAAGAGTACCCTGAAATGATGAGCACATGGGTTAAGGCACCTTTACATTTAAAGTACAATCCGTGTTGGGGACCAATGCCACGACGCCGCTCCTGGACTGCCTTTGCTATCAAAGTACAAAACAATAAGCAGTGCCAAGACTGGCTGAACTACCCATATTTCAGGCCACCTACAGGACCACCGACAATTGGCTACATGATGGCAACGATTCGTCACTGGCTCCCTCGCTTGAGATATATGGATGATATAGCAGCGCATATGACTGTCAAGATATTTGACATGATGCAAATGATATTTAAAGTCTTCCGGCGCGTCAAAGCACCACATGTTAATACCCCGGGCTTTGAGCATGGCAACTTGGATCTCGCATATGACATGAGTACGACGCCATCGCTCCGGGTGTGTTATGCCTGGCATTGCAGAGTCAAGTACTTACCGGCGTGCTACAAGCAGACATTCGAAGAAATGTTCACAACCGGCTTTTGGGAATACCACTCTGAAGTGTTCATCAGCAGGCCGACTCACTTATTGCAATTATTTGCCTGCGAACAGTTGGTGTATTCCACGCATTACAGACTCCCACCATCCGACGAACCGCAACCAATAGATTGGGAGAAACTCGAGGCTGATCTGGCCCGAGGCATTCGAGTAGCTGAGCACACCCTCGCTCACGACCTCCTACAAAACTACATCCGGCAGACCGCACAACAAGGTTCTGTCAGGGACGACAGAAGCGAGAGGGAGGGGGGTGTTGGAAGCAGCCAGAGGCACAGACGACGCGGAAGCATGTAACAACGGAGCAGGGAGCCAGTCGGATCATTTTTCAAACAACTATGTTTTTATTACCTCTTCAAACATCCAACAGTGATCTTCATCACTCTTGTAACATATGTAATATAGACAAAACCTCATTTTGTAATTCATAGCTCCATTTTGTGCAAGCCGAGGAGTCCTCGAGCTTGAGGAGCTTAGGTAGAATGCGCGTACCAGTTTTCGTTATTTTTAGACATCGTTTACCCTTCCAAATAGCCTCTAGGACCTATTTTTTAACTATGCCGGTCACTAGATGTGAAACCGGTCAAAATTAGTCTAGAAACTATAAAAAGAGCTAGAGAGCTCATTTTTGAGGTTGATTCATTTTGGTTAGTGTGAGCCTAGAGCTAGTTTGAGCTTGTAAGAGTGTTCTTGAGTAATAGAGCTATTTTCCCACCTTCCATTGTGTCTTGCTTGTCTCTTCATTGTGTGTGTGTATGTGTGTGTGCATCTTTGTGCTTCTCACCTTCACTCTCACTTCATCTCACATTCACGATCTTCATATCACTCCTATCTCTTCCGCGGATTGACATTAAGGAGGTGGAGCTTCTTAACGTGGTTCTCACCATCGTGCTAGAGCAACAGGTGAGAATGGGGACAAATGGCTTGGCCCATTTAGGCACCACTTCAAGGTTAAACAAGTATGCATCTAGTAATTTTACCACTTCGAAATCATACTCCATTAATAGGAGAAACCATCGTACTAGCCTTCCTGTGTTACAAGGCTTGTTGACTAGGTATAACAATGCTTTGTGCTCTATAAAGAATTTGAACTTGTTTGTCAACAAGTAATATTTGAATTTTTTTACTGCATAAACCATTCCTAATCCCTCTCTCTCGATAGTGGTGTAGTTTCTCTCAGTTGCATTCAATTGCCTGCTTGCATATGCTATAGGAAGGTCTATGTTGCCTTCATTCGTAAGTTGTGCTAGCACACACCTGATAGCATAATTGGATGCATCCATGTGTACATGGAATGGTTTACTCCAATCCGGTGTCGTCAAAATTGGTGTTGAACGCAAGCATTGTTTAAGCTCAGTAAATGATTTCTCACATTTATTTGTCCATTCGAACTTAGTCAGAAGGTTGTACAGAGACTTTGCAATGATCGCATACATGTGTATAAAGCATATATTGCGATCACTTGCCCCTAAAATTGAGGTTATGGTAGAAACTATCATAATCATGTCCAAGACACTTACATACTTGACAATAATGTTGCTTTGATGATGTTTTTGCTACCTATAATTATGTTGGCTTTGCCAAGAACAATTTGTTGACATATTCTGATTTAGCTTTAGAAGCATTACTCTTAGATTGTATCTTTTTATTCATACCTAAACCTTTTTATTGCTTATGGGAGCAATGCTCCTTGCTCTTGTTGCTCTAGTGCTCCTGTTTGTGTTCAATATGAGAATCAATTTCAGCTCTAATTTAGTTTCTTAGTTTTTCATCATCCTTTAATTATCGAACTCTGATTTGTTCTTTAATCATCGAGCTCTGATTTGTTGGTTGAGCCATATGTGTTACTAGAAATCAAAGCATAGAATGCAAAAGTAAATCAAAATTATTGATATGATTGCAATCAATCTCTCCAATTTAGACTATCTTAACAAACTAAGAGAGCTGATATTAAATCTTCTTCTTAATTGACTTGATTATACGAAGTAAGAAGGAAGATTTGAAGATGATAATGCATGAAAGTAAGAAAAATAGTTTGAAGGATGTGTGTATGATTCTCACATGAAAATTGAATACAAGGCTACTAGTAATATTGTCAATTTGGGGGTTTGATCATTTAATCACTCCTACTTGGAATTCGTTTAATTGGTGAATTCTTTTAAATCAACTCTGCTCTGTTTAGTCAATCTTTACTTCTTAGTAGTGTAAAACAGTCTAACTCTCAAGCTAATTGACTCCAGGCAAGTTTACCGGCTGGATGCATTCATCAGCCCATCGATGTAATGCAAGACGTGCGTTTTGAGTTTGTGCAGGTACGGGCGCAATCCTTACTTTACCCTGTCTCTACATGCGTGGAGATTGAGGTAGCCCATCTGCAATTGGAAGGAATAGCAGTTTGCCGCCTGCGCTTGATCTTAGCTCGAAATTACATTTTGGGATCTATTTCCGAGCAGGGTAGAAGATTTCTATTGCCACCGCGGCAGCGCGCAGAGCAGGAGAGAGAGAGAGAGAGAGAGAGAGAGAGAGAGAGAGAGAGAGAGAGAGAGAGAGATATGTCGGTTTTGATCCTTGGGCGTCAGAAGGCAGTTCTTTTCAAAGGCTTGGAGGCTTTTATGGTTAGGCGATTTGATTCAAATCTATGCTTACTCCCACGTGATTGCAGGGGAAGCCTTCTATCGGCATCTGCCAGCTCTTCGATAGCTTTCAACACTTCTTCCTCTTCCTCTTCTTCTTCTTCTTCTTCTTCTTCTTGCGTGCGCGCTAGAGGAAATTCGGCTTCTTGGTGGCCACGCTCAAGGTCCTTATCCACTGTCACGTGTTCATCAGAGGCATTGCCATCCTTGAACAAGCCTGACAAGCTGGATTACGATGCAGAGGTAGCGACTTTGAGAAATATAATCAGTAGGCCGGATTGGAACAGGGTAATGAGTGCCCTGGAGAACTCAGGTATAAGAATCACTGCAATGCATGTGGTAGATGTTATCAAGATGGAGACAAATCCAAAGTATGCACTTCGGTTTTTTATTTGGGCTGGACACCAGCCTGGCTATGTCCATAATGCCTTTGCCATCAATACTATAACCAGGATATGGGGACATGAGAGGAATTTCAAGCCATTTCTGGATATTATTGGAAATATGCATTTGAAGGATTACTCTATGACGCTCTCAAAATTCCTTGTTTTGATTGAAGGCTATGGTTGGGCTGGACTAACAGAGGTTGCCGTAGATGTGTTGGATTGGATGATAAGAACTGGTAGAAAGCCCAATGTGAGACATTTTAGTTGCTTGTTAGATGCGTTATTGAAGGAAAAAGAGTTTCAGACAGCGCAGTCTATACTTGCAAAGATGAAGCAAATGGGTGTGCCCCTTGATTCATTCACCTATACTATTCTCATTGATGGAGCATGTAAGGCAGGCCAAATACAAATTGCTCAGAATTATCTGACTGAAATGATCCAAAATGGCATACAGCCAAATGCATCAACATATACTGCACTTTTTGACGGTTTATGTAAAGCAAATGAGGTGGACAAAGCTTTGGAAGTGTTCGAAGCTGTTAAAGACATTCAATTGGACACTATTGCACTCAATGCCTTTGTGTCAGGCCTTTGTGAATTTGGCCATGTCGATAAAGCATACAGCCTTCTCATCAATAGAGACCGTTTTTCCGATGCAAGGACATATGCAACTGTGGTGGGTGGTTTGTGCAAAGTTAATAACTTTAAGGACGCAGAAAAACTTGTGGAAGAGGCTATAGCAAAGGGACTTGTTTTTGAGGTGGCTACCTGCACACTGTTGCTTGAGAGCTTGTGCATGGACTCGAAGGCCAAGGAAGCTTGTGCTTTGATGAACAAGCTGCTTAGCCATGGCAATATTCCAGATGCAACATGCAATATTGTACTTGCTAGCCTCAGTAGAGGTGGTGATGCTTGTACTGCCTACAAGCTTTGGTATGATATTTTGAGGTATAAGAATCTTAGTTGTAGTTCTTATGAAGCACTCCTTGTTGGGTTGTGTCAGGAGGGCAGACTTGGGTTCTCGAAGCAAGTGTACAATGATATGCGGAGCAAAGGCTTTGTGGCAAGTATTGGCATATATGCAGCAATATTAGATGGGTTTTCTCGATCCGGAAATTTTGAGGAGGCACACAAGATTTTGAATGAATTGATTGAAAGAGGAGCAACTCCTAATGTGAATGTCTTTAACTCATTGATTCATGGGCTCTCGAAATCTGGTCAGGTATCCAAAGCAGTGAAGATGTTTTATAGAATGAAAAATGCAGGTTGTTTTCCAGATGGTTATACTTATGTTTGTCTCATTGATGGCCATTGCAAGATCAATGATCCTGATGGTGCATTAATGTTTTTGAATAACATGCTTTCCCAAGGTCTGGCACCAGCTGTTGGAACTTATAATACATTAATTATCACTTTCTGCAAATGCAATAGGCTAGATGAAGGTTTTGAGTTGTTCAAGGATATGAAAAAAAGAGGCTATACAGCAGGAGTCACTGTCTATGATGCTTTGATAACAGGATTTTGTCAATCAGGACGAGTAGAAGATGGACACAAGCTTTTATTGGAAATTTTAGTGATTGGTTGTAAGCCTAACAAGGGAGTGAGTAACATGGTTCTCACCAGTCTTGAGGGACTAGGCAGGACTGAAGAAGTACTGCATTTGACGGGATTGCTTGATCGATAAGCTAATGATCTATTAGATGTTGGAGAGATGACTAAGTATGAATATATGACAAAAAAGAGCTATGGTCCCCTCCTTTGTTTTCACTATCCAGAAGGACTGCTTACCTTTATCCTCTGCTTTTTCATGAACATGCTGAAATGATCCTTTTAGCTTGATTAGCTTAAGACAGCTACAGAGCAATATTTTAGCAACAGAAGGGATCGGCGTATGTAAGGCTCTCAGGACATGAAACACTTGGTAACTTGGGATGTTATTTATTTGTAGTAATAGTTTATGTGCAGGAACTCTGTAAGAGTATGTACATTCCATGGTTGGTTAACTGACACTGAGATGGACTGGGGGTGGCTATTCAGATATCTCAAGTGAATGAGTACTCTCATATTGGCTGTTAGTTAAATAATGCAGCTGTGCCATTTTTGTTGGGGGAACCTGAATGTGTTTAGCGAGAGAGCTCTTGAATCAGGACATGATTCAGAATCACAGATAGCCACAAGGAAATTGTTAGGGCAGCTTAACCTTGGGAAGGTTCACATTGAAGTCAAGTTAGTGTGAGTCCTTTGGTGCTATGATGGCCCTTCTTGTATCATGATCAAGTTTGAATGAATTTTTACTCAAACAGTTGCAAAATTTTTACTCGAACAGTTGCAAAATTTTTACTCAAAACACTTTGGAGCTGTGGCTATGCTATGCTGTTTGATCAATCGGGATCAATACTTGGATTTTGGGTGCAAAGGCTGTTGAGATAACTCAGTTCTGGCTCTTTTGGAGGAGTCATAATTGATAAAATACTGGAGAAACATGTGTGTACTGGGTTAGTAACTGTGTATCATGATGTATGGATCTTGTTAGCCTGATTTTAGCTGGTCTGTTGTGTGCATTCAGAAGATCGTGTATGTACCTTGGAACTTAGAAAATTTTAAAGGACTTTACAGCTGGTTGTTCATTCAGCAGCGCCTTGAGGCACAGTTTCTCAATGATGTCCAGATTCTTATTCCTAATTTTTTCCGTGCCGATGATGCTGCCTCTTTGTGAGAGTGTACCATGACGGTTTCAATTGTTTTGCAGCCAATCATGTCAGATGTTGCTCGGGTTAAACTATAAAAAACTATAATGAGCGTAATTATGCATCATTGAATTCTCTAGTGCAATAATGGTGGCTTCTCATGTAGACATTCTTTATTTAAAAAACCCTCAAAATAAGAAGGAAAGGAAACGCCAATTGAATCAACACTGTTAGCATTTGCAACAGAATTTACAAATAACTTCAACAAACGTTTATGAAATATGTTTCAAGTCAGTTGCAATTGATGACATAGAAAGATGTGATGGACAAGCATCAAGTACAGTAACAAAGCATTTTTCCTTGTTAGCTTCCTAGAAGGTAGACAAACCTGTCCTTCTCTAAGCTCAAGGCTCTATATTCTTGAGAGTTTAATGCGCGGTCTTCTTCAAGCTCAAGGTTCTATATTCTTGATAGAGTTGAGTGCACGTTATCTCGATTCTTTCAAGTCTTTGATGTCTGATGCACTCAAAGATGTACCCTATCCGATGCTTCCATAGGTGCATTGTCGTATGATGCTTCGAACTGGGCTGAATCATCAAAATGCTTGTAGTCCTCTCAATACTTTTCCGTGGAGTTAGATGTCTACAGAAGCATACGAACAGCACAAGGAAGAAGAAGAAGAAGCTTGAAGCACAACATACAATATTGAATGTATTACTAGAGAATGTACAAAGATAAGTAGCTTATTAACGCAATAGGTATATGTACAATCGGGGGAAAAAATCTCTCAAAGAGGGAAAAAAGTGCACCGGCAGTCCTAGTGTGTTCACACACATCACTACCTAAATATAGCAACAAATCCCCCTTGGGAGTGATGCGGTAAACAAGGAGCTGACACTTATGTATAAGGAAGTGCCAAGCTATGTGGAATCAATCCACAAAAGGAAGTAAGTCCAAAGCTTTGTGGAAAGCTTCAAACTTCTCCCTAGGCAGAGCCTTCGTGAAAAGGTCTTCAATGCTCTCTTACGTGGGCACATATGCAAAGCTGATCTCCTGAGCAGAGAACCTCTCCTTGACATAATGATAATGCACCTCAATGTGCTTAGTGCGAGCATGGAACACAGGGTTTCTTGCAACTGCCAATGCTCTCTAACTGTCAGTGAAGATGGTGGTGGTAGAAGACTAACCAACACCCAAATCAGTCATGAGGAATCTGAGCCACACACACTCAACAGTCGCTGTGAAAGCTTCCCTATACTCAGCCTCATAATTGGAAGTGGACACAGTAGGCCGCTTCTTACTGAGCCACGATATGCATAAGCTACCAAGCATGAAGCAAAAAACACTAGTAGACACATGAGTGTCATAGCAATCAGTCGGTCAAAGTAAAAAAAAACATGCAAATCTAGTGGTAGTGATCCCCTCTTGGGATAAAACAACCCAAGTAGCCAGATACCACTCAAGTAGCGAAAGACGTGCTTAACCGCCTGCCAGCCTGTCAATGCTTGACTCTTGGGCAATGCAAAAATCTGTTCATCTGTGAGACAACAAACTGAATATCTGGCCGAGTAATGCATAAGTAAATCAAGCATCGAACAACTTGCTGATAGAGAAAAACATCAAATGAATCTCCATCATCATGAAGACTTAGTCGTAAACCTGTCTCCATAGGAGTGGAAATAGGTTTACAATCTTCAAGGCCAAAACGCTGCAATAATGTGTCAATATGTTTCATTTGACACAAAGCCATTCAAGCATCAACGTGCATAAATTGAATGCCCAAATAATGATGCATCCAAAAGCTTGCTGATAGAGAACAACATCAAATGCATCTCCATAATCATGAAGACTTAGTCGTAAACCTGTCTCCATAGGAGTGGAAATAGGTTTATAGTCTTTAAGGCCAAAACGTTACAATAATGTGTCAATATATTTCATTTGACACAAAGCCATTCCACCATCAACGTGCATAAACTGAATGCCCAAATAATGATGCATCCAACATCTTGCTGATAGAGAACAGCATCAAATGCATCTCCATCATCCTAAAGACTTAGTCGTAAACCTCTCTCCATAGGAGTGGAAATAAGTAAATCAAGCATCCAACAGCTTGCTGATAGAGAAAATCATCAAATGCATCTCCAACATCATGAAGACTTAGTCGTAAACCTGTCTCCATAGGAGTGGAAATAGGTTTACAGTCTTCAAGGCCAAAACGCTGCAATAATGTGTCAATATATTTCATTTCACACAAAGCCATTCCACCATCAATGTGCATAAACTGAATGCCCAAATAATGATGCAAATGGCCCAAATCAGACATCTCAAATGAGGCATGTAAAAGAAGCACATCATTAGCACACTTAACATATAAGGTGCTTTCAGTTGGACTGTTCTCAAAACCATGTGCAATCAGATAAGCATGTATCTTTTCATACCAAGCACATGGTACTTGCTTTAAACCATATAATGCCTTCTTTAACCTGCACACCTTGTTTTCATGCCCTTTCTGCACAAAGCCACGGGGTTGAAAACATATACTTCTTCATGCAATTCATCATTCAAAACTGTTGTTTTAATGTCCAATTGATGTACATTCCAACCATGATGAGCGGCAAGTGCACTGATGCTACGAACAGCAATCATGAAGCAAGTAGTGCAAAGGTTTCATCAAAATCAATGCCTCTTTTTTACGCATAACCCTTTGAAACAAGTCTAGCCTTATACCTATCAACTATTCCATCAGGTTTACGCTTTAGCTTGTATACCCACTTAGTGCCAATGGACTTCTTGCCAACAGGCAAGCCACATAAAGACCAAGTACCATTTTTCATGATAGCATTATATTCAGATTGCATTGCAACCATCCAATGTTCAGAATTTTGTGCTTCATCAAATGAAACAGGCTCAGTCTAATGACAAAGACTAGATGTAGCCATAGCATAGCAACCTGACGCAAAAGAGGCACTATGAGAGCCTGAACGAGTACAATATGATTGAGATGCATCTAATTTGCTGTCACATAAAGTCTGCACTAGCTATTTTGGCATAGTTTTTTCCTCCTCAATATCAACTCTCTCATCAACAAGTGCATCATGTAAATCTCCATCAAAATTCGGATGATCTGCATGATCACATGAAACGTGCAAAGGCTAAGTTGCCTCATTAGGACCAGCACTAGACTGTCCACCTATAAAAAGAGGCAGCAAAGTATCATACATGTCTTTAGAGCTAATAGATGTCTCCTTAGTACATGAACGCAATGGCTGAATAGCATCTTCCACAAAAACAACATCATGGCTAACCAGAATGTATTTAGTCTATGGATGATACAAATGATAGCCTTTACTTTCAAAACTGTACCCAACAAAAATACATTTTACTGCTTTATCGTCCAATTTTTTGTGATGTTGTTTAGGCACTAATGCATATGCCAAACAACCAAAAACATGCATATGAGAAACAGATGGCTTGCGACCATTCAAAGCCTCGTATGGAGTGATAGACTCCAACGCTTTAGTGGGACACCTGCTAAGTACATATGCTACACACATAACAGCCTCAAGCCAAAAATTATGTGGTAAAGCTTGACTCTTGACCATACACCTCGCCATCTCCATGAGTGACCTATTCTTGAGTTCAACAACTTCATTCTGTTGAGGTGTATAAGGCACTGTACACTGATGTTTTATCCCACGTTCAACCAGAAATGCATTAAAGTCAAAAGACATATATTCCCCCCCTCGATCAGAATGGAGGGTGCCCATTTTACATGTTGACATATTTCCAGCCAAAACCAAAAACTGTTTGAAGCACATAAATACTTTGAACTTTTCTTTGATTGGATATACCCATGCACGCTTGGAAAAATCATCAATGAAAGTCACGAACTAAAGATAGTTTCCAAAAGAAGGTGTCTGCATAGGACCACAAACATCACTATGTACAAGCTATAATTTCTATGTAGCCCGAGGAAAGGAGGAACGTTGCATTTTGCCCAAAATATAGCCTTCACAAAGATGTTTTCCAGGTGCCTCAAGTTTGGGCAAAGATGACACCATTTCAAATTTCTATAGGCATAGCAAACTAGCAAAATTCAGATGACCAAAGCATGCATGCCAAAGCTTTGCATCTGACATAGCATGAGAATCATGTACTACACATGCCAAATCATTCACAGATCTTTCCTAGTCTATGAGCTTATACAACCCATGACATAAAATGCCAGAAGCAATAATCACGTTGTTATTTCATAGATCATGAAATGTACCCCTGTCATCAACAAATTTCACAACCAAGCCAATCTTGGCTAAAGCCAAAACTGATAACACAGTCTTCTTGATCCTTGGCACAAATAAAGCATCTGACAAAGTGAAAGAATCACCATGAGTAGTAGACAAAATGATCTTATCAACTCCCATGACAAGATAACAGGAGTTGTTGGCGCATGTGACAGTATTCCTGTAGGGGCAGGCCCAAGTGAAGTGAAGAAACTCCATTGTGAGGTAATATGTTTGGTTGCCCTACTATCAAAATACCAAACATCTGAGTCTACTGCAGACATACACTGCTCATGGAAAGATGGGTCAAAACTGCAAATAGTAGTAAATGCCCATTCTTCATTCTGCACAAGATTAGCAGACTCTGTTTTCGATGTAGAGGCCTCTGCAACAACCATTCCAGCCTCTTTTTTCTTTGCCTCTTTTGCAGCCAGTTTTGGACAGTTCTTTATGATATAATCATTTCCTTTACAATACTTGCAAAATAATTTTGCTTTTTTGATTTCTTCTCATCTTTGTCTTCCTTCTTCGAATGTGCAGCATTTGTAGGTTTCTACTTGCTAATAAATGAGCTCCATTTACCGTTGCTCTTCTGACTAGCTAGGAAAGCTTAATCTTCAATACGCATGATGGACCTATTTTGCCTAGACCGATCTTCCTACAACAAAACAGAGACTAACTCCTCAAATGACAAGGCATTTGGATTGCCTTTCATCATCAAACAAAGAGTAGAAGCAAAACTCTGATATGAATCAGGAAGACCATTCAGAATGGTCTGCACAAGTGAGCTATTTGATATACCTTCATCAACAGAAATCAACTATTCTTTCAAATCCTTGATCTTTTTCAGAAAACTGTCCATAGAATCACCTTTATTCATGTGCTCACTCTCCAATTGTTTTTAGAGGTAAGCAACACAAGCCTCATTCCTAGCCTGATACAATGTGGTAAGTGTATCCCAAGCTTGCTTAGCTGTTATGATGGCATGTTTGATAGAAAAAGCTATCAATGCATGTGCCTGAGCATCTCTGCCATCCCAACGAATTCGCTCTACAGTAGGTGCAACAAAACCGCAGCACGAACAAGAATCTGTAGAATATCACCATCTTTGATACCATCTCCATCAGATCTAGCACCTGTATTTGCAGTACCTGTATTTGTAGGTCTAATAGGACGTCTTTCAACACCCGGTAGAATGTTCCATAGTCCTTTTGAAACCAATACATGTCGCATCATATAAGCCCACAATGGGTAATTCGTGCCATCCAACTTATCCTCAACAGTCAACATACAAAATACGTCACTGTGTTCAATCATGGCCATTGACTAAAATACCTTGATGCAAAAAAATGATTGTATCTAAAAAAGTTGAGAGTACCTTGATGAGTTCTACTAAGCCTGTAGCACACTTTGAGATGCTTACATTGACGAACCGAAACTGATATATGTCTTTGGCACAAAAAGATGAAATAGCCTACACAAGCATTGCGATAGTGCATTCGGAGGTCGAAAGACCCTGAGTATGTTCACCAAATTTTGTACAATTCTGAGACTGCAACCAGAGAGGTGTAGACGATGCCCTAGATGAAACAACGACCTGCTCTGATACCAATTGTTGGAGTTAGATGTCTGCAGAAGAATGCGAACAGCATAAGGAAGAAGAAGAAGAAGCTTGGGGCACAACACACAATACTGAATGTATTATTAGAGAATGTACAAAGATAAGTAGCCTATTAGGGCAATAGGCATATATACAAGCCGAGGGGAAAAACCTCCTAAAGAGGGAAAAAAGTGCTTCGATAGTCCTAGTGTGTTCACACATCACTACCTAAATATATCAACAAGAATATCTTTTTTGGCTAGAAAATTTATGTTTGGAATTCAATATAGATGTGTAAATGTAAGAGTAGAAAAGTTTTTATGGTTAAAATCCAAGTCCGTAGAAAAGATGTTAGAAAGAAACATGTCATTGAAGTTGTAGATGAAAAAGATATCCTTATTTGATTATAATATTTTTTAGATAATTTGGGCATTTTTTTCGATATTCCTATGGGTAACCTTTGTTGCATTTTTTGTAATTTTTTATCTTTCACATCTTAGTTTGATTCTTTCAAAGGATTTGCTTCAATTAACTTTTCTTCTCATTTTAATCTTTAAAGATTGGTTGCCTTGTATTCTTCATTTTATTTTATTTTCCAAAGTTTTATGCTTTTGAATGAACATGCTTCTCATAATAGATTTTCTAACATACAATTATTATGAAATTGATTGTATCAATTCTTATGCTGAAAAGCCCCCTTAAGGGTAAACTCCTATGTCAGGACCCCTCCACCTCGAAGAAAAAAGATGATGAGAAAGACAAGAAACAAAGGGACAAGACCCCTCCCCACAAAGAACTTAACCTTCGATAATGATAATCATTTCTTCAATGTTAGAGGGTTGTCTGACCCATCAAGAGCGGCCATTATTGGCCAATGGATTTGTGATAAAAGCCTAAACCAAGACTTCATTTGTCTTCAAGGGATCAAAATTGATGGCAAGGACTTTCAAAGGAGACTGAAATGTATTTCATCATCTTATGTCTGGCTCTCCATCGTGTACCTCAAGGGAAATGACGGTTCAACTATCGACATTAATAACAATTGGTACGCTAGGCTTATGGATACCCAAGCAGATCGAAACCATCGATGGATTGGTGGTTCCTTTGGGGGTCCTCTACAGTTCACCAGTTTCTCCGTGTATGCTCCCAATTTCAATTCACAAAGAATTTCCACTTGGCAATCATTGGATTCTCTGTCTCGCAACATCATTCTTTGTGGGGACTTTAATATTGTGGAGGCTCTTTCTGACACATGGGGGAATAGAGGATGGTGTCAAAAGGATTCCATCACTTCCACGGGCATTCAGAAAAATTAAAATTTTATTTTTAAAAGTGGTGATCTCTAATCTCTTAAAAACTTGTTTGATGTCATGTGTTGATTTGATTAACCTCTCTCTAGTACTTGCAGACAACAAAAACAATGAAAATGTACACTGCTTAAGGACCTCACCATATGAACCCTTTATGTTTATGACCATTTGAACCCTCTATATAAACCCCAAAATAAGTATATAATTACCATTGCTTATATATGTGCTTATGTATGTGTGTGCATGGGGAACATACCACACTTAATAATAGAAATGATGAGACAAAGATAGAGAAATATTAGACAACATGTGTAAAGTGTTACGTAAGCCATTGCTTACTCACACTATCATATATACAAATGTCAATTTACAATGTGGGAGTCAAAATCTCAACCACTCTATGTGAACAAAAATAGATGGATGAGTGAATGTACAAATGTAACAAACATATTCAGATGTATGGATAGAAATCTGAATATATATGAGATGTGTGACCTGATAGGTTGTAGAAGAGTGTATATGAGTGACATAAAGAGGAAGGATCAGTCTAAAGTTGATAATCAACAAACCCTCTTCTGAATTTAAGCTATGGAAGACCCTAAGTCAGACACGTGTGTGAAATAATCACATACTTACAAAAGTAGCAAAGGATACTAACAAGTTTGCTGTCAGAAATCCTCAAACTCATATGACCATACCTTCTCGAACACCTCATCCAAATATGCATAAAGCATACATGTATTGATTCTCTTGTACCTATGCCAAATAGGACTCCCAATATGGATGTAACTTCCTCCATAAACTCCAAGTAGTACCTGTGTGCATAAAGAGAATATGTACTTGAATTCTTAACATAAGATGTAAATCGTATGTTAACCACCATCCAATGTCTTTGAAGTAAATGTACAAGACAATCTTCAAATACATCATGTGAATGGCTGATCCACACCACCAAGCTGTTGTGGGAAAATCCTCTCCATAAGCAAGAGTGTGAGCACACTCTTCTTCTCCAAGAAGAACTCCATAGCCGCTCTTCAACATGCTCCAAGATAGCACCATGGCTGCCCATGTGCTAGAAGCACCACCTCTATTGAGGTACCAATGCTCCAAAGCTTGGTGTTGAACTAGGTGAAGGATACCTTGAGGTGAACCCAAACATGTTCTTATATAGTATGCTTCCATGAAATAAAGCACGATCGAAAAGAAAAATCGTAGTTAATAAAACACCAATAATCATACGTGATTGAAAAATAATCGCGTTCCATGTCATCCATATTAGAGTCTTCTCCTTCACGATCATGACTCATGAATACCATTATCCTTAAGCTGTTTCTCATTTATGACTTTGGCATTGAGACATTGTGTTGTTGCTATGATTTCTGATGATTCCTATCTAAAGAGCTATATCAGTATCATTTGTAGCAAAAGAAAAGTGTTATAGAACAACGTGTGTGCATTATGTTTGTTTTGCATCCTTAAGGATTATGGGTGATTATGATGGTTCATATGAATGTATATTTGTGTGTATGCATGTATTCTTGATGTATTCTTGATTGTTTGATGTATTCTAGGGTTGTATCTATGTTTTGTAAATATGATTTAAGTATATAGATGCACTTATGTGTATGGGTATGGGTGTGCCTTAATGTATTTGTGCTATGTGTGTATTTGTGTGTGTATATTTATGTTTTATAACCCTAATGAGAAATATTATAAATGTGTGATGTGTGTGTAAGTATAAGTATTTGATTTAATATATGTTAATTTATGTTAGAAATTATGTTAATATATGAATGGTTTATATTTGATTTAATAAATATAACTAATAAACAATATATTTGATTTAATATATGTTAATTTATGTTAATAAATCTAACTTAATATTTATGTTAATATATGTAATGTGAAATGTGCTTTATGTACGTATCTATGTATGAATTTAGTAAGTATATGAATAGAAAGTATGTATGTGTTCGGTAAATATAGTATGTGTGTCTGAGTGTTGACATGTGTATGGTTACTAAGAGCAGTGTGCATGTATGTGAGTGATGTATGCATATATATATATATATATATATATATATATATATATATATATATATATATATATATATATATATATATATATATATATATATATATATATATATATGGTTGTTTTGTGTTTTTCTTCCTAATGTTTTTGTGTAGGTGCGTATGAGAGAGAGAGTGAGAGAGAGAGAGAGAGAGAGAGAGAGAGAGAGAGAGAGAGAAGATGAGCTCTGTGTTCACCTGCCTCGAGCTGTTGCAAAAGTGATCACATAGCGACCAGAGAGAGAGAGAGAGAGAGAGAGAGAGAGATGTTGACATATTTAGGTAGTGATGTGTGTGAACACTCTAGGACCGTCGGGGCACTTTTTCCCTCTTTAGGAGGTTTTTTTCCCCCAGCTTGTATATACGCCTATTGCCCTAATGGGCTATATGTCTTTGTACATTCTCAAGTAATACAATCAGTATTGTGTGTTTGTGCTCCAAGCTTCTTTTTCTTCCTTGTGCTCTTCGCGTGCTTCCATAGACGTTTATCTCCAACAATTGGTATCAGAGCAGATCGTCGCTTCAGCTAGGATGCCGTCGACACTCCTCCGTTTGTAGTCTTAGATTTGCACTATCGTAGTGCTTGTGCAGGCTATTTCGTCTTTTTGTGCCAAAGGTATGTACCAGTTTCTGTTCGCCAGTTTAAGCGTCTCGAAGTTTGCTACAGGTCTATCAGAACTCGTCTAGGCAGTTCTGTTCAACTTTTTGAGTTACAGTCAATTTTCTGCATCAAGGTATTTTAGTCACCGGCCATGGCTGAAAGCAGTGATGTATTCCGTATGTTGGCTGTTGAGGATAAGTTGGATGGTACCAACTACCCATTATGGGCTTATATGATGCGACATGTATTGGTTGCAAAAGGATTGTGGAACATTGTATAGGGTGTTGAAAGACGTTCTGTTACACCTCTGACTACAAGTACTGCAAATACAGGTGCTGGAGTTGATGAAGATGGTGTCGAAGATGATATTCCGCAAATTCCTGTTCGTGCTTCTGTTTCTACTGCACCTACTACAGAGCAGATTCATTGGGATGGCAGAGATGCCCAGGCACATGCATTGATAGCTTTGTCTGTCAAACGTGCCATTATTCTTCACATTCGCTCTTGCAAAACAGCTAAGGATGCTTGGGATAAACTTACCACATTGTACCAAGCTAGGAATGAGGTTCGTGTTGCTTACCTCCGAAAATAGTTGGAGAGTGAGCACATGAATGAAGGTGATTCTATGGACAATTTCCTAACGAAGATCAAAGACTTGAAGGAACAGTTGATTTTTGCTGATGAGGTTATACCAGATAGCTCACTTGTGCAGACCGTTCTGAATGGTCTTCCTGATTCATATAAGAGTTTTGCTTCTACTCTTCGGTTGATGATGAAAGGCAATCCAAATGCCTTATCATTTGAGGAGTTGGTCTTTGTTCTGTTGTAGGAAGATCAGTCCAGGAAAATCAGGTCCATTATGCGAGTTGTAGATCAAGCTTTCCTGGCTAGTCAAAAGGGCAAAGGAAAATGGAGCTCTTCAATTAGTAAGCAGAAATCTGCTAATTCTGCATATTCGAAGAAGGAAGATAAAGATGAGAAGAAATCAAAAAAGCAGAAATTTTTTTGTAAGTACTGTAAAGGGAATGATAGTATCATAAAGAATTGTCCAAAACTAGTTGCTAAAGAGGAAAAGAAGAAAGAGGTTGGAATGGTTGTTGCAGAGGCCTCTACACCAAAAACAGAGTCTGCAAATCTTGTGCAGGAAGAAGAATGGGCATTTACTACTATCTGCAGTTTTGACCCATCTTCTCATGAGCATTGCATGTCTGCAGTAGACTCAGATGTTTGGTATTTTGACAGTGGGGCGACCAAACATATTACCTTGCAGTGCAGTTTCTTCTCTTCACTCGAGCCTGCCCCTACAGGGAATACTGTTACATGTGCCAACAACTCTTCTTATCTTATTATGCGAGCTGGTAAGATCATTTTGACTACTGTTGATGGTAGTTTTTTTACTTTGTCATATGCTTTATTTGTGCCAGGGATCAAGAAGAATCTGTTATTAGTTTCTGCATTAGCCAAGATTAGCTTGGTTGTGAAATTTGTTGATGAGAGGTGTACAGTTCATGATCTGTTAAATGGCGATGTGATTATTGCTTCTGGCATTTTATGTCGTGGGCTGTATAAGCTCATAGACTATGAAAGATATGTTAATGATTTGGCATGTGCAGTAAATGATTCGCAGGCTATGTCAGATGCAAAGCTTTGGCATGCACGCTTTGGTCATCTGAATTTTGATAGTTTGCTATGCCTGCAGAAATCTGAAATGGTGTCCTCATTGCCCAAACTTGAGACACCTGGAAAACATGTTTGTGAAGGCTATATTTTGGGCAAAATGCAGCGTTCCTCCTTTCCAAAAGATGGTTCAGTTCGGGCTACACAGAAATTGAAGCTTGTACATAGTGATGTCTATGGTCCTATGGAGATACCCTCTTTTGGAAATTACCTTTACTTTGTGACTTTCATTGATGATTTTTCCAGGCATGCATGGGTATATCCACTCAAAGCAAAGTCCGAAGTGTTCATGTGCTTTAAACAGTTTTTGGTTTTGGCTGAAAATCTGTCAGCATGTAAAATGGGCACCCTCCGTTCTGATCGAGGGGGGGAATATATGTCTTCTGATTTTAATGCATTTCTGGTTGAACGTGGGATAAAACACCAATGTACAGTGCCGTATACACCTCAACAGAATGGAGTTGCTGAATGAAAGAACAGGTCACTCATGGAGATGGCGAGATGCATGGTCAAAAGTCAGGCTTTACCACATAGTTTATGGCTTGAGGTTGTCATGTGTGCAGCATATGTACTGAACAAGTGTTCCACTAAAGCGTTGCAATCTATCACTCCATATGAGGCTTGGCATGATCGCAAGCCATCTGTTGCTCATCTGAGTGTTTTTGGTTGTTTGGCATATGCACTAGTGCCTGAACAACATCGCAAAAAATTGGATGATAAGGCAGTAAAATGTATTTTTGTTGGGTATAGTTCTGAAAGTAAAGGCTATCATCTGTATCATCCACAGACTAAACGCATTCTGGTTAGTCGTGATGTTGTCTTTGTGGAAGATGCTATTCAACCATTGCTTTCATGTACTAAGGAGACATTTGTTAGCTCCAAAGACATGTATGATACTTTGATGCCTCTTTTTAGAGGTGGACAGTCTAGTGCTGGTCCTAATGAGGCAACTTCTCAGCCTTTGCAGGTTTCATACGATGATGCAGATCATTCCATTTCTGATGCAGATTTACATGATGCACTTGTTGATGAGAGAGCTAATATTGAGCAGGCAAAAACTATGCCAAAATGGATGGTGCAAACTTTGCGTGACAGCAAATTAGATGCATCTTTGTCATATCGTACTCATTCAGGCTCTCATAGTGCCTCCTTTGCATCAAATTGCTATGCTATGGCTGCGTCTAGTCTCTGTGATGAGAATGAGCCTGTTTCTTTTGATGAAGCATAGAATTCAAAAAATTGGATGGCTGCTATGCAATCTGAATATGATGCTATAATGAAGAATGGTACATGGTCTTTATGTGACTTCCCTCCTGGCAAGAAGGCCATTGGCACTAAGTGGCCCGTGGCTTTGTGCAAAAAGGGCATGAAAACCAGGTGTGCAGGTTACAGAAGGCATTATATGGTTTAAAGCAAGCACCACGTGCTTGGTATGAGAAGATGCATGCCTATCTGATTTCACATGGTTTTGAGAATAGTCCAACTGAAAGAACCTTATATGTTAAGCGTGCTAATGATGTGCTTCTGATCATTGTTGTTTATGTTGACGACATGCTGCTCACTGGTCCTATTGAGAAGCATATTGCTGATTTCAAGGCTGATTTGCATGCCTCATTTGAGATGTCTGATTTGGGGCATTTGCATCACTATTTGGGCATTCAATTTATGCAAGTTGATGGTCGAATGGCTTTGTGTCAAACGAAATATATTGACACATTATTGAAGCATTTTGGCCTTGAAGACTGTAAGCCTATTGCCACTCCTATGGAGACAAGTTTACGATTGAGTCTTCATGATGCTGGAGATGCATTTGATGTTGTTCTCTATCAGCAGGCTATTGGATGCTTGATTTACTTATGCATTACTCGGCCAGATATTCAGTTTGCTGTCTCACAGATGAGCAGGTTTATGCATTGCCCAGGAGTCACACATTGGAAGGCGGTTAAGCGCATCTTTCGCTACCTGAGTGGTACTCGGCTACTTGGGTTGTTTTATCCCAAGGGGGGATCACTACAGCCAAATTTGCATGCTTTTTTTTACTCAGATTGGGCTGGTTGCTATGACACTCGTGTGTTCACCAGTGGTTTTTGCTTCATGCTTGGTAGCTCATGTATATCTTGGTTGAGCAAGAAGCAGCCTACTATGGCCACTTCCAGTTGTGAGGCTGAGTATAGGGCAACTTTCACAGCGACTGTTGAGTGTGTGTGGCTCAGACGCCTTATGGCTGATTTGGGTGTTGGCTAGTCTTCTGCCACCACCATCTTCACTGACTGTCAGAGCACATTGGCAGTTGCGAGGAACCCTGTGTTCCATGTTTGCACTAAGCACATTGAGGTGCATTATCACTATGTCAGGGAGAGGTTCTCTGCTGGGGAGATCAGCTTGGCATATGTGGCCACGTAGGAGAACATTGCAGACCTTTTCACGAAGGCTCTGCCTAGGGAGAAGTTTGAAGCTTTCCGCAAAGCTTTGGGCTTACTTCCTTTTGTGGAGTGATTTCCACATAGCTTGGCACTTCCTTATACATGAGTGCTAGCTCCTTGTTCACCGCATCACTCCTAGGGGGGATTTGTTGATATATTTAGGTAGTGATGTGTGTGAATACTCTAGGACCGCCGGGGCACTTTTTTCCCTCTTTAGGAGGTTTTTTTATCGCGGCTTGTATATACGCCTATTGCCCTAATGGGCTACATATCTTTGTACATTCTCTAGTAATACAATCAGTATTGTGTGTTTGTGCTCCAAGCTTCTTTTTCTTCCTTGTGCTCTTCACGTGCTTCCGCAGACGTTTATCTCCAACAAGAGAGAGAGAGAGAGAGAGAGAGAGAGAGAGAGAGAGAGATAATCTCTCTTCCTCCCCCCTCGCGACTTCTATAGGTAATTGGATAGAGCACGCATATATATATATATATATATATATATATATATATATATATATATATATATATATATATATATATATATATATATATATATATATATATATATATATATATATAGAGAGAGAGAGAGAGAGAGAGAGAGAGAGAGAGAGATGTTGGAGTTCGAGGTCTATGGAAGCATGCAAACAACACAAGGAAGAAGAAGAAGCTTGGAGCACAACACACAATACTGAATGTATTACCACTAGAATGTACAAAGATAAGTAACTCGTTAGGGTAATAGGTGTACATACATGCTAGGGTAAAAAAAGCCTCCTAAAGAGGGAGAAATGTGCCCCGGTGGTCCTAGTGTGTTCACATAAATCACTACCTAAATATATCAACAAATCCCCCCTAGGAGTGATGCAGTGAACAAGGAGCTAACACTCATGTATAAGGAAGTTCCGAGCTATGTGGAATCAATCCACAAAAGGAAGTAAGCCGAAAGCTTTGCAGAAAGCTTCAAACTTCTCCCTAGGAAGAGCCTTTGTGAAAAGGTCTGCAATGTTCTTCTGTGTGGGCACATATTCCAAGCTGATCTCTCTAGTAGAGAAGTTGTCCCTGATGCAATGATAAGGCACCTCGATGTGCCTAGTATGAGCATGGAACACAGGGCTCCTTGCAACTGCCAATGCGCTCTGACTATCAGTGAAGATGGTGGTAGCAGAAGATTGACCAACACCTAAATCAGCCATAAGGCATTTGAGCCACACACACTCAAGAGTCCCTATGAAAGCTACCTTATACTCAGCCTCACAACTAGACGTGGCCATAGTAGGCTTCTTATTGCAAAAATCATTGGTGGACACACGAGTGTCATAGCAATTAGCCTAGTCAGAGCCAAAAGAAGCATGTAAATCTAGCAATGGTGATCCCCCCTTGGGATAAAACAATCCAAGTAGCTTGGTACCTCTCAAGTAGCGAAAGATGTGCTTAACCACCTGCCAATGCTTGACACCTGGGCAATGCATAAACCTGCTCATATGTGAGATAACAAACTGAATATATGTTTGAGTAATGTATAAGTAAATCAAGCTTCTGATAGCCTCCTGATAGAGAACAGTATCAAATGCATCTCCAGCATCATGAAGACTCAATCGTATACTATGGAGAGATGGATTTGTACTTGGAGAAGATGAAGTGGTGCTGCAGAAACTTTGCATTACACAAGCCAAATAAACTCTAGGGACACAAAGTGGACCCTTTAGCTTACCAATGGATGTATTAGAAACCCTATATACCTTGGAAGATCACTCTCAAAAGATTGAATCAAAACAGACTAGTTTGACCAATATTGAACATAAAGAAACTTTACATTTTGGTCAAGAGGGCTTCAATATTTCACTTAGTGCTCATTCTCTGAGTACAATTGACTACAGAGATTTTAGAGGAATATAATTAGAAAACAATGCAACATATTAGGACCTATCTCATAAAAAATAGGTGATCATACCAAGAGGAATAAGTTTAGCAAGTTAGGTATGTGATCCCGACTTTTCAAGAGCTAGATGATGGAAAGACACAGGTGACTTCAAGTGAACATATCTCATAGTTGTGAACTCCAAATGAAGTGAAAATTTGAGAGTATGTAATAGACTTAGGGAGCTAAGTTTAACAAGTGGAATCACTGAAAATGATGCACCATGCTCAGAGAAATCATCTCTGCACTCTGGCCAAAAACTAAGAAGTCTGGCAGTGAATAGTACACTCACATAGGCATGAAGGTATGGATATGGCATGAAGCCCTGCTAATGGAGGTACAAAAACTATGACTAAAGGCCATGTATATATAGTGATGTTTTGGAGCCTAAATTTGAATTTGAATCTCACCTAAAATCAATCTCCAATGTTTTAGTGATTGATTCTCCAACTCATTCAATCACGAATTCATGGCTTTCTCTTTCCTACTCATCAAGTGGAATCAACCACTTTAGATGCTTTCACTTTTACATCAAGTAGAAGCTCAAAAATTACAAGAGTGAGTTCACAAGTGATCTCTACAAAGGTTTGACATTTCCTTTAAACTTCTGTCTTTTGATGACTTGGTTAAAATATATGCACATTTGGGTTGACACATAAGATAACTGAATTTCCTTGCTCACAATCTTCTCTCTTACATAGTGATAATGTACTTCAATACGTTTAGTCCTTGCATGAAAAATTGGATTGGCAACCAAGTGAATGGAGCTCATGTTGTCACAAAAAATACTTGGAGTTCCAATCTCCAATCCAAGATCTATAAATAGTATCTTCCTCCACATTGCTTCTTGAGTAGTTATAGCAAGACCTCTATACTCAGCTTCAGTAGAAGAGAGTGTAATTGTGGGTTGCTTCTTAGATGACCATGAGACAAGTTTTGAACCTGCAAAGGTAAGATATCCTGAGGTGCTCCTTGTATCTTTGTTGGAGCCAACCCAATCTGCATCAGAGAACAATTTCAAACTTAAATCAGATACATAAGGGTAGTATAACCCTTCATTCATGGTCCCTTTGAGATATTTGAGTATCCTCTTAGTAGCTTCCATGTGAGGTTTCCTGGGTGTGTGCATAAATTGACTTAGCACACTCACACTATAACATATATCTACCCTTTTCAATGTGGCATAGTTCAAACTACCCACAAGGCTTTGGTGACCTGTCACATCTTCTATGAGTTCAGCTTCATGTGAGCTCAACTTATGATTAACCTCCATTGGAGTACTTGCAATCTTGCATTTTGAACTTTGTCAACAAGTCTTTAATGTACTTTCTTTGAGTAAGATATAGACCATGATCCTTGTAAACCACTTCCAATGCTAAGAAGTATGTAAGTGACCCTAAATCACTTATCTTAAATTCTTCTTTCATCTGCTCCTTGATTTTCTTGATTCCATCTGCATCATTTCTTGTTATTATAATATCATCCACATACACACACAAATAGATGACTTCATACTTACTCTTTTTTATGAAGAGTGATGGATCTACCTTGCTAGGTTGAAATCCTTTATCCTGCAAGAATGAGACAAGCCTGTGATTCCAAGCCCATGGGGCTTGTTTGAGTCAATATAAAGCTTTATTAAGTTTACACACATAATCAGGATATATGTGATTCTCAAAACTAGGTGGTTGTGCCATGTACACCTCTTGTGTTATCCATCCATTAAGAAATGCATTTTTTACATCCAATTGAAGTATCTTCCAATTCTCGGAAGAAGCAATACTAAGTAGAACCCTAATTGTAGGCATCTTTTCCACAGGAGAGAAGGTCTCCTCATAATCAATTCCTTGAGTTTGTGCAAAGCCTTTTGCCAGAAGCCTTGCCTTATACCTGTTAATGGAGCCATCTGGGTTCTTCTTCAATTTGTAAATTCATCTTGAACCTATCACTATCATTGATGGAGACTTGGGAACTAACTCCCAAGTGTTATTTTCCTCAAGAGCTTCAATTTCTTCCTCCATTGCATGCCTCCATTTTGATTTCTTCTTTACTTCCTCAAATGTTGAGGGTTCCTCTTGATTTATGTCTTGTGCTAGATAGATTGAATGTTTAGTGACTAGAGAAGTATCAAACCCATACATTTCTAGTTTTCTTTTCTCCCTCATGGACCTCCTTAGGCCATGATGTGATGATTTTGCCTCTTGTCCAAGTTCCTGCATTTTTGCTTTACCTTTAGACTTCCACGTTTTGAGTTTTTCATATTGAGCTGCTTCATCATCTTTTGAGGTATCCTACTCTTCACTTTAGGACGAATATCCTTAAGAAGTTTTGGAAAATCTTTGTCAAGATCATAAGGTAAGTTGGCCTTCCTACATGAATCTTCATACCAAGAACTATTCTCATCAAACACTACATCTCTATTCACCAAGAATCCTTTGGTTTTTGGGTTGTATAATTTGTAGCCCTTTTGATTATTGTCATATCCAGTGAATACACACCTTTTTTATTTTGGATCCATTTTCCCTCTAACATGTGAAGGAACATGAGCATAAGCAATACATCCAAAAATCTTACAATGATCCAAGATTGGTCTTCTTCCATTCCTAGCCTCATATGGTGTCATGCCATCAAGTGATTTTGAAGGAAACATGTTAATCAAATTCCTTCTTTCTGCCACTCCATTTTGCTTAGGAGTGTAGCTTGTAGTAATCTCTCTTTTGTTCCCCTCTCTTGAAGAAAGGAGTCAAATTCATGGGAGAAGTACTCTCCCCCTCCATCTGACCTTAGCCTTTTTAATGTTTTAGCTGTTTGATTCTCCACAAGAGACAACTATCTTTTGAAGCATGAAAAGGCTTCATCTTTGTGTTTCATAAAATATAATATAGTCCATCTACTGCAATCATCAATGAAGGAGACATAATACGATCCAGATATTTAAGCATCCTTGCTAGGTCCCCATACATATATATGAACCAAATCCAAGAGATCTCCATGCATATATCCTTTCCTCATGAATGGTAACCTGTGAGACTTTCCAAATTGACATGCACTACACTTATAAATCATGTTTTTTTTGACAAGTTAGGGAGTACAATTTGGTCGCTGCAAATTTGCTTTAATGATCTTTCACCAATATGTGCTAACCTTTTGTGCCATACTTCCAATATTGTGAGTGTCTGACTACCATAATTAAAGAGAGCAATGTTCCTAGTGTCTTGTAATTCAAATGTGAATAATCTACCTGTCTTCTCACCCTTTGCAATTCGCCTAAATCCTTGACTTGGATCTTCAACAAATGCTCCTGCTTTTGTGAACCTAACTTGTAGGCCTTTCTCCACAATTTGTCCCACACTTATCAAATTCTTTGTGATGGTAGGGACAGTACCTTGCCAAGTAGGTTGATGTTTCCTTCAGGTGCTTTTATATTTCCTATCTTTTCCACCAAATGCCTTGTATCATCACCTATTTGCAGTTCATGCTTGTTCCTTGGATCTTCTAAATCTGATAGGAGGGCCATATTTTCTGCCACATGATTGGAACAACTTGAATCTATGTAGAAAATAGGCTCATCAGATTTACCTTGTGGCATGGCCATATTCATGATTAGCAATGAGTCCTCTTGATTTGAGTCTTCTATGTAGTTATTGAAGTCTCTTCTTCTCCTATTGCTTCCTTGATAGTTTGAATGGTTGTTATTGTTGTGATAGCCATTGAAGTTGTTGTTCCTTCCTCTAGAGTAGCCATATCTTCCTTTATTGTACCCTCTGCCTCTTTGATTCCTGGAGTTCCTAAAGCAATTTTTAGTTGTATGATTAGTTAATCCACAAATAGAGCATGAATTAGAGTCTTGGGATCGCCCCCTGCCTTTCCTTCCTCATTTGCCTCTACCTCTACCATGTCCTCCTCTACCTACATAGTTACTCGATGTCTACTTGCTTCCTCATCCACTTTCTTTCCTCTTACTTTGTTCTCTTTGGACTGGCTTTTATCCGTATACAAGGTAGAAGATTGATTACATATGGAGCCTTCTCCATGCTTGATAAGCTTGGCCTCTTGAGTGCGAAAGCTATTTTATGCTGATCCTCAGTAGCAATGGCTACTTGGCTATACCCAGAGAATCCATCTAGGAAGCTATAAACTTCCTTACTTGCAACTCTTTCCAAGAGATGATCAGTGATAGGTAATGGGTAGCTATCAGGAATAGTGGCTACATTCACTTTTTTTAGGTTAATACACACTCTTAATTTTCCATTCTTCTTTGGTACTACTACTAATGGTGACACCCATTCTGTGTGCTCTATTTCATAAATGAATCCGGCTACCAATAATTTTTCTATCTCCTCCTTAATTTTTAAAGAATAGACATCATTATATGTGTAAGGACGTCGCTTCGATGGTTTCACATCAGGTGTCATTGGGATTCTATGGGAGCAAATTGAGGGACCTACACCTTTGAGGTACTTGTAGGTCCATGCAAATACATCCCAGTATTCTCTGATTAGAGTAATCAATTCCTCTTCCTCTTCTGGTGACACATCCTTTACAATATACATAGATCTTTCTTCTCCTTCTTCCATGGTCACTATCACTTTCTTAGTTTGTTCCTTGTTATCATAAGCTTCTCCTTCTCTGGCCTCCCTTTTGGGCATTTGAATAGCTATCTTCCTCTCTTCTACTTTGTATCTTTTGAAGTGCTCAAGAACTTCAAAAAGATTTGGGGGTTGTTCTACCTTATCTATTGTTTCCTCGTTGTTTGGTCTTGGTTGAGCTACTTCTATTGCTAATAACTTGGGTGTTTCTTCTTCATTCTCGGCCTAGATTACCTCTAAGTACTATTCCTCTGAATCAAATTTTGGCTCCATCTCTATGCTTTCATACTCCTCCCTCCATTCCTTTTCTAGAAGTTCTCCTACCTCTACTTCCTGAAGGACTACCATGTAAAAGCTTAAATCATAACCTTTTTCATCCACACATACATTCATGGTTAATACTTCCTCATTTACACACACATCTAAGGTGGCTAAAATCTCCATCAATCCATGTGGTTTGAATGCTTCATTTGGGAAATTTGAGGCATATACATAGTATCATCTATAGATCGATTATTTCAATGTCCAATTGGCCATAATTGAGTTTTATTCTCCTCTCGTTTTGCTTCCTTGCACATCCATAATTGAGCGTCTTCGCATATCCATGATTGGTCACTTGATCCTGCACTATGAATTGATAAATCATCATCCTCTTTATGTATAGGATTTCATTGCAGTGGGGGCACATCCTTGTATGAAAATGTATATGAATTTATCTTGATATTGGTCCTCTAATGCTGTAAGTATAAAGTGTCTTTTCCCCAGTCTTGTACTACCTTGATTTGTCTCATAAAAGGTCGTCCTAATATCATTTTGTAATTATTTGCCTTTCCAAATTGACATACAGCTAGAGTGTGTTTGAATTCTACTATGCAAGTAGTCAACTTGATCTTCTCCAATATTCCTAGGGGTCTCTCCACATGGCCATCTGTTAGTTGAAGCTTCATATGTGTTGGTCATAGGGCTGATTTTCCCCATTTTTTCCAAATCTCTTTGGTGGCTATGCCTACATCTGCTCCGATGTCTAAGATAGCTTTAGTCATACATCCATTAAATATGATACGTAAACATGTATTTCCTTCATCTCCTTCACTAAATTCTTTGACTTTATCAACAGGGATCTGAATGGTAGATGGAACGTTTGTTCCTCTTCTTTCCTTCAAGACTCTTTAGATTCTATTTTTAATTGTCCAGTTAATTGGTTCCACAATTGTGGTTTGACTCATAGTAGCTCTTCCATAGTCAAGAGACATTGTACCTTGGTCTTCTTGAGCTCTGCTAGGTTGTGTGATGTCTTATCCAAAGACCCATCTTCTTTGCCTCAAATTGTGGGAGCATGAAAAACTATAGACCCTTTCTCGTACTCTCCCGTATAATTAGCTAATGTGGACAAGCTGTGTACTTCCTCTGTATTTCGGTCTAACATGGAAACTTCTTCATACATTTTCTCTAAATTAGGGGTCAATTGGGTTTCCCCAATGTCTAGTTCATCAACGGGTGGTCTTGAACTCTCATTGTTTTTCCATTGTTCTTCCTGGATCTTGGCCCACAAGTCTTGTGGCCAATTGGCCTCTAGTTATGGAATTGTAGGAGTGTGTTCGGCCTGGTTACCTTGTTTCTCTTCTTCATCAGGTTTCTCTTCGGGCATTCTTGGTTTTCGGTCATTAATTTCGATATACTCATTGAATTGGCTCCGAGGTATCCTAGTCTCTGGAAGGACTGGGATAGTCTTTTCTAGAGTGGTCTGAGATATCTCTATGAGCTTTCTACATATCGCCAATCTCTCCTTTTCTAGCTCTCCTTGTGGGTAGAGTTTTTCGTGTTCTATATTTGGTCCAGTCATGATTCTGGCTTGGTAAGCTTTCAACAACATGTCCATGTCTTCTGGTATTGGATCTGCTAGAATTGATCCTAGTTTGTCTAACTTCTGGGTTTGGGACTTATGGGGTGTGTCATCTTGCACTTCTTGTTTCCCAGGTTTCGTACTTTCTTTTACATCCTTCTTGTCCTCTTTATTTTTCTTCTTCGTCCATTTATTCCCGAGTTTTTCCCTTCTAGTCTTCCAACTTGCACTTTCTTTGTTCGGTTACTCTCTTGTGGGTCTTCCGAATCTTCTACTATCTATATCTTCGGCTCTAGACTTTTATTCATTTCCTATTTAGAATTGAGTTCTTTTATCACCTGTCCTTTAGCTTGGGCTCGAGTAATGGCTTTTAATGGTATTGTGTATTGTTTATCTCTTCCCAATAATTCAATCACTTCTATCACATTGATCTGAGTAGTATTATGAGTCTTATTGGGATTTTTTGGGCAACCTCTAAATAGATGTTCCTTTCCAGACTCATTACAATAACCTTCCCATGTTCTAGGTGGTGATGGGTTGTATGGCAGAGTGCATTCCCTTATGAAATGATCTCCTCCGCATCTATAGCCTGGTCCTCTTGGCACAAGTGGTTTAATGGGTGGTCTCATCTGTGCAGGTGCTTTAGGTGCAGTGTACATCAGGTTCGCATATTCCTGTCCATAGGTATTGTCGTATCCTTCGTAACTATAATATTGTTGGTCATAGGTTTGGTCATACTGCTAAACTGGTGTCATCAGGGTAGTATTCTCCCTGGGTCTACTCATATCCCTGATTTGTTGTTTTTGCACTAGCTAGAGGTGCAGCTGGTACTATGGCTCTTTCCATGTTTTCTTCTGGTTGAGTGTATTTGATTAGCACTACATTATGTGGATGGGGTGGTTGTTGTCCTAATACTGGCTATGGTTGTCCATATCCCCCTTGTTCATAAGGTCTGGGTGCTCCTTATGGACCTGGATAAGGGTTGTATCTCGGTATCTCTCTTCCTTGCTCTTTGGGGGGGGGGTATCCATAAGGCCTATACTAGGGTTGATTCACCAGCCTTGGTTGCTTGTTAAATGGGCAATTTTTGGTAGTATGGTTGGTATATTTCTGCTCAATATGACAATATAGGTTGGTTCCTTGGGGTGGCTACCTATTGTATGGATAGGGTTGTTGTATGCCTAGACCTCCTCTTGTACAAGTATGCGATAGGTGAGCTCCACCACATAGGCTGCATCTCCTTAGCATTGGCATTCTCATTGGTGGGTTCTGATAATTTCTCTATCCATGAACTCTTAAATTCTTAGCTACCAATTCTCCTAGCTCCTCCATATTACTAGAACTAGTCATCACTGTACTCCTAGTGTCCTCTAATTTAGCGGTGCTTTGTGTACTTTTGAGGTCATCAGCTAGGTTGTCTTCTAGATCAATGCATTCTTGGAGACACTCACTCAATGTTTGAATTTCACATAAACTAAGGTTCTCAATGTTCCATTAGTAAATCCATCTAAGAATAATGATATCATTTTTTGCTGGGAGGGTCTTTCTATTACTGGACATGTGTCGACATATTGGTTAAATCTTTGGGCAGTTGTTTTTACAGTTTTGTTTGGGTTTTTTTGAAACTATGAATAAAGGATGATGATTGTGTTTAAACCCTCGCTTGGTAAATTCCCCAATAAACTCTTAGAAAAATTGTTCTATGTTTCCAAAATGATTTGGATCCAATGGTTGGAACCAAGTCAAGGTTGTTGCTATGAGGGTTAGTCCAAAGGACTCATACTACACAAAGAATTCATCCACTTGTTCTGCTCGTAACACGTGCTTGAATTTTGCTATATGGTCATAAGGTTCTCCCATACCATCATAGTGATTTCTCATGCATTTAGCCACTTGAATTGGTCTCAGTCTTTTGACAAGTTCTGGGGGTCTGGGCATTATAGGAATCGCTGGTCTAATTGGATGCATCCTTGGTTGCACACCTTGTTGCAGCCTTGGCCTAATGGGTGGTCGATTCATGTTACCTATCCCTGGGTGTTGGGAAAAATGGATGGACACTCCAAGAAATGAGCTGGCACTACTAATCCCTACTTTGTACCAACCTTCTTTCACTTCAGAGTTGAGTTGTAGGCCTTTTTAGCTTTCCAATGACACTAAATAAGTGCCTATGTACTTCGGAGATGATCCTTGTAATGATTGGTTCAAAATAGATAACTTCACAATTCACAAATCATCAAAAACCTTTTATTTTGGTTCAGACACCTGCTGCTTGTTAAGCTCAGTGCTCCCAGTATAGTAGGAATTAGAAAAAATACTTTTGGAGATATCAAATTAACTTAAATAGCTAATGATTCCAAGTGGAATCATTTAAAATAATTGACTATACACAGAGCAATCAATTTAGCAAGTGTAGCATTACCCCTGATTTTTTAGAACCTCTGCAGAGAATGACTAGTGATCACTTCGAGGCAATTTTCTCCCAATCCACTAAATGGAATGTCTTCAAAATTTGTCAGCATGTAGAGGACTTAGAGATGATTCTAACAAGCCATAGAACATTGAAAATGGTAGAGTAGTGATTGAGATATGAGCAAGAAAAGAACACTATTCTAAGTGACAATGATAGAGGGATCAACAGATGTAAGCAATGATCTATTGTATTATATGACAATGTTGTACATTATCATTGGCATGATAATCAATGCCAATGATAGTGAGAAGTGTAGGCTACGAAGTGAGCCACACACTCTCTACAATATGATCAACTAAAGGATCAGAATTGGAGAGATATATGCCGCAAGATTTTACAACTTGTTTTTATAGAAGCTAACTTCAAATTTGAATTTGAATTCAAATTTGGCTCTCACTAGAAAATTGATCCCCTAATCTAGGAGATATTCTCTCCAAATGAAGTCAATTTGACTCTTACAAATGGTAAAAGATAAAGAATCCATAGTAATGGTTCTCATGGGTCTTCAATTAATTGCACATAAAGTGTTCTCGTGCCTAGCCAAATGTAGGCTTGGCACTTGCACCAATAGCTCCCCCTTAAGCCAAACATCTTGGCTTGGTCTTCTTCATCAATCCTTTTGAATGTCGTGCAATCCAATCATAGCTTTAAACCTGCAAAGTTTAGTACTATCAAGTGCTTTGGTCAATAAGTCTACACATTGCATATTAGTTGATACATATGCCAACTGAATTTCCTTGCTCAATAGCTTCTCTCTCACATCATGATAGTGGACCTCTATATGCTTGGTCCTAGCATGATAGATAGGATTTGCTGCGAGATGTAAAGAACTTGTATTATCTCCAAAAATCATTGGAGAATTAGCATGTAATCCCAAGTTTGCATATAGCAATCTCATCCATATGGCCTCTTGAGTAGCATTGGCCAATCCTCTATATTCTGCCTCTGTTGAAGATAAAGCAACAGTGGGTTGCTTCTTGGAAGACCATGAAATGGGCTTGTCACCTGCAAAAGAGAGATAACCTTAGGTACTCCTCCTGTCATCCTTGCAACCTACCCAATCTGCATCTGAATATATTTTGATGTCCAAATATGAAGTATAAGGAAAGTATAAACCTTGATTTTGAGTGCCCTTAAGGTACTTCAAAATACTCTTGGCAGCTTCCAAGTGAGGTGCTCTCGGTTTGTGCATAAATTGGCTTAAGACACTTACTCCATAAGCAATATCAATCCTTGTCAATCTAGCATAGTTTAGGCTTCCAACTATGCTTTGGTATCCTGCAACATTCTCAAGCACATCACCTTCATGAGCACTTAATTTCTGGTTTACCTCCATAGGAGTACTAGCTCCCTTGGCATCCTGCAAGTGAAACTTCTTCAACATATCCTTCACATACTTCCTTTGAGTGATATAAATTCCAGAATTAGTATAGACTAGCTCAAGTCCAAGAAAATACTTTAGTGACCCTAGATCACTGATTTTGAACTCCTACATCATTTGATTTTTAATCTGTTTGATGCCATTAGCATCATTACCTGTAAGTATGATATCATCAACATACACACATAGGTATATCACCTCTGAATTACTTCTCTTGACAAATAGAGAAGTATCTGATTTGCTCATGATAAATCCTTGATCTTGAAGGTATGTACTCAACCTATGGTTCCATGCCATAGGTGCCTGCTTCAATCCATAAAGCGCTTTGTTCAGTTTACACACATAATTCACCTTGTTTGGGTCCTCATACCTAGGAGGTTGAGACATGTACACCTCTTTTGAAATCCAGCCATTAAGAAAAGCATTTTTTACATCCAATTGGTACATGTTCCAATTCTTTGATGCAGCCACACTTAACAATACCATGATGGTTGGCATTTTGGCCACAGGTGAGAAGGTTTGTTCATAGTCAACTCCTTGGGTTTGTGCAAAACCCTCAACCACAATTCTAGCTTTGTACCTGCTTATTGATCCATCTGAATTTCTCTTGATTTTATAGATCCATCTACAACCAATTACCTTCATAGACTCCTTCTTTGGCACTAGCTCCCAAGTATCATTCTCCTTGAGTGCTTCAATTTCTTCATCCATAGCTTCCTTCCATTTTACCTTGGTCTTTGCCTCTTCATATGATGATGGCTCTTCAAGTGATAAGTCTTTGGCAAGATAAATAGAATGCTTAGTAACTAAAGAAGTGTCATACCCATATCTTATTGGATTCTTGCTCTCCCTTTGTGATCTTTTGATTGCTTGGTTGGATGATTCACATGTCCTCCAAATTCTTCATCTTGGCTTTGACCTTTGATTTCCATGCCTTGAATTCTTCTAGGTTGATGATGTCCTCATCATCTGATTTGATGTCTTCAATCTGATTTGGCTCCTCCTTGGTGAGGCTTGAAAACTCCTCTTCCAAGTCATACAGAAACTTAATTTTCTTGCATTCACTTTCAAACCAAGAATCATTCTCATCAAACACAACATCTCTTAGACTCATTTGCATTAAAAAAACCAGAATAAACCATTTCATAACAATTAGATGCAATGGAAGCACCATTGAGACCTAAGCAAGTATGATAAGGCAAATGTCCATCTCACTTACTATCTCTCAAAGTTTGCATCATTTTCCCTCATCAATATTTTTTCTCTCATTAGTAAGTGCATCATGAATATCTACATAAAAAATAGAATGAACTTTTTTCTCATCCAAAACTTGCATACCTCATGAGGAGATACACTTGATTGTTCTCAAGTCAAAAGAGGCAATGAAGTATCATACAAATCCTTTGAAATCATTGATATCTCGTTGATGCATGAAAGTAAAAGTTGCATACTATCCTCCACAAAAACTACATCATTGCTAACCAATATGTGTGTACTTTGTAGGTATTATAGCTGATGATCTTTGCTATCATAATTATACCCAACAATAATACATTTCACAACCTTTTGCTCTAGCGTTAGTGCATATTTGAGGCAAAAAAACGACACAAATGAGCAATAGATGACTTGCAACCATGCCAAACTTCATAAGGAGTTATAGACTATAACCTTTTTTAGGGCACCTATTAAGTCCATATGCAACACACATTATGGCCTCAAACTAGAAACTATAAGGTAAAGCCTTACTTTTGACCATACACCTTTCCATTTCCATGAGAGAGCTGTTTTTCCTCTCTACAAAGCTAGTTTGTTGTGGTGTAGGTAGTACGATGCTCCACTATTTTATCCCATATTGAACTAAAAATGTGTTAGATTCAAAAGACATGTATTCTGCCCCTCGACGAGTATGAAAGGTGCTCATTTTACAAGTTTTAGTCATAACCAAGAACTATTTGAAAGCACATGAATACTTTGGACTTTGAACTTGACGGGTAGATTGATGCATGCCTAGAAAAGTCATCAATTAATATCATGAAATAAATGTAATTTGCAAGAGATGGTGTCAGTATAGGACCATATACATCACCATGAACAAAATGCAATTTTCATTCAGATCTTAGTATACCTTTTTTGGGAAATGAGGAACATTGCATCTTTCCTAAATCGCAACTCTCACAAAAATGTTTGGATGATGCCTAAAATTTAGGCAAAGAGTACACAATATCTAACTTTTGTGAGCATAAAAAATTAGCAAAATTCATATGTTCAAAATCTACATGATAAAATTTTGCATTTGAATCGCATGAAAATTCTCTACTACATATGCATAATCATCCAAAATTTTTTGATAATTTGTGAGCTTATACAACCTAGGAAAAATGTACCAAATGCAGTAATTTTCTTGCCATCAGAAATATCATGTGCCATACAACTATCGTCAATAAACTTTACCACCAAGCCAATCTTGGCTAGCATTGACACTAATAACAAATTCTTCTTCATGCCTGGCATGTATGAAGCATCTGTCAATGTGAATGTACTACCATTCATAGTAGTAAGGATGATTCTTCCAACTCCCATGGTAAGATATGAGGAGTTTTTTGCACATGTGATAATATTCCCATGAGGGGCAAGCTCAAATAAGGTGGGGAAATTGCATTGAGAGGTCATGTGTTTGGGCATACATGATGATGCATGTATTGGTTGCAATCGTCCAACTTATCCTCAAGAACCAACATGAATACCACATCATTGTTTTTTTCAATGGTTGTTAATTGCATCTTGACGCACAAAATTGAATGTTTCTCAAAAAAATGAACAAAAATACCGAAGGGAGGTCCATTAGAATTCTACAAGACTTTGAGCCACTTGTGCTATAAAAAAAAAAGTTGTATCTATGTTTGGCATAGAAGGAGAGAATTGTTTGCATAGTTGTTGCAATAGTGCATTCAAAAGCCAAAATGAACTCAAATCAAATTAGCTACACAAGCAAGGGTGTGCGGGTGATGTACAATCAAAGAAGCAACATATTTTGATACCAATTTTTGGAGTTTGGCGATCAAGAAAGCATATGAAAGAGACAAAGAAGAAGAGGAAGCTCCAAGCACAACATTGATCTAATTACTAAATGAATGTACAACTATAAGCAGCCCATGGTCTCCTAAAGAGGGAAAAGAGTGCCAAAATGTTCCTAAGTTTTTTCATGAACATCACTACCAAAATATATTGACAATTATGGAGTTATTTGCAAATCTACAATGAGATTTGTGAATACATAGATTCATGTTCCTCCCACTAGTTGGATCTCTGAATCTTTTTTCAAAATTGGTGACATAGGTACATTCTATATAAATTTTTCTTTGTTTTAAAAAATCAAAATAATCTTAATTGACTCTTCTTGGCAAAACTTATGCTTAAATTAAGATTGCAGTCACTTTAATGTTGAACTTTATGGTCTTCAATGATTGATTGATTTTGGTTCAGCCGAGGGCATTGTTTGCATTATCTTTGTATAATCATTAATTAGAAGGCAATATGATCAATGTACTCCTTGAATTTGACAATTTATGTTTGATTGGGGTTATCTTCCACATGTTTGTGTCTTCATTACCATTGATGGAGAGTTGCACTCCTAAAAAAACATTTTGGGGCCATTGTCAAGGAAGAATGTTTGATTTTTTTGGTTTTTCCAAGTTATGGTTTGAAATCTTGGATGAATGGACAAGAAATGGTATGGAAAGGTGGAGTTTGAGACATAAGTATTCTTGACATTTTGTAGTTTGTTTATTATTTTTTATAATGAAAACTAAGAGTTAACTTTTGACATTCGTACTTATATATGACAAAAAATTTAGCACAAGCATGATTCACAAATCAAATCACAAGCTCAAGTCTTCGTTGAAGAGATCAAACTGAAGAAGTTGGGAAACACATATTAAGAAAACCAAAATTTTGGTCTACAGGTTTGTGACCCCCTACCTTTTCGATTTTGGGAATGTATATGAATAGAAGAAGGAAGAAGAAGCAAAGGAGCACAACATAGAGCATATTATTAAGTGTAGAGTGTACAAAGGTAAGTATCCATTTATGGTTAAGATCATATAAATCAAGCTAGGGGAAAATTCCTCTTAAAGAGGAGAAAAAGTGGCGTGATGATCCTAAGTGTGTTCTCACACATCACTATGGATCCTAGGCTATGCATGCGTTTGCTCATATGAGAGAAAAAAACTAAATATCAATTCGAGTGATGCATACATAAATAAGGCATCCAACAACTTACTATAAGACCTGTTGGAGTTTGAGGTATGCAAAAGCACATGAACAAAACAAGGAAGAAGAAGAAGCTTAGTGGACAACACAATATAGAATGTATTACCAAGTAAATGTACAAAGACTAAGTGACTTGTTATGTTATAGGAATAAATACAATCCAGGGAAAAAACCTCCTAATAGTGAAAAAAGTGCCTTGCTTTCCTAAGTGTCTTTACACACACCACTACCAAAATATTATCAACAAATTCCCCTTGGGAGCAATGTGGTGAACAAGGAGCTGGAACTCATGTATAGGGAAGTGCCAAGCTATGTGGAAAGAGATCAATCCACAAAAGGAAGCCCAAAGATTTGAGGAAAGCTTCAAACTTTTCCCTAGGCAAAGCCTTTGTGAAAAGGTATGCAACATTGCCCTATGTGGGCACATATGCCAAACTGATCTCTCCAATAGAGAACCTCTCCCTAACATAACTATAGTGCACCTCAATGTGCTTAATGTGAGCATGGAACACAAGGTTCCTTGAAATTGTTAATGCACTTTGATGTCAGTGAAGATGGTGGTGGTAGAAGACTAACCAACACCTAAATAAGCCAAAAGACGTCTTAGCCACACACACTCAATAGTCATTGTGAAATCTTCCCTTTACTTAACCTCACAATTAGAAGTGGCCACAATAGCTGCTTCTTTCTCAATCAAGATATGCATGAGCTACCAATCATGAAGCAAAAACCATTGGTGGACACATGAGTGTCATAGCAACCAAACTAGTATGAATAAGAAAAATCATGTAAATCTGGCAGTAATGATCCCCCCTTGGGATAAAACAATCCAAGTAGCCACGTACCACTCAAATAGCAAAAGATGCGCTTAAGCACTTGCCAATGCTTGACACCTGGACAATGCATAAACCTGGTCATTTGAGAGACAAAAAACTAAATATCACGCTGAGTTTTGCATAAGTAAATCAAGCATCCAGTTGCATACTAATAGAAAACAACATCAAATGCATCTCCAGCATCATGAAGACTCAATTGTAAACCTATTTCCATAAGATTTGCAATAGGTTTGCAATATTCAAGACCAAAATGATGCAATAATATGTCAATATATTTCGTTTGACACAAAGCTATCCCCCCATCAACTTGCATAAATTGAATAACCAAATAATGATGCAAATGCCCCAAATATGACATCTCAAAGTGGCATGCAATTCAGCCTTAAATTGAGCAATATGCTTCTCATTAGCTAGTGAGTAGCATTTCATCGACATATGCTATGATATCCAGAAGTACATCATCCATATGCTTAACATATAAGGTGTTCTTAATTGGACTATTTTCAAAACCATGTACAATAAGTGGACTTGTATGTTTTCATACCAAGCATGTGGTGCTTGCTTCAAACCATATAATGCCTTTTTTATCCTAAGCACTTTGATTTCATTCCCTTTTTGGACAAGACCAAGGGGACAAAATACATACTCTTCTTCATGTAAGTCACCATTCAAAAATGTAGTTTGAATGCCCAACTAATGTACATTCTAACCATGATGATCTGCAAGTGCATAGATGCTATGGATGATGGTCATCCTTCATATAAGATCAAATGTCTTATCAAAATCAATGCCTCTCTCTTGAGCATAACCTTTTGCAACAAGCATAGCCTTATACCTATCACTTATTCCATCAAGCTTACATTTCAACTTGTATACCCATTTTGTGCCAATGACCTTTTTTCTTGGAGGCAAATCACATAAAGAACAAGTACCATTCTTCATAATGGCATCATATTTTGATTGCATAACATCCATCAAATTTTTTGAATTTTCGGCTTCATCAAAAGAAACAAGCTCATTCTCATCACAAATACTAGAGGCATTCATTGCATAGCAATCCGATGCAAAGGAAGCATGATGAGAGCATGAACAAGTACGATATGGTAGAGGTGCATCTAGTTTTCTATCTCTCAAAGTATGCACCACCCATTTAGGCATATTTTTGCCTCCTCTATATTAGAACTCTCATCAAAAAGTGCATCATGTAAATTTGCATGAGAAACTAAATTATCTACATCATCATGTGGAATCTGTGAAGGTTGAGAATTTACCTCATTTGGACTAGCGTTTGACTCTCCACCTGTAAAAAGAGGCATAAAAGTTTCATGCACATCTCTAGAGCTAACTGAAATCTCCTTGGTACATGAAACTAATGGGTGATTTGCATCTTCCACAAAACCAACATCACAACTAACCAAAATGCATTTAGGCTATGGATGATACAGACGATAGTCTTTGCTTTCACAAGTGTACCCAAAAAAATACATTTCAAAGATTTATCATCCAATTTCCTGTGTGTTTTGCATACAGTAATGCATATGCCATGCAACCAAAGACATAAAAATGAGCAACATATGGCTTATGACCATGCCAAGCCTCATAATGAGTGATAGATTGCCATGCTTTGGTGGGACACCTATTAAGTACATATGTTGCAAGCATGACAACCTCAATCCAGAAGTTACACAGTAAAACTTAACTTTTGACCATACACCTCGCCATCTCCATGACATGCCTATTCTTTCTTTAAAAAAATCCATCTGATTGAGGTGTATACAATGTTGCTCACACTTTATCCCACACTCATCCATAAATGCATTAAAATCAAGAGATATGGATTCCCCCCCAGATCAAAAGAGAGGGTGCCCAATTTACATGCTCATAGATTTTGAGCCACAACCAAAAATTGCATGAAGCACATAAACACTTTGCAACTTCTTTCAATGGACACACCCATGCATGCCTGGAGAAATCATCAATAAAGGTCACAAAGTAAAGGTAGTTCCCGAAAGAAGATGTATGCATAGGACCACAAACATCACTATGAACAAGCTACAATTTATGAGTAGTTCAAATTGAACCATCTTTTGGGAAGGAGGAACATTGCATTCTGCCCAAAGTATAACATTCACAAACATGTTTACAAGGTTCCTCAAGTTTTGCCAGAGAGGACACCATTTCAGATTTTTGCAGGTGTAGCAAACTAGCAAACTTCAGATGACCAAAGCGTGCAAGCCAAAGATTTGCATCTAAGATAGCTTGAGAATCTTGGATTGCACATGCTGAATTACTCAAAGATTTTGCATATTCTATGCGCTTATATAGCACATGTTATAAAATGCTAGAAGCAATAATAACATTGCCATTTGAGAGATCATGAACTCTACATCTGCCATCAATAAATTTGACAACCAAGTCAATCTTGGCTAATGCTAACATTGATAACAGATTTTTCTTGGTCCCTAGTACATACAAAGCATATGACAATGTGAAAGAAGTACCATCAATAGTATTTATAATGATCTTACCAACGACCATTACAGGATAAGAGGAATTATTAGTGCATGTGACAATATTCCTTGTAGGGGAAGGCTCAAGTGAACTGAAGAAACTGATACACACATCACTACCAAAATATATCAGCAAGAACAACATCAAATGCATCTCCAACATCATGAATGCTCAATATTAAACATGTTTCCATGGGAGTGGCAATAAGTTTATAATCCTCAAGGTAAATGCAAGAATAAAGTGCGAATGTATTTAGTTAAAAAAAATAATCAATTGTACCATCATCTTACATAAAATAAATGTGCAAATTATGATGCATACAACCCAAAATTCGACATTTCAAAAGAGGCATGCAAATCAACCTAAAAATAAGAAATAAGAATCTTATTAAGAAAAGTGAGAACCATGTGATCTACATAAATAACAACAATAAGATGTACATCATATGCATGCTCTACATACAAGGTGCCTCTAGTTGGACTATACTGAAATCCATGTGCTAATAAGTAGGCATGCATCTTCACATACCTTGCTTTCATACCCTTCATACACAAAACCCCGAGGCTGAAAAACATACACCTATTCATGCAAGTTCCCATTCAAGAATGTAATTTTGATGTCCAATGGATGTACATTCCAACCATTATGAGCTGCAAGTGCACATAATCTATGAACAATTATCATATGACACTATGTACAAAGGTCTCATAAAAATCGATGCTTTTTTCTTGTGCATAACCTTTATCTACAAGCTTATCCTTATTGTGATCAATACTACCATCATGCTTTCAATTAAACTTATAAAACCATTTAGTGCAGACGGCCTTTTTTCCAAAATGAAATTCAGATAAAGATGAAGTACCATTCTTTGCTGGGAATTTACCCCAAGCCTTAGGGCCTCAAAGATTTTGTATATATATTTTTCTTCCAATCCTTTTAAAAAATAAGAAGGAGAAAGATCTGAAACCTCATCACTTATGTCATTAGGTATTTTAACATCATTGCTTAGGTAATCCAAGTTTGAGCACCTATGCTACAAAATCTCTTTTTTACACACACACACATACATACATACATACATACATACATACATATATATATATATATATATATATATACATATACATATACATATACATATACATATACATACATACAGAAAGACACATGTAATGTACTTAATTTTTTTTCTAATTCAAGAAGATATTTCATGCATCGTGGATTCTCTCTCTATCTCTCTTTCTCTATTCGTGTTGAACTAAATCTATGGCATTCATGTATAGATGATGATGATGATCATTTTATTTCTCATTAACTGGTATCAAAGCCTTGTAGGCTATAAGAGCCACACAAAATAAGTAGTAGACTAAAGTAAAAATGCAATGGAAATCTAAAGCTCATCAATGATGGTGCTATCATTGTCAACACTTACTTGTCATAGACCCTTTGGTACTTACAGAATACAAGGAGCTACACACACACACACACAAACACTCATAATTGATATATGTTTTGTGAACCATGAGATGTATCCATAGATCTAGGAAGCTTCCATGAGATCCCCATGTGAAACAAGCGAACCTAGTTATATCCTTATGATATAGGAGTTGTATCCACATGAGAACCTCCTTGTGAATCATGTGACCCTAGTTGTATCTTAAGATGTATCCATGAGGTGTGCGCCCATGAGATGAACCTAATGTATCTTGTAACCTTCATGATGTATTCTCAAACAAGAAACAATCCCAATCTTGGTTTATAAGGATGATTGTTGGGAATTTACCTCAATCCTTAGGGCCTTATAGATTTGATGTGTCTATTTTTCTTAGAATCCTTTTAGAAAATAAAACTGAGTAAGAGTTGAAACATTGTTGCTAATTTCATTAGGTGTTTTGACATCATTGCTTAGGTAATCCAAGTTTGAGTGCCTCTTTCCCGCTTCAAACATTGCTATACACACACACATACATACATACATACATACATACATACATACATACATACATACATACATACATACATACATACACACACACACACACACACACACATATATATATATATATATATATATATATATATATATATATATATATATATATATATATATATATATATATATATATATATATATATATATATACACACACACACACACACACACATATTGTACTTTATTTTTTGCTAATTCAGACAATTTGAGCATCATGAAAGATACATAATACCTTCATCCAGAAATTGAGGGATCCTTACTTGGTCCCCATACATTTGTATGGAGAAGCTCTAGGTAGTCCTCATGCATGTATCCTTTCCTTGAGAAAGGTAACCTGTGAGATTTTCCAAACTGACAAGCACCACATTTATAGGTCATGTGTTGTTTGGATACATTAGGTATCCCAAGCACACATTGATCTCTACATATTTGCTTTAAAGTTCTCTCACCAATATGCCCTAATCTCTTATGCCAAATTTCAAGCTCTGATAGTGTTTGGTCTTTGTAACTGTAAAGTGCAATATTCCTTGTGTCTTCAAGTTCAAAAGTGAAGAATCTACATGTCTTTTCTCCTTTGGAAATTCTCTTGAATACATGTTGGGGATCCTCCACAAATGCTCCATATCGTTTGAACCTGACCTACAAGCCCTTTTCCACAATCTGTCCAACACTCATCAAATTCTTGGTAATTGTAGGTACATATAGAACCCTGCTCAACAGATTTTTATTTCCATTAGAGGTTTTAACATTTCCTACCTTGATCACTGAGTGCTTGGTGTCATCACCTGTTTGTACCTGATGCTTACCCTTTGGTTCATCAAGGCCAGAGAGAAGAGCTACATTGCCTGCCACATGGTTTGAGCATCCTGAGTCAATGTAGAAGAGATGGTCATCATTTATACCTAGTTTTGAAGCCATATACATAATCAAAAGAGAATCCTCTTGCTCCGCTATATAGTTGTTGTAATCTTTCCTTGATTTGTAACCTCCTTGGTAGTTGTTATTGTACTTGTTGTTGTATATTGTATCCTTGATGGTGATTGAATCTTCCTCTTGATTATGTATATCCACCTCTTTGAAATCCTCTACTTCTCTAATTCTTGAAGTTCCTGTAATACTCATCTATAGTATGATTTGCCAATCCACAAATATTACATGATGAGGGGCTATAAGGTCTCCCCCTACCTTGCTTACCTCCTTAGCCCCTTCCTCTTGAGGTTCTACCTCTCCCTGCATAGTTGGATTAGGAGGTAGCTCCTTCATCCTCAATCTTCTTGTTCTTCCCTTTCTCTTTGGACTTACTTTTATCTGTGTATAGGGCAAAAGAGCTATTACCTCTTGATGAATCTCCATTCTTGTTGAGCTTGGCTTCATGGGTAAAGAGTTGCCCCATGAGTGTGGTAAGATCTGGAATCTGCATGTCCATGTACAAGTCCATGGCAATTGTGAAGCTCTCCCATTTGTCATCTGCTTTAATACCATTGATCACTTGTCTTACAATTTGCTCCTCTTCAATTTCTTCTCCTATGCTTGCTAATTGATTAGCTACATCTTTGACTTTGGTCACATACTTTGAGATGCCTTGCTTGGGTTGCTTTCTTTGAGTGGTAAACTCAATCCACAATTGGTTCTTCCTAGCCCTTGTGTTGGAAGAGAAATATGAAGACAATGTTTCCCAAGTCTCTTGGGATGTCTTACCGTTCCTAATGTGTGGAAGAAGAAAATCAAAAATTGAGTTAAGTAAGTATGACCTTGCTAATGCATCCTTGGCACACCATGTATTGAGTCTTTCATGCTCCTCTCTTGTAGGTTGTCTTTTGCTTTTGAAAATGGGCATCTCCTCGTCTCCTAAGATGTATCCATAGAGGCTCCTTCCTTGCAAGTATGTCTTCATCCTCAAGGACCATGCTTGGTAGTTGTTCCTGTTCAATTTATCAATGAAAGAAGGAAAACCATCTCCCATTTTACCTTAGCTTTGTTCTGATACCACTATTGGGAAAGATGGATGGACACTCCAAGAAATGAGTAGGTACTGCCAATCTCTGCTTTGTACCAACCCCTTCTTGCTTCAAAATTGAGTTCTAGGCCCTCTTAGCTTTCCAATGACACTATACAAGTGCCTATGTACTTTGGAAATGATGTAATAAATGATTGAACCAAAACAGACTACTTCCAAGTTCAAGAATCAATGAAAACCTTCTATTTTTGTTCTTACACCTGCTGCTTCTTAAGCTCAGTGCTTCCAGTACAGTAGGAATTAGAAAAAATACTTTTGGAGATATCAAATTAACTTAATGAGCTAATGATTACAAGTGGAATCACTTAAAATGATACACTATACACAGAACAATCAATTTAGCAATCAAATCATTACCCTCGATTTTTTAGGATCTCGGTAGGGTTTGACCAAAGAGTACTTCGATGCACTTTTCTCCAAATTGGCTGAATGGATTGTCTTGAAAAAATTTTGGAGCATGTAAAGGACTTAAAGATGATTCCAACAAGCTATAGAACATTGAAAATTGTCAAGGACTGAGTGAGATATGAGCAATACAAAATGATTGTTTGTAAGTGACTATGGCAGAGAGACCATAGATGAAAGTATTAATCTATTGTATTAAAAGACAATGTTGTACATGATCATTGGCATGATCATCAATGCCTAATGATAATGAGTAGTGTAGGCTATGATGTGAGCCTCATTCTCGTACAATGTAATCAACAAGAAGTTGGAATTGAAGTGAACTATCCCGCAAGTTTTTCAATCATCTTTTATAGATGAGTCACTTGAATGTTGAATTTGAATTCTTCATTGGCTCTCACTAAAAGTGATTCTCTAATCTAAGAGATATTCTCTCCAAATAAATTCGTGGCTTTTTATCTAACAAACTCCACGAGTTTAGTGGTAGTTACAAATATTCCTCCAAATCAAGTAGACTTTTACAAATGATAAAAGGTAATGACTTCATAGCAATGGTTCCCATGGAACTTCAATTAGTTGCTCATAAACTCTAGCCAAATGTGTAGGCTTGGTATTTTCACCAATAATTATTAGAAAGAAAATCTTAATTTTTTTAAATATTTATTCTCTTCTTTGCCACTCCAATCATCTCCCCTATGTAATTACCTTCTTACATAATCTTCCCACGTTTTCGCATAGAGATGTTTTGAAGTGATTTGATTTGTATCCCATTTGCATCTCCACTAAATGGAGGATGTCCAATTCAAACTTGTAGCCTCTTCCTATAATATAACATTTGCATACAATATTCTTTCCAAGAAATATTGTTGATAATAGAGAAACTAATGTAGAATACTAAAAAGGAAAAAGTAAAATTGAGAAATCACGGAGCAAGACTCAAAAAAAGAGTGCATATAATGTGTGAAAACGACAAGAGAAGTAGAAACAAAGTTTTCAACTACATGGGACAAAAGAGAGTGCTTAGCATGTGAAACATCTAAAACAGGAAGTGGGAAACAAATGTTGAGTGGGCATTGAAGAACTGCACATTCTTATTGCAGTGGAAGTGAGCAACCACATGTTGAGTGGGCCTTAAGGAGATGCACATTCATATATGAAGTATGGAAAGTGGCATCTCTCTTCTTATGTATTCTAAAGAACACTTTGATCTTATACTTCTTATCTAGGAATGAATGAACATATAAACAATGAAAGAACATAATGTCCACATATATCTCACACATACATCCAAATTGTTTGAAAGCAAGTCAACTTGAACATGTACGATGGCTATTTGTGTCTTCTTTTCATGTTCAAGTCAACTTGAACATGAAGATTGCTTAAAAGCAAGACGACCTGAAGATCTTGCATCATAGATATTTGTGGTTGCTTTTCATCATTTGTGGAGACCATATAGACATACATATTGTTTGAAAACAAGTCAACATCAAGATCTTGGCTCATAGACATTTTTGTTTGCTTTACATCATTTCCAGAGAAGAGTCTAGTATAGAGACCACTTTTCATCATTTATAGAGACCACACAAACATACACATTGTTTGGAAACAAGTCAACATGAAGATCTTGTATCATATATATTTGTGTTTGCTTTTCATCATTTCTAGAGACCAAAGATACATAGAAAATGCTTGAAAGCAAAAAGATCTTGTATCATAGATATTTGTGTTTGCTTTCCATCATTTCTAGAGAGGGCCCTGATCTAGATTTACTCTCCTTAGGCTTGAATCATTGAGAACATAAAAACAACAATAGAGGAACATAGTATCCATAGAACATTGCAATAGCTATGGTGAATTAGAGTTCAATATTTGCAAATGACTTCAAAAGTGAAGGATAAAAAGGGTCCCTCATGTGTCTATTTTTATTTCAAAATTTCAAGATATATATTGAGTAGATTGAAGAGTTGAAAAAAAAGATCTTGACATGATCCTAGATCATTTTTCATCTCAATCACTGAACATGTGCAATTTTGATCCCTGATTGTGGAATGAGCTTGATCACCGATAGTGGGTTGCTTTTGGAAATGATCTTGATCGTCAACCATGTGCACTTTGACATGATCATGTGCATTGATGGTTGAACACTTTTAACAAAAAAAAACTATCCATTGTACAACTTTTGACTGCAACTAATTTGGGTCTACTCTTTGTGGACTGATTGGGTTTAATCTTTGTTGTTGTTCATCATTTCTAGAGACCATATAGACATACATATTGTTTGAGAACAAGTCAACCTCAATATCTTGTGTCATAGATATTTGTGTTTGGTTTACATCATTTCTAGAGAAGAGTCTGGTATTGAGACCACTTTTCATCATTTATAGAGACCAAACAGACATACACATTGTTTTTAAACAAGCAAACATGAAGATCTTGTATAATATATATTTGTGTTTTCTTTTCATCATTTCTAGCGACCAAATATATATATAAATTGTTTGAAATCAAGAAGATATTGTATCATAGATATTTGTGCTTTCTTTCCATCATTTCTAGAGAGGAATCTGATCTAGATTTACTCTCCTTGGGCTTGAATCATTGAGAACATAAAAACAACAAAAAAGGAACGTAGTTTCCATAGAACATTGCAAGAAGTATGGTGAATTAAGGTTCAATATTTGCAAATGACTTGAAAAGTGGAGGATAAAAAGAGTCCCTCATGTATCTATTTTTATTTCAAAATTTCAAGATAGATATAGAGTAGATCGAAGAGCTGACAAAAAAGATCTTGACATGATCCTAGATCACTTTTCATCTCAATCACCAATCATGGGTGATTTTGATCCCTGATTCTGAAATGATCTTGAACGCCGATAGTGGGTTGCTTTTGGAGATGATCTTGATCATCAACCATGTGGAATTTGGCATGATCATTTGCATTGGTGGCTGAACACTTTTAACAAAAAACCTATCCATTGCATCTATTTACAACTTTTGACTGCAACTAAATTGGGTCTACTCTTTGTGGATTGATTGATTATAGGTGTATGGCCATGCACTCATATTGTATGTAGACCTTACTTTCATGCCCAAATGATTTTGAATTACAAACATTAGCTTGATTTGGATCCTTGAGCATGACATGATTTCTTTTTCTAACTTTGGTGATTATAAAGTTGGTTGATTGTTTTTTCATACATTGTGTCGATGGATCCCATATATTGGCTTGCACATGGGTGATCGTTCAATACACAGATGGTGATTTTTCATGTAGGTTCACAATCTTTAGTCACTCGTGTAAGCCAACTCTCTCTCTAGCTTGTTTATAGTTGATTTCTTCATTAGTCTAGACATAGAATTGAGCTAACATATTGCTACCTTGTATTCCTCCATCTAAGAATGTTTGAATCAACATCAAAACTCTACTTTGACAGTGAATGGGTGCACAAAGCCATCATTCTTGTACTTCTTACTAGTAAGAAAATGTTCAATTTTTCTTTAATATTTATTCTCTCCTATGATACTTCAATCATCTCCCTTATATAATTGCTTTCTTGCATAATCTTCCCACATTGTTGCATTGAGATTTTTTGGAGTGATTTGATGGAGTGATTTGAGTTGTATCCCATTTGTATCTCCACTAGATGGAGGATGTCCAAGTCAAAACATGTAGCCTCTTTCTACAATATAATATTTCTATACATTCTTTTGTTGCTAATATTAAAGAAATTAATGTAGAATATTCCAAAGAAATAGAATCAAGCAATCATGGAAAAGGGACAAGTGAGACCTTTTATATACATGAGATTGGGTCCATGTGACGAAGAAGAATAAAATAAAAAAGTTCATATGGTGTGTGAAAATGACAAGACAAGAATCATAAACATGGGGAGGGACCCATGTGGGAAACAAATGTTGAGTGGGCATTAAATAATTACACATTCTCACTTTGAAATGGAAGTGAGCAACCACATGTTGAGTGGGCTAGAGAGTGGCATCTCTCTTCTAATGTATTTTTTAAAGAGCACTTTGATCTTATACTTCTTATCTAGGAATGAATAAGCATACAAACAATGAATGAACATAATGCCCACATATGCCCCACACACACCTACAAACTATTTGAAAGCAAGTCAACCTGAAGATCTTGTATCATGGACCGATATTTGTGTCTGCTTATCATACAAAGACATACAAATTGCTTGAAAGCAAGTCAAACTAAAGATAGACATACTTTGAATGCCAACAATAATCCTTGTGTTTGACCAAGTGATCTTATAAACACTCTTTGAGAACTTGAATTTTTGAGAATACAAAAGAGCCAAGTGGTCTTAGACACACTCTTTGAGAGCTTGAGCTTTTGGGAATACAAAAGAACCAAGTTGTCTTAGACACACTCTTTGAGAGCTTGAATCTTTGAGAATACAAAAGAAAAGTGCATGGCATAGTATAGCATTTGTTCTTTATCCCACATGGCACATGCATACAGTTACTTGGCAATGTTGGAATCCAAAAGATAAGAACTACCATGAATGGCCAAGCACACGTGGTACACATGATGCCATGAAAGAGAGACATACAAGGGACCTAACTACTTAGCCTAAAGCTTATAGCATGATGCCATGAAAGAGAGACATACAAGGGACCTGATTACTTAGCCTAAAGCTTATAGCACTAGTGACCTAAGAAGCCAAATGATCCTCATACCATGACCTTCCATGGATGGGCAAAACAAGTGATGTTAAAGCCACAGTTGTTAGGGGTTTTAGAGTGCATCTGCTCACTTATAGCTGTTAGCTCAGTTGGTTAGCTCTTAGCCTTTGAAGGCCAGAGTTTGGGGTTCCATCCTTGTGGGTTGCAACAGAATATCTATCACCACTTAGGTGGTGAGTTGTCAAACCAACTGTTTCGAGGAATTGTTGCATATTCGAGCTATCGAGCTCAAATCAATCATCTCATCTAGCTTTAGAGTACTCGCTTTCAATTTCTACTTTAATGGTTGGCTTTTGAGCTATGTATCTTAGTGATTATTAAGAGTTCTACTTGCTTTGTGGGAACCGAAGGTCCTTTGGTGCTATCCCCATCTTTCATTGTACTTTTAATTAATTCAAATTAAACCGTAAGAGTAGATCTTAGTGATCGAACTTCCTTCATAAAAAGGATATGTGTCCACACACATTGGTTTGGTTGTTTGGAAACTTCTCTTCTTGAGGCGGAGATGGAGGTTTAAACCCCACCAAAGATGATAAATATATGATGGGCTTTAGACCAGTTTGTATCTCCTTAGAACAACTTGATATTTCTAACCTCTCCTTTACAAGATACCTTTTTGTTTTTTAATAGAAAGCTCGGCAATAGTCTACTCTCCCAAAGTTTAATTAATAGAAAGAACAATTGTACAAGTGAATGGGCCTAGCACCAATGGAACCTCTAGAGTTCCACAAAGCAAGGGTTGCTTGAAACTTGCTTGCTAGATAACATTACGAAGAATGTTGATAGGCCATTAAGATATTTGTACAATTGTTCTTTTCATTAATTTAATTCAAGCTATCTCCTGAAGAATAGGCTTCAACGTCCACATCCCGTAGGTGGGTTGTTAAGCACTAGCCTCTTGAGACAAAGTTCTTGTGTTCAACTCCGGAGCTAGACATGTAACAAATTTGGCCAATCTAAACTAATGATAACCAATTGTGACCTTAAACGAGTTGTAACCAATTGTGACCTTGTCTAATCCATGATTTCTTGAATAGAGAGATCTCGCTAGTACTATGCATATTCATTTGTATACTTGTTTTTTCAAAGTTAAAGCTCGGGAGTAGGCGCTTGCCTAATCTTTATTTATCAGTCCTAGGCCGCTGTCCTGGTGGTTGGGCCTCTCACCTCTTGAGGCGGGGGCGAGGGTTCAACCCCCGTTGGCAGCATTTGTGAGGGACATGTTAACTTGGAATGATATATCATGTGGCTGATGTACCATCGCCTATTCTGCCTCGTGGTAGTTGTGACCACCGTTTAACTCAGCTATGTAAACTCCTGTTCTTGTGGGATAAGGAGAGTGTCATGGGTACTATGCCCTTCCTTGTACAGTTGCAATTTCAAAGTTAAAGCTCGAAGAAGTAAGCCTCGGCCGAACCTTCATAAAAAAATAAAAAATCTTTATTTATTTATTTTTATTAAAGAAAAAAGAATAAGCTTCGACCTAACTTCCTTTAAAATTAAAAAAAAGAAAAAAAGCATACGTGCGCTCATTCAAGGCGGAGATCCGCGACCCGCCATGTGGAACATCAGATGAAGCTGCAGAAAAAGGGGGGCTTTTTGACCTGAGCAGATCGATCACTCTCTCGTCTGGCCGTGTGCTCATTGGGATAATGGCTTCGTCTCTTCTGTACACGTGATGCCGTACAGCTTTCTCGCCACAGCTAGATCAGTATGGAGAGACTCCACACGCACATAGACACAGGTACAGACGACATATTCTGCTGAATGCCAATTGGAGACACTCGTCTGCCTGCAAGATTTTGCTTGGGTTCGCTTCACAGATTTGGCGTCGTGAAATAGCATTCAGTGAGGCGTTCTATGAAGTTCGCCCTGGATTCTCTTCATTGGGAATACGGAGGGAGCTCATTGGAAGCCTACTAAAATCGTGAAGCGCGGAAGTTGTAATTTCTTTCAGATATCCTCAAAGTGCAAGCTGTACAGGATTGTGATCGAGAAGTTCATCATAGTACGGCACTTTGAATTGATCAGAATTGATCTGGTGAAGAACTTCCTCTCGGTATGGGAAAACGTTCGTATACGTAGTTCTTTATACGATGCTATTTTCGCATTGAATGGGGGACCTGTTCAGCATATACACAAAAATACTGTTCTTGTCCACAAACTTTGGTTTGGATTATATTCTTGTTCGTCATGTTCCCTGCAACTGCATCACCGAAAGTTGAACCTGTCGATGATCATAGATGGGATGGCGCTTCCCATATCCCTATGATGCCGACTCTTGACGATGGTAAGCCAGTCTCGCTGAATACCCCACTCTTATCTGCAGATACAGGCAAGCCCTTAAATAGTCGCACTGATCTCAAATCAGGTAATCCTCTTAAAAGTAGTCTAAAGGGGATACAGAAGAACATCGTTCCTTCGCTACATTCGACAGAGGGCAATGAAAGGATGGCTACACTCCGTCATCATGTTGCAGAGCCACGCACGAAGTCTAGTGAGAGGAGATCCATAAAATGGTCTGATGATTTTGGGAAGGAACTTTTTGAAATCAAAGAGTTCGAGAAAAGGTATCTTTGATCTACATCTAGCGCTTCTTGACTGGCATGAGGCTGTAGGGATAGTCGTCTTTGAGGGAGACTTATAGCCAGTATATCTAATCAACATCACAAATATTCAGTAGATGGCATTTGAGTTTCATGCTTTAAGAAGATGTTAGATTTAATAGGCTCAACCCTGAACTAGTTATTAGCCCAAATTAGGTCTTTCTTATTCTCTCCACGTATTGTTTCCTGCTATCATTCTCATTGTTGCAGTTGAGCGATGAATCGCATCTCAAGTATATGATGCCATATGTTGTGCCCGCTGAACCATTCATAAGTCTATCATAAAGTCTAATACCTTTATGAAGCTAGTGATAAAAGCCTGACTTTCGCAAATCTGAAAGCTGGCTCTGAACATTCCAGAGCAGGCCACATGAACGATGTGCGTCTCTGTGGATAGTAGTATGAGAACCATTTTCATTCCCGACTTCATTAGATTGCACTTCCAGATCATACCTACTCTTCTGCCTGCGTTCTCCCTTTGTGAGGCATTATCGAGTTAGTTTGCAGTTATCAACATCCACAAAATTATCAATCAATCAGAATGTATATCGTGGACAGAATGACCAGAATGCAGTTATCAGCGTCCATATTAGAGACTTTCTAGGGGGCTGTGCAAGGAGTGGCAATCTAAGGAATGAATTTTCTTTCATGTCTGATAGATACTTTAATGCTTGATGGAAGTAGTGTGGGCTTAATTCAAATTTTATGGTTTTTACGGAAGAATCAAACTTACATTGGATAGCCCTTCCCCCTTTTTTTTTCATCTTCAGCAACTGTTGTTTTGACAAAATGGTTTTGTTGAAAGTTGGAACTACAATAGAATGCTTTGGAATCAAACACGTTTTGGTGGGCCATCTTTCTCCTCCTTGGCAGAAATCCCCATTGTTTTGAGAGCATGTCTGCATATAAATTTGTTCATTGTAAGATGAACCAAGATGGTAGTGCAAGGTCATGCATGAGCCTACACAAGATGCTCAACTTGTATCTGCAGTATACATATGAACAGGGAGGAGGATTTCATAGCATGACCATATTACTTATTGCTCGAGGATATGTTGGCAAGATGTGAAATGAAAACTTGAATTTTTCTGGCTGAAGTCATCGAGTAATTTAGTATTAGCCCCAGTCGTTCCTAAAATGCCAATATTCCTTTCTGCTGAATTAATGACACTCAAATCTAGTTAGATCAACATTTGTGTGATTGAAAGATGTACAGAAGACCATTCAAATAGTGCACCAGAGAGCTGCTGTTGGAAGATTCAATGTTGCTAAGGTGTCCAATCGAAACTTGAGGATTAGTACATGGGGTCCTCGAGTAATCTAGAACTAGCCCAACTTGTTCCAAAAGTATGAATGCTTTTTTCTGCTGAATTAATGGCTCTCAAGTTGACTTACGTTGACATTTGCAGAATTGGAAGTTGCATAGAAAGTTCTATTGGAAGTAATGTAGGTTTGCCCGAAGCTCTCTTTTGTTGTGGATGTCCCCATATTAAGAAATAGCTCTAAGCCAGAGTTTGGTTCCTCCAGATCTGTGTTCCTGGGAAGTTTTATTGGTTTTTTTACTTCATTGTATTGTGTGTTTAAGTAATATCCCTTTGGATGCATATGGTTTCACTTTCTGGCAACTTGTTAATGTATGCAAGATATGCGGAGAATGTTTTTTTTGGTGTTATAGCCTGGGCCACCCAAATAATCAAGGATTAGCCCTAATTGTTCCAAAAGTATTTATGCATTTTGATGCTGAACTCCTGGCTCTCAAAGTCAGTCTATCTCTCTCTTTCTCTCTCTTTTTCTTTGGTTAGATGTTTAGGTTAGATGTTTCTAATTGTTCCAAAAGTATTTATGTCATTTGATGCTGAATTCCTGTCTCTCAAAGTCAGTCATATCAGCATAATGGACTTGAGAAGTATATGGAAGGCGCTTTTGGAACACAATGTTTCTTTGTTGATAGTTTGTTTTTTTTAATGAGATGCCCATGTCGCAGGAAATAGTGAGTCATAGCTAGCTCATGGTCACCAGTTTTAGTCTTATGAGTTTCTCTAGAAACTCCATTTCTTTGACTTCATTAACAGTCTTTATTCATGAGTGCGAGCCTATCACAATGCATGTGATTACATTCATTTCTGTTAAAAATCAAGCCTTAAACTTTAGCTCAAAGCTCAAGGATGTGGATGACAACTGACCTATCATTTGGAGGCTTCACATCACAAATTTCAGCTACCAAGAAGTTTCAATCACTTTTCTAATTCATAGCTCAGCAAAAAGCCAAGTGGTGATTGATAGATTCCTCCTAAATTGAAGGAACACTTTTTGATAGCCTATATATGTATAAAAAGTTAAAACAAGTTGTACAAGGTTGTCTATGACCACTACTCTCCTCCTGAGTTATTTGAGAGTGATAGTGTGGAATGTTGGAGCAAAAGAGAGTATTCAGCAGATGGAGAAGCTCAAATGGAGCACCTCTTGACTGAGCAGCAGGGCATGTGAGTGTCCAATAGCACACGCAGGTGAGAGAGAGAGAAAGAGATCGAAAGAAGAGAGGCGCAGCTGCTTTAGTGGGTTCTCCAAAAGAGAAGTGAACCCTAACTTTAGTTTAGGTTATTATTTATAGGACTTGGTCAAGTTCACGCTGAACTTGGCCAAAAAATAATAAAAATGACTTATAATGACTATAATCAGCCTTTTAAAGGCCTATACACAAGTGTACAACTATGAGGGGTCATTTAGGGCCTTTACCCCAACAACCTCCCACTTAAAGACATAAATGACGCCTTTAAGCTATGTGACTCCCACCATCTGTATACATAGCTGATGTTGTGCTTTGGACAAGCACCTAGTAAGAACATCTGCAGGATTCTGTGACGTATGGACTTTAACCAATGTGATAAGGCCATCCTCAAGCACTTCTCGAATGAAGTGATACCGCACATCAATGTGCTTTGTACGTGCATGGAACATGGCATTCTTTGCTAAACATATAGCACTTTGGCTTACACATCCAAGCATAGGTGCCTTGCTGGGCAAACCAAACTCACAACATAAACGTGCCAGCCAAATGGCTTCCTTGGAAGCCTCACTGGCTGAAATATATTCAGCCTCCGTAGTTGATAGAGCAACAATCTTTTGCAACCTAGAACACCATGAAATAGCACCTCCTGCAAGAGTAAATATATATCCACTTGTGGATTTAGGAGTATCCACATCACCAGCCATGTCAGAGTCACAAAAGCCTTTCAGCTCCAATGGATCTTTGCCATAACAAATACATTTATTCTTGGTCCCTTTCAAGTACCTCAAGATAGATTTGACTGCCTCCCAATGAGCTTTGCCAGGATTAGCCATAAACTTGCTAACAACTCCCACTGCATGAGCAATGTCTGGCTGAGTGGCAGCCATAGCATACATAAGTGAACCACAGGCTGATACATATGGAACACTCTTCATGTAGTTGGCTGCATCATCATCCTTGGGACAATCATCTTTGGAAAGCTTAACATGTGGCTGCAATGGCACTCCAAGAGGCTTAGAATCAGCCACATTAAATCTGTCCAGTACTTTATCAATGTACTTTTCTTGGGATAAATGCAAAGTATGCTGCTGCCTATCCCTTTTTATTCGCATACCAAGAATATGCTCAGCTTCCCCAAGGTCTTTCATTGAAAACTCAGAGTGCAGCTTCTGTTTAAGAGCATTTAGTGTGCCCTTTTTCTTCCCAGCCAGCAGCATATCATCTACATACAGCACAAGAATGATTGGGCTTCCATCTTCATCCTTTTTAGTGTACAAACAGTGATATGCATAGCTTCTTTTGAACCCATGTTTGAGCATAAATGCATCAAACTTCTTATACCATTGCCTAGGGGCTTGTTTCAGCCCATATAAGCTCCTTTTCAGCTTGCATACCAGATGCTCTTTTCCAAGAATGGCATATCCTTCTGTCTGTTTCATGTACAGCTCTTCATCTAAGTCACCATGCAAAAAGGCTGTTTTAACATCCATTTGGAATAGCTCCAAATCCAAAGCAGCTGTAATAGCAAATAACACACGTAGAGTGGTCATTTTAACTACCAGAGAGAACACCTCTTGGAAATCAATGCCCTCCTTTTGGGCATATCCCTTAGCAACCAGCCTTGCCTTATACTTGGGTTCGCCATCAACAATTTTGATTTTGTATACCCACTTGTTAGGAATGGCTTTCCTACCTTTGGGCAACTCAACAAGATCCCAAGTATCATTTGCATGCAAGGCCTTTATTTTTTCCTGCATGGCTAAGTCCCACTTCTTCTTGTGCTCACATAGCTTTGCCTCTTTATAAGTGAGAGGCTCCCCCTCATATGAGAACATAATGTAATGTATAGAGGGATCATATCTGTTCATTGGCCTCCTAGCACGTATAGATCTTCTTACCCAATGATCCACATTATCTGGCAATGGATCTACATGAGGAGGTATATCAACATGTCCATTGTTAATGGGGTGCTGCACATCATTTCCAGCCCTATTTTCAGCATGAATAGGTGGCTGCATATGCCCATCAGGAGCGTCATTTTGTCAGGAGCGTCATTTTGTTGTCCAGCATCATATGGCTCAAAAACCACTGGATCATCAATATTTTCAGTCCTTTGTGGTGCATCCTGAGGATCAAAATCAGGCCTAATAGGTGGTTGGTCATACTGAAATCTGACCCTTTTATGGTCATCCTTTGAGGCACAATTATTTTGAAGCAACCTTGCCTCATTAAAAACAACATCCCGGCTGCGTACAACTTTCTTGAGCTGAGGTATCCAAATTCTGTAGCCCATTTCACCTTCTTCATCATATCCCATGAAGAGACCTTTTATGGACTTAGCATCAAGTTTGTTTCTCAACTCCGGCCTTATGTGCACAAAAGCCTCGAAGCCAAAGACACGTAAGTGATCATATGAAGAAGGTTTGCCAGACCAAACCTCTTCAGGGATGTCACCTTTCAAGGACATGTGAGGGGATCTATTGCAAATATGTACTGCAGTTTTGAGTGCCTCTCCCCAAAATCCATGAGGGAGATTAGTTGTGGACAGCATGCATCACACCCTCTCACAAAGTGTCCTATTATAGCGTTCAGCCACACCATTAGAAGAGGGGCTGTATGGTACAGTAAGCTCCCTCTTAATGCCCAAATTTTCACAAAATTTCTGAAATTCAGCACTTGTATACTCACCACCATTGTCCGTACGCAAGCATTTTAGCTTTCTACCTGTTTGGGTGGTCACAAATGCATGAAAGCGCTTAAACGCAGCAAATGCTTCATCCTTAGATTTAAGCAATTGAACCCAAATTTTTCTAGAAAAATCATCAACAAAAGAGATGAAATACAAAGCACCCCCCATAGATTTGGTGGGCATGCTACATACATCAGAATGAACAAGATCAAGTACACAAGACTTACGAGACACACCAGAATAAAAGGAATGTTTCACTTGCTTTCCATATTGACATTCATTACAAAAATCAAGCTTTGTGCCTTTAGCATCAAGTTTCTTTAAGTTACAAAGCCTAGTGAGACCCTTTTGGCTCATATGGCCAAGTCTCTTATGCCACAACTCCATATGGGAGTGAACTTCAGCCAAAGCAATGAACTTGCCTGATAAGGCTTTCCCATGCACGCAATAGAGAGTTCCCTTCTTTATGCCTTTCACAATCAGCCTTGATCCCTTTGTCATTTTCCATGATCCTCTCTCAAAGAGAATGCTATAACCATGCATATCCATTTGACCCACAGAGAGTAAGCTTTTCTTGATCCCTAAGCTTTTCTTGATCCCTGGTACATAACGCACATCATGCAAAACCATTGTTTCCAAGGTATACATGTCCATGGCTGCCTGCAGTAAAAGTAGAAAAGCACTCCTTGATAGGAGTCACATGAAAAGAAGCACAAGAGTCAACTATCCATGTCTGGGCCAATGCATCATTAACAGTCGGCAAAGCATCGATAAGATCACTTTTGGTGATCGACATGTCTTGTGTATGAACATTCAAAGAGAAATCATATGCATAAGTATCAGCAACTGATAAAGTAGTGCACAAAATATCCTCAACATCTGACAGCTCCTCTATGACTACATTAGAGGCCACATTGGCCTTCTCTTTGTCCTTTTGGTTGTCCTGTGCATCAGTCTTGTCTTCTTTCTTGTCCTTCTTTTTATCTCCAGCATTCCTATTTCTTTCAAGCTGTGCCTTGTAATAGCGGCAATCAGGTTTCTTGTGGCCTTTCCTTCCACACTGATAGCAAGTCACATCATTGCTTTTACCTTTGCTGCCATTACCTCTTTCCCTGCTCTTACTCTTGTTCGTTTGTGCAATATTACTCCTCTTATCTGTCCTGCCTCTAACCATGTTAGCTGAGCTTCCACCTTCACCACCTGCTTTTCTCTTGATCTCTTATTAAGTATAGAACCCTTAACACCATCAAAGGTCAGGTTGGGGTTATTGGACAATGAGACTACCAGTGTCTCCCAAGAGTCAAGAAGTGTCATAAGCAAGAAGATGGCTTTAAGTTTGTCATTAAAAGCAGCCATACCTGAGTCCTCCAATTGTGACAAAGTACCTGTAAAGAGGGATAAGTGTTCAGCTGCACTCTTGGACTCATCAAGTTGCACACCAACAAGCTTCCGCATCAAATGCACTTGGTTCACAAGTGTAGTGTTCTCATAAGTTGCTTTCAGCTTTGCCCATATTTTTGAAGCAGAGGTCAGCCCTTTGAGATCTACCAAGATCTCATCAGAGACGGACATCTTAATATACGTAACAACTTTCTTGTTCAAGATCAGCCAAGCTTCCTTTGACATATCTTCTGGTTTTTCCGCTTCCAATGCCCTATCACAATCCTTCAAGAAGAGAATACCTGGCATTCTCTCCTTCCACAAATCGAAACTTGTTCCCTCAAAACATCGAATCTCAAATAGATTCTTCACATCTGAAGAGGATGACGTCATGATTGCACGATGAAGAAGTTAATATACTGAAATTTGGGCAAAAATGCACCAAATCAGAGTATCACTTCTAAAAATGATGCACAATGGCTTCAAATTGTTGTGGAAGCAAAATGGAGCAAAAAACAGACCAATTGGACCACAAGATTAAAATCTGTAATTTTTTGAAATTACCTGCAAAAAATTCCAGCAAGTCAATTTATGCTTCAAATCAGCAAATTTGACTTTTCTTGACTTCAAAGTGTATACATAAGGCTATAAGGAAGCCTTTAGGAGCAAAAGGGAGCAAAAGCCCAAATTTTCTCTTCAGAATTTTGAAAAATTAAGAGAGAATCCCACAATTTGCTGTACATAAGCAAATTTCTCATGCCACACTTCAATACATGAAATGTTAAACCTGTATATTGCTGTTTTGGACTGTGGAACACTTGTGTACACCTGTAAAACACCTGAAAATAGCCTGTTTTGAGCAATAAGACAAAGAGGATCAGTTTCTTCACGATGAAATTGAAGAATATCATGTGAAAAGAAGTTTATGCTGCTCCAAAGGTGTGGTGCTTCACTTTTAACCCTTTTCTTCACGACAAAACTCAGAAAAACCTGCAAAAACTGAAGTAGAACACTTCAGAAATGATGATGTCGTTGTTTTGGGCACCTTCTTCGCGATGAAACGCGAAGATCTTGCAAAATCTGAAGAAAACCCCACTGAAAACTGAAACGAAGTTGCTCTTATGCCTCAACGGAGCTCTGATACAAGTTGTCCTCAAAAGAGAGTATTCAGCAGATGGAGAAGCTCAAATGGAGCATCTCTTGACTGAGCAGCAGGGAAGGTGAGTGTCCAGTAGCACACCCAGGTTAGAGAGAGAGAAAGAGATCGAAAGAAGAGAGGCGCAGCTGTTTTAGTGGGTTCTCCAAAAGAGAAGTGAACCCTAACTTTAGTTTAGGTTATTATTTATAGGACCTGGCCAAGTTCACACTGAACTTGGCCAAAAGAATAAAAATTACTTATAATGACTATAATCAGCCTTTTAAAGGCCTATACACAAGTGTACAACTATGAGGGGTCATTTAGGGCCTTTACCCCAACATGGAATCCCCCTTGTTAAGTTAACCATTTGCTAACTTTATTTTCTATTGTTGTTAGCCTTTGCTCACTGCCTTTGTATGCAGTGAGCTTCTTTCTATCATTGTTTGTTTTCGTTGTAATTCCTTTCATGATCAATTTAAGGCGATTCTACTCATTTTTGATTGCTTATATAATCTACCAAGTGTGGTATATGTTTGGTGATTGTTCTCTCTGGAGGTTGCAAACAGTGAAGATATATCTCTCCACGTAAGTAGCGAGAAGCAAATATAGATAGTCTATCTTGCAAAGAGTGTTTCTTTGTATAGGAGTATCCAAATTGAGCGTTTTAAAGTGTTGTAGATAGCTTGGAGTATCTACTAGCATTTTGGAAAGTTTCATATCCATTTCGTGTTTGAACTCTAAGTTAGAGCCAAAATAGTGAGTCTGGGCCATTGTGCAAAACAACTTGTGAGGGTCTACAACCTTCCAAAGCCTCATAGGGGTATTGATTCATTCTTCAACATTGGTATGAAAGCATTTCAAAGCATTGGCTACAGTTGGAGGAGGCCAAAGTAACCGTTTTGAGGTTAGAAAAACTCTCGAGAAAGGACCTATTATAGAGCTTCATGCTACGTCAAATTTCAAAAGTGGATTTTCAAGCTAGAAGCAAAGACTTGAACACATATCAAGGGAAGAATCTATAAAGGTAATCATTGTGAACTTTTGCTTTTAAGTCACACTCAAGGGAAGCTTAGGAAGTATAGAAGTTGAAGCAATGGTTGAGTATGCTATCCAAATAGAGAAGTTGGAGGAAAGGAAATTACCAACCTTCGAGATTTTGAGTTAGCAATTTCGTCATGGGTAAAGAGACTATGGGGATTAGTTAGTGGAGATTAGCCTAGGCCTCAATATGTAGAGCCATTCACTCAAGTGCAACCAAGGGAAGTAATTGAGTGGATTGAAAGAGATAGGAGAGTCATATTCATCCTATCCGAACACATTATCAATAGTATGTTTGTTCATATCAAAGAGGTCGACTTCATTAAGTGTGAGAGGCTTTTGAGAGATTATACTCGGCCTCCACAAAAGGTCGAAAGATTCAACTAAAAAACGAGTTGAATAACTTAAGAAAGGCTTGAAATAGCAACATCATTGACTATATTCTTAAGGTAAAAGAGATTGTAGATGCCTTAGGATCAATAGGCATCTCCATCGACGATGATGAATTGGTAGATCATGCGTGAAATAAGTTGAGGGATGATGTCAAATGGAGACCATTCACTACCTCAGTATATGTGAGAGACTCATTATCAAATTTTGAACACTTAGCATAGTACAAAAAAATCGCGATTTTTTCGTATTATAAAAATCGTAAAAACCTCTGAACGTTTTAAACGATTAAATCGCGATTTTTATTATTTTTTTAACGATTTTTTTTGGATTTTTTTAGGTAGTTTTCCCATAATTTACATATTTATATATCTATAATATACATAATATTATATCACATATAAACATATTATGATATATATATTAATAAATATGTATAATATATATACTACTATATAAAAAAAGCCAAAAAATAAAAAGAAAGATAAAAATCGCGATTTTTATTTCTGCATGGGACGATTAAAACGTTTAAAACGTTTAAATCGCGTTTTTAAAACGCGATTTAAATCTCTGTCTTTGCACTATGACACTTAGTCACACACATAGTGACCAAAGAGATGAACCTCAATAGAGGTCATTCAAAGGGCAATGAAGGCAAGTCTTTTATGCAAGTAAAGGCAAAAGAAAGAGAAGTGGACATAATGGACAAGGAAAAAGTAGAGGAAGATCAAACAATGATCAACAAGGTTCAAGCCAAAGCTAGGGACTATTACTCAAAGGATAGCCAAGTGAGGATACAAGATTGACATTTGGAAATAAGAAAATAGCTTGAGTGGATTTGTGGCACAAGAGGATTGACCACATAAACCTTCAAAAACTGAAGTATATGCAAAGGAGGGATATGGTAAGTGGTTTTTCAAATTTCCATTCTCAAAGTACACAACATTTGTGTGAAGCATGCCAATTCGGGAAGCAAGCAAGGCTTCCATTCAAGAAGAGTACACAAAGGAAAAGATTTCCATTGAACCTCATTCACATCGATGTATGGGGACCAATCAAGGAGCCCTCATTGAGAAGGAATATGTATTTTGTCATTTTCATTGATGATCACACAAGAATGACATGACTATATTATATGAAATCAACGAATGAAGTGTTTAATAACTTCAAATTTTTCAAAGGAGCTATCGAAAAGGAGATGAGAATTCATATCAAGATTCTTAGATTAAATTGAGGGGGGAATATTTCTCCAAAGATTTTTCTGATTTTCAAAGTAGAGGAAGATCAAACAATGATCAACAAGGTTCAAGCCAAAGCTAGGGACTATTACTCAAAGGATAGCCAAGTGAGGATACAAGATTGACATTTGGAAATAAGGAAATAGCTCGAGTGGATTTGTGGCGCAAGAGCATTGGCCACATAAACCTTCAAAAGTTGAAGGATATGCAAAGGAGAGATATGGTAAGTGGTTTTTCAAATTTCAATTCTCAAAATACACAACATTTGTGTGAAGCATGCCAATTCGGGAAGCAAGCAAGGCTTCCCTTCAAGAAGAGTATACAAAGGAAAAGATTTCCATTGAATCTCATTCACACCAATGTATGGGGACCAATCAAGGAGCCCTCATTGAGAAGGAATATGTATTTTGTCATTTTCGTTGATGATCTCACAAGAATGACATGACTATGTTATATGAAATCAACGATTGAAGTGTTTAATCACTTCAAATTTTTCAAAGGAGCTATGGAAAAAGAGATGAGAACGTATATAAAGATTTTTAGATGAAATTGAGGGGGAGAATATTTCTCCAAAGATTTTTTTGATTTTCTAAGTCATAATGGCATCAAAAGGCAATATACATGCATGTATAGACACCACCGAAATGGGATTGCATAAATGAAAAATAGACACATAGCTGAAGAGGCTAGATCAATGTTGAATGAGATGAATGTGTTCAAAGAAATTGCTATTGGGCAAATGCAGAAAGTTCAACCATGTACATCATGAATAGTTGCCCCACTTTTAGGTGTTCATGCTTTAAGTCCATATGAAGGTGGTATGGTCAGAAACTTTGTGCTTTATGAATTGAGGCATAAACTTGAAGCAAAAGCTGAAAGATGTATATTTATTGGTTATCCAAGGGAACAAAATGGTTTTTAGAGGCTATGATCCTAAAACCAAAGAGTTGAATGTGTTTAGAGATGGTATCTTTGATGAATTGCTGCCTTGATATGGTGTGAAAGATCCATTATAGGTTGAAAATATACATGATATTGAGAGAAGACAAATAGAAGACCTAGAAAGTGTGGAGATTTTTGGTTTTTCAACTTCGAGGACATCATGGGAGGAAAGTCCCACATCTCCACGGAAAGGGAAATTGAGAAGCAAGCCTACTTCAAGTGAAGAAATCTACATAATTCGTCATTGTACATGAAGAAAGAAGATGTTGTTGTTGTTTACATTTGCATTTATATCGATGATCGTGTTCTCATAGGGAATGTTGAAACAAGCATTAGAGAGATCAAGAAGAAGCTTGGAGAAGAATTCAAGATTTTTGATCTTGGAGAATTGAAGTGCGTCTTGGCATAGAAGTAATCTATAGAGAAGAAGGCATACCCCTCATGCGAAAGAAGTATGGAATGAGTGCACATGACAAAGAAGGTATTGAAGGCATTAGTTTGAATAGATCCAATGTATGATCTTTGAACTATGCAACTCTTACTAGATCAGATATTAAGCATGTAGTAGGAGTTCTCTCATAGTTTATACAAACTCCCAAAGCACAAAGCACAACACTTAATGGAAGCAAAGAGAGTTCTTAGATAAGATTTGAACTTGTTGGCAAAACAAATTTCTATCATGTATGAAAACATGAGTAGTGTACATCTAGTCTCGAATTTGGTTTTCCATGCCAGGTCAAAGCACATTGAAGTACACTACCACTTAATTAGAGAAAAGCGAACAGAATTTTGTCTTACAGAGAAGTTGAATATAGAGCTTCAGCCCTTGTCACTTGTGAACTTATGTGGTTGAAGAAGTTGTTTAAAGATTTCGACTTATGGCAAAACAATTTTTTATTATGTATGACAACATGACTGGTGTACACGTAGTCTCGAATCCGGATTTCCATGCTAGGTCAACGCACATTGAAGTACACTACCACTTAATTAGAGAGAAGGTGATTGCAAAAAAGGTCAAGATGGAGCATTTGAGTACCAGATCAATTTGCAAACATGTTTGCAAAAGATTTGGAAGTAACAAAGCTTTCAAAATTCAAGAAAAATATTCATATGATAGATTTAAATTCAAGCATTAAGGGGAAATGTTAAAAAGCAAACCTTAAACCTTTATCGAAGATCAAGGGTATGGATGATAAATGGATCTATCATTTGGAGGCTTCACATCACAAATTTCAGCTTTCAAGAATTTTGAATCACTTTCTTAATTCGTAGTTCACCAAAAAGTTAAGTGGTGATTGAAAGTTTCCTCCTAAATTGAAGGATCACTTTTTAACAACCTATATATGTATGAAAACAAGTTGTGCAAGGTTGTCTAGAACCACTACTCTCTCCTGCAGTTAGCTTAGAGTATTAGGAAGCTCATACACACACCCGCCTTGTCAAATTAGCCATTTGGTAGCTTATATTTCTGTTGTAGCTAGCTATTGCTCACTACCTCTTTTGTTTTAATTATAACTCTTTCTATTATCACTTTGAGGTGATTCCACTTGTTTTTTATTACTCATATAGTGTACCAAGTGCGATATAAGTTTTGTGATTGTTCTCTAAGTGAACTCTAAGTAAGATTGCAAACAGTGAAGGTGTATCTTTGCACATAGGCAGAGAGAAACAAAGATAGATAGTCTATCTTGCAGAAAGTGTTTTTCTACATAGGAGTATCCAAATTGAGTGTTTAAAGTGTCGTAGATAGTTTGGAGTGTCTACTAGCATTTTGGAAAGTTTCATATCCATTCCGTATGTGAATTTTGAGGTAGAGCCAAAAGAGTGATTTGAGTCTATGTGCAAAACAATTTGTGAGGGCTTACAACATGCAGTAGTTGAACTCTGCATGTTTAGGAGTATCCAAATTGAAGTGTTGTAGATAGCTTGAAGTGTGTGCTAACGCAATGGAAAGTTTCATATTCATTCCGTATCTGAACTCAGAGTTAGAACCAAAACAGTGAATTTAGGTCACTCTGCGAAACCTGTGAAGGCCTGCAACCTTCCAAAGTTGCATAGGGTGTTGATTCATCCCCTGTCAATTTCAAGCAGCTCTTAACTCTGTAAAGGCCATTATATATACATAGGTAACAGAAAACATTGTGCTCTAGAGCAAGAGCAGCTTATGGTTTGCCTATCCATTTATGAGTACAGGGGTGTGTATATATGTGAAAACGTGTATGTGCTGTATGTGCTTATACATAACTATGCTTCTTGCAGACGTTATGTGCATGCATACTATAGTACTTCTAGGTATGTGCTTTATTGCATACGTGTGTATATGCATGTACATCCTTCTATATCTGAATCTCTGTTTTCACAGTTGTGTTCATGTATTAATATGCTGAATTTATCTATAAACATACCTGTTAATACATTTAGAGTTTACAAATGCACGTGTCTCCATGTATATTTAAACACACATCTTGATCATTTGAATACCAGATTTTTATAGCAGAGAAAATAATGTAATATTCACTATGCACATACACCGGGGGTAATATTGCCATTTCTTGATTACATCTGCTATGAAGATCGGAATGTACTTTGAACAAATCTGTAATCTGATTTAGTTGTTTATACTGAAAAATTACTGGTGAATTTTCAGTGACTCTGAGGACTCTGATGAGGAAAGCACAACCACTTCATGCAGCTGCATAATTCAATAGTGGTGGCATCCTCTTCCGCCTGAAGCTAGTAGTGATTATGGTGAATGAAGATGTTCTTTTGTGTGGTTTCCTAATATTGGAACAAAAGTGGCTGTTACTCATCTACAAGCTCAAGCCAAAGCTGGCAGTTTTGTTGTACATAATGTGTGGGATATACTTTGGATTGGCATGAAACTGTATTTTTCACGATGATAGGTAAGTTTTTTCCAGTAACTTGTTGTGGAAGGTGGAACTATCCAGTTGTTTGAACTATATAGTTCTCTGACGGTTGTCTATCTTCTTCCTTCTCTTTCCAGGCATTAGCATGATATAAAAAATTTAGTTTTCCTTGTTCCAATAACTTCATGAACATATGATCCCCCCCTCTCTCTCTCTCTCTCTCTCTCTCTCTCCCCCCCCCCCCCCCCCCCACCCCGCCCCTTCTTTTTCCCTCTCGCTCCCTCCCTCACTCTCTCCTCTTTCTTCTATCTATCCATCTATCTATCTACCTTCTCTGTGGTTTGATGGTGATAGGATATATTTTTCAAATATATTGTTGCCTGTAAAGGTATGGAAGGATCCATTTATTTGAAGCATACAAATCTCTACTCATCTGTCTTCAACCTTTACAGTTTAGATAGCATTCATAAAAGGTTGTAGTTTTCTCTTTGTGCACATAACTTTATGTATGTGTTTATGCATGTGTTTTGTGCGTGTGGGTATGGGTAGGTGGTCTGGTGGATGGATGGGTTGCGGGTGGGTGGATGGATGAGTGGCCTGGAGGATGGATGGGTTGATGAGTGGGTGCATGTGTGCATGTATGGGTAGGAGCACCTGTTAATTCGAAGCATACAAACTTCTATAAGTTGTCTGTCTTATGCCTTTGCTGTTCAGACACTAGTATCTGTGAAAGGTCATAGTTTTCTTTGTGCATATGACTTGATGTATGTATGTGTGTGGGTGGGCATGGGTGTGAATGTCTGTGTTATTGTGTGTATGTGTGCCGGGCCCCGGGGGGGGGGGGGGGGGGCGTTTGGGGTGGGGTTCTGGGTGGAGGTGTATGGTGGGGATGGGTGTGGGTGTACACATGAATAGATGGGTGGATGAATGGATGCATGTATGTAGTGAATGCTTCCATCTATTTGAAGCATACACGTTTCTATAACTCATCTGTGTTTTGCCTACGCTGTTTAATCATAAACATAGGGCCCGTAGTTTCGTTTGTGCAGATGATGAGTTTGTGTATGAGTTTATACTCGTTTTTTTTTTTGTTTTGTTTTGTTTTGTTTGTTGAGGGTATGTGTGTGTTTTGGTATGGGTGGGGATGGATTTGATTGTTATGCATGGGTGGGTGAATGGATGTGTGCATGGATGGATGGATGCATGCTTGTGTATATCTGTATGTGCAATTTGCATGCAAGTGCATATCCTTGAGTGACCTTATTGAGGATATGTGTCGCTCATCCTTTAGTGTTTTGTACTACGTAAATATACTTCCCTCTGATGAGAAGGTGTCATGGACTGAAATAAGCTGGCAATAACACTCTGCCTGCTGTAAGATTGCAACAAGGCTCATTCAGTGGGCACAGAAAACAATGGGCATTCAGATACGTGAAAACAATATCATCTGGATATTGGCCAGGTTACAAAAGTAACTTTGGATAAATGACCTTGCCCACGAATCCAGAAGGATCAGTGCAATGTAAGAAGATGAGAATTGATCCCATTTCTTTCTCTTCCTTTGTGTGCAATCCACTTTGAAGATCAACACCAAAATTTTTACATTTTTGATGATCTTCCCCAACCCACCTTTTATTTCCCTTCTTTATAGTATAACATGCCATTGTTCATTGTATAATATTCCACTGTACCAGAGCATTGCAAACATGTCAATAACAATATGATGTATGTGATTGACAATTTATGCCCAGCAGAATTCGCTTCCTTTATTTGGAGAAGAGCAATGTCTCAATTTTTAAATACATTGGAATGGAACTCACAGAATTTCAACAAGAAAAAAATGCCTCCGGAAAAGGAAGCAAATTCTTTATCTTTCTGACTTGTAAAGGAAAATCTTATTCTTGCAGACACCCAAATTCTTCTTGCAGATGGAACACTTTTGAATATTGCAAGAGTATGCAAGTTTCGAGAGGAAGGACCTGGAATATAGGAATGCAGGATTTTTTGTTTCCTTCTCCCTTTTTCTTTTGTTCTGGCAAAATTTTAAGAAAAAGATAAAACAACACACATGCTTGCATATTCATGTATGCTCACATGTATGCACTTACAGTCGTGCATACTTGCATGCACATATATTGTATAAGACTAGCTTTCAGATATGTAGGGTGAGACAATTACACATTCTCATCGTGTGAGTCTGTTTGCAGGGAGCTCACGCAGGTGGTGCTGTAATTGCTCGGGTGACTCTGAAATCAATACAATGTTATCGGCATATAATGAAATGTGGACATGTGTACCTGCGAGCTCCGCACCCTCTTCTCCGGCTCAGAGAATGTAGTCCTCAATCTTGTCCATGTAGAGACCAAATAGAGTGGGGGAGAGTGAGCAGCCTTGCTTAACACTGATGGTGCTAGCAATGACCTCAGACAACCCTCCTGGACCCTGTACCCTCCCAGTCACCTGCTCATAGAGTGCATAGATGGCCCAAATCATCTCTGATGGTACTCCCAAGCTTTGGAGGCGTCGAAAGAGCCTCTCTTGTGGCATTGTATCAAAAGCTTTGTGGAAGTCCACAAAGGAGCGATATAATCTCTTCTTCCGCACCTTTGCCCCATCAATGAGGCAACACAAAATGAAGATGTGATCGATAATGGAGAAAGCTTATAAAAAACTTGCCTGGCCTCGTGCTCATAGCCCCCAGTCTCTGCATATGATCTGAGCCCCAATGGATAGTGGGATGGTGAATGAGGTGAGTACATGGATGGCTTCCCTGGATCCCATTACGTAATCAATTGTACTTTCCGTGCTATATGTGATTGAGTGTGGTATGCATGTCAATCCTCCTGAGGTAGGCCACTGAGCCATCCTGCTATAAATAACGAGATTATGTCAGGAGCCTAGTTTGAGTAGGTGAGTGCCATAGTGTGTGCATAGGTTCAGCTGAAGTTCGTACTTGAGGGTCCTCTGAATCAAATGTCTCGCACTGATCAGTGCCCATATTGGCATTGAAGTCTTCCATATGGAAGACTCCCCTAATTCAGAGTACGCCATAATCTCCTTCTATAAGCAAGTGTATGGCGAGTTTCTCGATCTATGATAGCAAACCGCGAGCTAGAAGGAGCAAAGTAGCATAACACTATGTAGATGATCCGGTCTTGTGAGCACTCTTGTGAGCGCTTTAGTCGGATCTAAAGATATCTACCCTATCAATCACATGTGACTATTTGTATTCTTCTTTGAAGTTCATATGTGAAGAGTATAGCTACTCCTCCGGATCCTCTCGTAGTGTGCTTGCATGTACTCTCTGTATATGGACTCCCACTAGAAACCTTGAACTTGGTAGACTTTGGTCGGGGCTCTCATGTGTCTCTGTCAGCATAATGATGTCTTTGCCT